>JAKWJD010001761.1:20435095-20690095 GCA_027705065.1 Solanum peruvianum
AACCAGATGACTTCACCACGACATCGACATCAAAAGGTTTCGAAGGGGAGGTGAGTTTAATGGTTCTTACTCTAGAGGATAGAGCTCCGGAGGTCGCTCAGTTCGACCAATTTAGTCTTCACTACAGACTGTTTTGGGGGTCCACCTCAGAACGGTCAACACTACTCCGAGAGACCTATGCCCGACTCCAGAGAGTGCTATGGATGTGGGGGAGATTGGACATATTAGGAGGAATTGTCCAAAACAGAGTTACAGACCCCAATAGCTAGAGGTAGAGGTGGTCATGGTAGAGGCCCGCTTTTCTGGAGACGTGGTGGTCGAGGTAATGGTGGTCACCAAAACGGCAGAGGTGATGGGCAAAACGGAGCCACTACTACACAACATGGTAGGGGCAACGGACAGAAAAACGATAGGGCCCATTGTTACGCTTTCCCTGGGAGATTTGAAGCGGAGGCGTCTGATGCTGTTATCATAGGTAATCTTTCGGTTTGTGATTGCATGGAATCTGTATTATTTGATCCCGGATCCACATTTTCTTATGTATCTTCCTCATTTGCTAATGGTCTAAAATTACATTGTGAATTACTTGACATGCCTATTCGTGTTTCTACTCCGGTGGGTGAGTCTGTGATAGTCGAAAAAGTGTATAGGTCTTGTTTGGTGAATTTCGTGGGGAGCAACACTTATGTAGATTTGGTTATTTAGAAATGGGTGACTTTGATGTAATTCTGGGTATGACTTGGCTTCTCCGAATTTTGCGATTTTGGATTGTAATGCTAAAACTGTGACGTTAGCCAAGCCTGGGCAGATCCGTTAGTGTGGGAGGGCGACTACACCTCCAATCCGGTACGTATCATATCCTTTCTTCGTGCTAAGAAAAT
This sequence comes from Solanum peruvianum, assembly GCA_027705065.1. Taxonomy (NCBI): domain Eukaryota; kingdom Viridiplantae; phylum Streptophyta; class Magnoliopsida; order Solanales; family Solanaceae; genus Solanum; species Solanum peruvianum. The sequence goes on from JAKWJD010001761.1 coordinate 20,435,977, forward strand.
GGTTAGTAAAGGGTGTTTAGCTTTCTTGGCACATCTCAGGGATGACACTACCCAAGTACCTTCAATCGAAACAGTTTCGGTGTGGTCCGTGAGTTTTGGATGTGTTCCTTGCAGATCTTCTGGTATGCCACCAGACAGGGATATTGACTTCTGTATCGATCTTGAACCGGGCACACTCCCCATTTTCTATACCCCCTTACAGAATGGCTCCCGCCGAGTTAAGTGAGTTAAAAGCACAACTTCAAGAGTTGTTGAGCAAAGGCTTCATTAGACCAAGTGCATCTCCTTGGGGTGCTCCGGTGTTGTTGTTGAAGAAGAAGGATGGGAGTTTCGAATGTGCATAGATTACGGCAGTTGAACAAGTAACTATTAAGAACAAGTATCCTCTTCCTCGCATTGATGACTTGTTCGATCAGTTACAAGGTGCTTGTGTCTTCTCTAAGATTGACTTGAGATCCGGTTATCATCAATTGAAAATACGGGCAACGGATGTCCAAAGACTACTTTTCGAACTAGGTATGGACATTATGAATTTGTGGTGATGTCCTTTGGTCTTACGAATGCCCCTGCTGCGTTCATGAGCTTGATGAATGTGATATTTAAGCCATATTTGATCTCTTTGTGATCGTATTTATAGACGAATACTGGTATATTCGAAAAGTAAGGAGGAACATGAGGAGCTTTTGAGAATTGTATTGGAAATGCTGAGGGAGAGAAAGCTTTATGCCAAGTTCTCTAAGTGTGAGTTTTGGCTAGATGCTGTGTCCTTCTTGGGGCATGTGGGTTTTTAAGGAAGGAGTGATGGTAGATCCCTCTAAGATTGAGACAGTGAAGAATTGGGTAAGGCCCACTAATGTGTCAGAAATATGGAGTTTTGTTGGGTTAGCTAGCTACTACCGCCGCTTTGTCAAGGGATTCTCTTCTATTGCTTCCCAATTGACGAACTTGACTAAGCAGAATGTTCCATTTGTATGGTCGGATGAGTGTGAGGAAAGCTTTCAGAAACTCAAGACTTTGTTGACTACCGCGCCTATCCTTACCTTGCCAGTGGAAGGTAAGAATTTCATTGTCTATTGTGATGCATCCTATTCGGGTTTGGGTGCAGTACTAATGCAAGAGAAGAATGTGATTGCTTATGCTTCGAGACAATTAAAAGTGCATGAACGTAACTATCCAACTCATGACTTGGAATTGGCCGCGGTAGTGTTTGCACTAAAGCAATGGAGACATTACTTATATGGGGTTAAGTGTGAGGTCTATACGGACCATCGTAGTCTACAGTATGTATTCACTCAGAAAGACTTAAATTGAGACAGAGGAGATGGATGGAACTACTGAAGGACTACGACATCACTATCTTGTATCATCCGGGGAAGGCGAATGTTTGTGGCAGATGCCTTGAGTAGAAAGGCCGGAAGCATGGGAAGTCTAGCTCATTTGCAAGCTTCTAGACGCCATTGGCTAGAGAAGTGCAGATTTTGGCTAATGACCTTATGAGGTTAGAAATAAACGAGAAGGGAGGACTGTTAGCTTGTGTAGAGGCAAAATCCTCTTTTCTTGATCAGATTAAGGGGAAACAGTTTGATGATGAGAAACTAAGGCGAATTCGAGATAAAGTGTTGCAAGGAGAGGCTAAGGAAGCAATAATCGATGGGGAAGGTGTTCTGAGGATTAAGGGAAGGGTATGTGTACCCCGCATCGATGAATTGATCGCCACTATTCTGACAGAAGCTCATAGTTCCGGATATTCTATACATCCTGGTGCAACCAAGATGTATCGCGACCTAAAGCAACACTTCTGGTGGAGTAGAATGAAGCGAGATATTGTTGAGTTTGTTGCCAAGTGTCCAAATTGTCAACAAGTAAAGTATGAACACCAAAGGCCCGGAGGAACACTTCAGAGAATGCCCATTCCTGAATGGAAGTGGGAGAGAATCGCGATGGACTTCGTGGTTGGTCTTCCCAAGACATTGGGTAAGTATGACTCTATTTGGGTGATTGTTGATAGGTTAACTAAGTCTGCTCACTTCATTCCTGTCAAGGTGACTTACAATGCAGAGAAGTTAGCAAAAATCTACATCTCAGAGATCGTTCGATTGCATGGGGTTCCACTCTCAATCATATCTGATAGAGGTACGCAGTTTACTTCTAAGTTTTGGAGAACCTTACATGCTGAATTAGGTACTAGGTTGGACCTTAGTACTGCGTTTCATCCTCAGACCGATGGTCAGTCTGATAGCGAACGATTCAAGTGTTGGAGGATATGCTTCGCGCGTGTGTGATAGAGTTTGGTGGCCATTGGGATAGCTTCTTACCCTGGCAGAATTTTCATACAATAATAGCTATCACTCCAGTATTGATATGGCTCCATTTGAAGCATTGTTTGGGAGGAGGTGTAGATCTCCATTGGTTGGTTTGATGCCTTTGAATTAGACCTTGGGGGACTGATCTGTTGAGAGATTCTATGGAGAAGGTGAAAGCTATTCAAGAAAAGCTTTTGCGGCTCAAAGTAGACAAAAGGAGTATGCCAGACCAAAAGGTTAGAGACTTGGAGTTCATGGAAGGTGAACAAGTCTTGTTTAAAGGTTTCACCCATGAAAGGGTGATGCGGGTTTGGCAAAAGAGGTAAGCTAAGTCCAAGGTATATTGGACCATTCGAGGTACTAAAGCGAATAGGGGAGGTGGCTTATGAATTAGCCTTGCCCCCAGGGCTGTCCGGAGTGCATCCGGTGTTTCATGTGTCCATGTTGAAGAGATACCATGGAGATGTAAACTACATTATCCGTTGGGATTCAGTTTGCTTGATGAGAATCTGACTTATGAGGAGGAACCGGTTGCTATACTAGATAGAGAGGTTCGCAAGTTGAGGTCGAGAGAGATTGCATCCATCAAAGTTCAATGGAAGAATCGACCGGTTGAGGAGGCTACTTGGGAGAAGGAGGCAGATATGCAAGAAAAATACCCACATCTGTTTATAGATTCAGGTACTCCTTTTCGCCATTGTTTTTCTTCTTTTGATCGTTCGGGGATGAACGATGGGTAAATTGGTATCTATTGTAAGACCTGTTTAGTCGTTTTGAGCAGCAGATTTAATTCTGGAAAAACTGGCCAAGACCACGGGCTTTGCGACGGACCGTCACAGGCACGACGGCCCGTCGAGGGTGCATCGTTTCAGCATACTTAGAATTCTGAAATGGATACTGAAAATCGACTCTCTGTAAATTGTGACGGACCTGCAGGACGTGCCGTCACATCCACAACGAACCGTCGTGAGTTCCCGTTGCAAAACACTTCAACTTTGAGAATTTGGTAAAAGAACGAGTTTCTGACCGTCAGGACGGAGGTGCAGGACGGACCGTCACTGGTTGTGACGGGCCGTCACAGTTCACCTGGATTTTGGGAGGCTGCGACGACCATCGTGATGGACCGTCGCAGGCACGACGGGCCCGTCACAGTTGCGCAAATCCCAGGCAGAATAGTTTTTCTCTTACACATTTTAAGGGTCGTTTGGACTATTCTTTCCTTAATTATAAAGATTGAGGGTTAATATTAATAAGTCTAATTACTTGGGGGTTAAAAGAGGTAACTTAAGTTAATTAGGGGGTTTTATTGTCCTCTTTTACACTTAATTATATGATAATTAGGGTAAAGGAAAGAGGGTTTGAATAAAACAAACAGAAAGAACAAAGATAGAGAGAGAGGAATCGATCGAAGAGGAAGAACACAAAGCTTGGGAAATTGCTTGTTCGAATTCAATTCTTCGGTGGAGGTAGGTTATGGTTTATATTACGATATTCGTAGTGAACTCTTGATAGTGAATAATATGGTGATGATATTGTAAACCTGTCTATATGCTTATTGTATGCTTGTATGAATATGATTATGTGATGTTGATAAAAAAGCATGATGAAAACCATTGAATCCCAAATCTTGAAAGAAACTTTAATCTATGATATATATAATGATAATGCCTTGGTATAAAAGAAGGCTTGATGAATTAAAGTGATTGGGATTGATGATGCCTTTTAGAGAAGGCTTGATGAACGGATATAATGAGATTGTAGTGGATAGAGATGAGGATCGGAGTGTCACGTTCCGACACATAGAATTAGTGGATCGGAGTGTCACGTTCCGACACATAGAATTAGTGGATCGGAGTGTCACGTTCCGACACTAGTATTAGTGGGACGGGTGTCACGAACCGACACGTAGATGTAGGGGATCGGAGGGAGTGTCACGTACCGACACATATAGGGATCGGAGTGTCACGTTCCGACACATATAGGGGACGGATCGGAGTGTCACGTTCCGACACATATAGGGGATCGGAGAGTGTCACGTTCCGACACATATAGGGGATCGGAGTGTCACGTACCGACACATAGTAGTAGGGGATCGGAGTGTCACGTACCGACACAAGAGGAAGAAAGATAATGAATCTCGGAAGATGTTAATATACTCAACATAATGAACTTAATCCCCAAATGAGTATGGTATTGAGGCTTGAGTCCTCAGGATGAACTTGATGGTATTTATTGACGATTATACTACTTGTTGCTACATGTTGAGTTTATAGTTGATTTATAATATTACTTGATATGTATATCGCCTATTTTGAGTTAACCGATGATATCTACTCAGTACGTGTGGTTGTACTGACCCTACTTTTATGTTTTCCTCTTGTTATTTGTGTTATGCAGCAAACGTTCCGTCAACTTCGACTCAGCAGTAGATCAAGCCAGTCTTCACTCCATCGGAAATTCAGGGTGAGCTAATGCGTCTAGCTTGGACTGGATCTTCTTCTTCAAGTCTTGATGCCTTGAACTTCCGGCATGGACTAGTTTTTACTTGTTTTTAGCTTTTTAGACATTTAGATTAGTAATTGAGATAGATGTTCTTGTGATGATGACTTCCAGATTTTGGGGATAATAATAATAGTTTTTGATTTGTTTTTATTAATGAGTTAAGTCTTCCGCATTTCTTTTGTCGATATTGTATCAAAATGTTAAGGGTTAAATTGGTTGGTTCGCTCACATAGGAGGGTAAATGTGGGTGCCAGTCGCGTCCCCGATTTGGGTCGTGATATCATCTCTAGTAAGGGAGTTGAGGTTGATCCCAAGGAAAATGGAAGCGGTGAAAAAGTGGCCTAAACCATTGACTCCAACATACATTAGGAGTTTCTTGGATCCAACGGGTTATTATCAAAGGTTTGTGGTGGTTTTGTGTCCATTGCATCTCCCTTTACTACTTTGACCCAAAAGAGTAAGAAATTTGAGTGGTCGGAGGCATATAAGAGAATTCCAAATCTTGAAAGATAGACTTACTGTCACATCCGGGGAGCACCCTTTAGAAGTAACATCAAATTCTTGACCTGTTTGAGGTCTTATACAATCCCATAGTTATCATTCATTGCATTGTCACAGTAAATTTAGCAGAAAATTTAAAACATTTTTAGCACGTGTATGCTTGAACGTTACTTTATATATATAATTATATATATTATATATATATATATATATATTATATACTATATATATAGATATATATATATTATATAATATATATATATATATATAATATCTTAATAGATACTCATACTCTATGTCTCTTTGCCATATTAGACTCAACAACATTAGAGAAGTCATAAGTATACAACTTGTAAAACTCTACAGTAAACATATGTAGGAGATCTTTGACTTTACCGAAGGGTTCCATGGTCTTTGTTGTATATTGTGATGTATCCCGAGTGTGTTTAAGGTGTGTGATTTTACAACATGCAGAAGTAGTATCCGATGCCTCTAGGAAATTTAATTTGCATGGAAAGAATTATCCAACTCATGACCTTGAGTTAGCGGCCATAGTTTTTGCATTATAATATAGATGAATTACTATTATGGTGTCTATGTAGATGTGTATGCCAACCACAAGAGTCTTCAATATGTGTTTACTTAAAAGGAGTTGAATCTCCATTAAATAGGTGGTTAGAATTATTGAAAGATTATGACATGAGTGTTCTCTATCACCCCGGCAAAGCCAATGTGGTTGCATATTCTCTAAGTGGTATGACCATTTGTAGTTTGTCTAATGTACAAAAAGCTAAGAAAGACTTCGTAAAAAATGTTATGGGTTGTCTAGATTGGGTGTAAGATTGGAAGATTCTCTGAATTGTGTTTTAAGGTCCATCATATGTCCGAGTAATCTTTGGTGGTTGAGATGAAGTCTAAACAACACCTTGATAAAAAATTGACGGAGTTGGAAAAATCGGTTCTTGGTAAGCTTAATGAGTTCTTATCCTTAGGGTAGAATGGTTTCTTGAAATATCAAAGAGGGTTACATGTTCCCAATTTAGATGGTTTAAAAAACCAGATTCCTGATGAAGCTCATGGGTCCCGTTACTCCATTCATCCAGGTTCGAAAAAGATTTATCATGACCTTAGGGAGGTGTTCTGGTGAGAATATTTGAAAGGGGACATAGCAGAATTTGTTGCTAGATAAGATTGTTTGTCGGTGTGGTATTCCGTTATCCATCATATTGGATAGAGGTGAACAATTCACATCTAGGTTTTGGAGGTCATTCCAAGAAGAGTTGGGTACCAAGGTGAAGTAAAGCATCTATTTTCATCCCCGAATGGATCGTCAAGTGGAGTATACAATTCAAAAACTTGAGGATATTCATAGAGCTTGTATAATTAATTTCAAGGGATGTTGGGATAAGTATTTGCCTTTGGAAGTTCGCTTACAATAATAGCTACCATTCATGTATTTATATGGCTCCTTATAAAGCCTTGTATGGTAGGAGATGTTGATCTCCAATTGGATTGTTTGAAGTGGGTGACTCTTCACTTTTGGGTCGCGATTTTATTTATAAGACTTTGGAGAAGGTTCATATCATAGGGAATCTCTTGAAAACAACGTATTTCCATCAAAAGTCTTATGCCGACCATAAGAGAAGGGAATTAGAGTTATAAGAAGGTGATAATGTGTACTTAAAAATTTCGCCTACGAAAGGGGTTGTTAGATTTTGCAATAAAGGGAAGTTGAGTCCTTGTTTTGTGGGTCCTTATGAAATCTTGAAAAGGTTTTGTATGGTTGCCTATGAGTTGAATCTCCCCAGTGAACAACATTCAGTTCATTTGAATTTCCATATTTCTATGCTTAAGAAGTGTATCAGTGATCTCGAGTCCATTCTTTCTATTGAGTGTGTTTTTGAGAAAGAGAACCTCTCTTATGAGGATCTTCCGGTTCAAATACTTGATAGACAAATAAATAACATAAGTAATAAAGACGTGACTTCTGTAAAGGTGTTATGAAAGAATCACCTATTTGAGGGTGCAACATGGCAAGCCGAGGCCGTCATTAAGTCGTAGTACCCTCATCTATTTGATAATTAAGGTTAGTGGTTTTTACTAATAATGAAAATAATGACTAAATTTGAAGTTCGTTTGATTTTCGTGAAGTTTTGTAAAATTATGCATTTTATGGTTTCATTATAGTGACATACGGTGAAGTACGCCTATATAATTACTTGTGCATTTTAGTATAGTGAGTCTATATTAAATTTTATTGACATGTTGGTAAGTTGAATCCTGGCATAATTGACACATATATGGTATGTTGAGAACATGGCGTTGTGAAAAGGAAATTCCTCATAATATGATTTTGAGCCTTATGTGTGGTAACAGAAGCTTTTGAATTCATATGTGTAAAAATCTCATGATTGATGTTGTAATTCATGTTATAATGTATTTTTGGTTGTTGGGATGTTAATCTTGAGTCTATTTCTCCTTCTGAAAGTATTTCAGTTTCATTCAAGTAGTAATGTTACTAAAGGGCAGATAATGTAATACTTCGAAAGTCTAAGACGTTTTGTAGAGCCTAAAATAGGTTTCAAAAGGTTTAGACACTTTTTTAAGGTCAATTTTAATGTATCTAAGTCATTTAGGAAGTTTGTAAATCAGTAAGTCCATGAACGCCCATGACGTCCAGAAACCATTTCAATGAGGTTCTAGTGTGCCTTAGCTTATTTGACTATGTTTTAGGAGTCAAAAAATGATGAATTTAGGTGGAAGAGGTCTAACACGTATTAGAGTTAGTTTATAGTTGAAACTTCTGGGAACAAATCCCTAAAAACCAAGCAAGGGATCTTGAGTAGGACCCTTGCATTTTAGCAAAAAGCTGCAAAGAAGAAGGTTCACAAACGAGTGCAATCGACAGATCGTGTGTCAATGGAAGGGGCATTAATGGCCACCATTTTTGAACACTTAGGAAAATTTATGGGAGGCTTTTTTTTTTTGCATAGTCTTTGACAAAACCGACGGACCAACAAGACAGTTGGTCCCTAGGCCGTCGTTTGACAAACAGACCATTTGTCGTTGTCTTGTCTCTGAACCCTGGTTTTACTCTTAGTTTTAAAGATGCTAAATAAATAAATTAAGTTGTTAGTTCATTAATTAGGGATTTAAGGGTACCGAATTAGGTTAGTTAATTACCTATATGAAGAACCTAATCTAATTATTCTAACCTAAGCCCTTATAATTACCAGACCCAAATTTTCTTCCTTCTCTTTCTTTCTCTCTCCCAAGTTATAGAACACCATAGAAGACAAGGTCCAGGTGGGTTCTAGGGCTGCAATCATTAAAGTTTCTCAATCAGTCTTCATCAAATACTAAGTTATGGGATTCCTTTCACCTTTAAGACTTCTTTCTGAAAGGGTTTGATCAAATTTATTTAAAATGTATGTCATTCAACTAGGTCTTTTCCAATCTCAACATTGATCATTCAAATTGATTTTTTATGGTTTATTCGGATTTTATTGATCAAATTATGATGATTTATGACTATATTATACTACTCATTGATGGATTGATCTAGATTGTAGAAGTGACCTTTTCCTCTTAAGCCTAGGTTGTGATTTTTATATAAATTGTGTAGTGTTGGTTGAATTGATGTGGTTATTGCTTGATTTACTATACTATGATGTTATTGTATCAATTAGGAATAGGTTAAGATCAATTCTAGTCCTATCATTCTGGTTCTTGAGTAGTTTATCTTGTTTGTGAAATAGATTATGAATTTGACCTAAGTCTCTTATGATAAGCAATGAACTAGTGATGGATTATGATGTAGTAATTCAAATGTCCTTGTTGTCATGTTTGTTATTTTTATGTGATTATATTACACCCTTATTGGGTGAGTTAAGGGTTGATGGTAGGACCTTGATGATGGATTATGATGGAGACTTGGTAAATCTTGTGATGTCAACTCTATACTTCAATTATGGTTAATTGTGATTAAGTGATAATGTTTTATTGAATTAGTCCTTATATTAAGAATCATAGAATTTGTATAATGTTGAATTAAAATGTCTTGACTACAATTTTGTGAGGTGTTTGCTATGATGTTAATGTTATAAGGATAGTCATAACTTACAAATATGCCTTATCAAGATGTGATTATGTAAATGTGCTAACCTCACTTATATGAGTTGTAATGAAAGGAATATACTCATGCAATTCTTATAGAGCTATGATGATGATGATTATACAAGGGATAGACCATATGACCTACATTAATCTATGAAGATAAATAAAGACATTAAAGATATTTTAAAAGGGACTCTAGCTTAGCACCAGGTGGAACTAGTGTGATAAATCTTCCTTCCCACATAGGGAATTTAGGATCACTAATGTACTCAATAGATCAGAGACTATAATGCATGTAGCATAAATAATGTTCCAACTATATCTCCTAATTTTTGAAATATGTTTCCCCCATAGGAATACTAGGTAGTGGATACACGTAGTTAGTATGTTCATGCCTTGTTACTACCTTGGAAAGTAGTCCTCCTTCCTTTGGTGTAGGGTTCCGTTACACCGGATTTCACATTAGCTCATGTGGTCTATGTCGGTTCTGTCAAGATGTTCCCAAAAGGTAATATTAACTAAAGGTATGAACTCTAACTAAGATAACATAAGGGGTTTATTAAAGTCTAGGTAGGGGTATGATACTTTACCTATACATGACACTATTATTCTTGAAGGGAGTCTTGGAATAATATTCTTATGTATGTATAATCCTATAATTGTACATGATAGGGATATGATGATCTTATACATTGATGATAATATATGAATATGTGTTTGACGTCTAATTCTAGAGTATCATGATATAGTGTTAAATGCCATGCTATGTGAAGTTAGATGTTGGTCATGATTCTTGTTGGGTTTACTTGATTAAGTAAGTTCATAAGGCTTTGCTTGGTCATTGCAATAGTTGACTTAATAAGGGTTCATGTGTAATTTTCTTGCTTTGTTTATGTTTTAATGAACTCTTATCCAAGCTTGCTACTATTATAACATGATGATAGGGTTGCCTTGACTATATGTTCAATTATATGATATGCATGGAAACTTTACTAGACTTAATATTGTAGGTATTTTTATGTACATGATTTTAACTCAATGAATATGTCTTATTGATTGAGATGGTCCTCTTGATTGCGCATAAGACTTTTCAAAGTAAATTGCATATTCTAATGACTTATCCCTTTTTAGCATGATTTCATGATATGTCTGCATATGGTCTTATACTTAGTACAATTGGTTGTGTCTTACCCCATTTTCTCCATATCCCCCAAATATTTTAGGTCCCAATCATTGACGGGATTTTGGGACGACTTTAAAAGGAAGACTTCGAATTCTAACTCATCCAAGTTAGGTAGGTACTCACTTTCCGAGGGAAATGGAAATATCAAGCTTAGGAAGTTGTTGTGTTTTAATACTTCTATATACTTTCCTTTTAATTTGAATAAAAAATATTGAATAGCCTATAAGTGGCTTTATTACTTTGATGTATTGGATATGCCCAATTGATATACTCGTGTTTAGATGGTTTATGAAATGAGACATCCAATTAAGACTATGTTATATCTTATATATCTATGTAAAATGAAAGTAAATAATTAAGTAATCTTCATATACGAAGGGTCTATGCATATACTCGATATGATATCATTATCTTCATGGTTGAGGTCAATGTAAAACTCATGGTAGATGTTGAAATGTTTTTTAAATTTTCATATTTTAACCTATGAATGTATTGATGTAAATTAAGAGGCTAGTCTTAGTCCTCAAAGAGGGCGACGACACTGGTTACGTCTATGGGGTGCTCCCCAGGTGTAACAAACTTCGTATCAAAATTTGAGGTTGAATACATTTAGAGTCGATGTCTCACTTAACCACGCATATGTAGATTCGTAGTCATAATTATGAAGCGAGCCACATATATGAATAGGAAACTATAGGATGCATAGAAAACTTTCACTTTCTTTGAAATCCGATATCCTGCCTCCAGAGTGTTTTATTCTATGCGCTCTTAGCATATAATCCTTCTATTGTGATTATAGGCAATGAATACTTGCACAAACACGACATGAATACTCTATTAAGAGATTGACAATGTGGGAGCTCCTCCATGAGGAAATCATGTCCCTCATCTTGAATAACTTTCTAATGATGAACAAGCTCTTGTCAATCCTTTACGTTTTAAGGATGGTTACATAAGGGCTTCTTTCTTCAAAATGTCCAAATCCATCACTACTCAAGCATAAGTCGTCAGTACTCAATCCCATGTTATGACGGCCAAATCTAATCCAGAGTTTGAACCCCGAGCAAACAACCAAGTTGGTACCATGGCCTCCCATTTGTGGGATTTCGCTAGGATTAATACCATTACTTTCTACGGGTCCTAAGTTAAGGTAGACCCCCAAGATTTCATTGATGAGATTTACAAGATTCTATTTTCTATGGGGTTGAATACTAGTGAGAAGGTCGAGTTAGCCACTTATCAATTCAAAAATGTGGCCCAAACATGGTACGTCCAATGGAGAGACAATAGGCCCCTAAGAGGTGGACCGGTTACTTTGGAGATTTTCAAGAAGGATTTTCTTGATAGGTTCTTTCCTAGGGATAAGAGGGAATCTAAGTTGGTGAGTTCATCAACCTTCGTCAAGGAGGTATGAGTGTACTTGAATACTCATTGGAATTCACTAAATTTTCAAAATATGCTACTTCTTTTATTCCGATTCTAGAGATGAAAAGAGTCCCTTTGTGATGGGAGCATCGGATGACTTGCAAGAGGAATGTCATTCGGCTATGGTACATGACAAAATTAAAATTTCTTGTATCATGGTTCATTATAAACAAGTGGAAGAGACAAGGGATAAGAAAAATATTAGAGATTCCAAGAAGTAAAAATCATTTGATGGTGGTTCCTCTTAGAGTATGCTTGATATCCAAGACAAGCCAAGGTTCAAGAAGAGGACTTCTGATCGAGTTCCTACAAAATTTCCCAAGGCTCGTCATGATAGGGTGTACAACCCTAAGTATCAAAAGGGTAGAGGTTCTAGTTGACCAACCAAGAAGCCAACTTGTGAAAAGTGTAGCAAGAAGAATTATGATAATTGCCTTAAGGTAACAGATAATTATTTTTGTTGTGATAAAATTGGGCAAAAAGTTCAATATTTCACAAATGTGAAGGGGAAAGACAAGGAGAGTGGGAAAGCAAGTTGTTCTAATGATGCTCCTAAGAAGAATCAGTTTTATGCACTTTGCTAAAGGGGTGAATAAGAGAGTTCTCTCGATGCGATGACCGGTATGTTACAAGTTTTTTATAGATATATATATGGTTTCCTTGATTGGGGAGCTACATTATATTTTATTACTCCCTTGATAGCTAAGAATTTCAAGATTTTTCCCGACATTATAAATAAACCCTTCGCAGTAACTACCTTGGTAGGTGAGTCGGTGGTTTCAAAGAGTTTGTATTTAATTTTTTCCATAATGTTGCCCAATAGAGTTATTCATGTTGAACTAGTAGAACTTGATATGTTTGATTTTGATGTCATATTGGGTATGGATCTGTTGCATGCTAGCTTTCCCTCCATATATTGTAGTACAAGGGTGGTGAAGTTTAATTTTCCAAATGAGCCCATTTTAGAGTGGAAGGGGGCAAATTCTATTCCAAGAGGTCGTATCTTTTAATGTTTCAAATCTTGTAGGATGATCTCTTAAGGGTTTTTATACAATATAGTAAGAGTCCAAGATTTAGACTCTTAAATTTCTCCTATTGAGTCAATACCCGTAGTGAGGGAATTTTTGAGGTCTTTCCTAATGATCTTCCCGATATTCCTCCTTAACGGGAAATTGATTTTTGTATCGACTTGTTATGAGATACAAATTCTATTTCAATTTCTCCTTATCGGATGGCTCTGGCCAAACTAAAAGAGTTGAAGGCCCAACTCAAAAATTAACTAGACAAAGCTTCATCAGATCGAGTATTTCTCCATTGGTCCTTTTGAATGTGTATTGATTATCGCCAAGTCAATAAAGTCACTAATAAGAACTAATATCCTCTCCCTTGGATCGAAGACTTGTTTGATCAATTCCAAGGGGCAATCTACTTCTCTAAGATTGACTTGAGATCGGGTTATCACCAACTTAGGGTGAGAGGTGAAGAAATACCAAAAATTGATTTTCGGACTAGATATTGTCACTATGAGTTGTTATAATGTCCTTTGGTCTCACTAATGCCCCAGCGGAGTTTATGGATCTTATGAATAAGGTGTTTCGAAGTTATCTTTATTCATTTGTCATTGTCTTCATTGATGACATCTTAGTATATTTTAAAAATGAGAGTGAACACATGGACGATTTGAGGGTGGTGTTACAAGTGCTTAAGGGGAACCAACTATTTGCCAAATATAGAAAATGTGAGTTTTGGTTGATGTCGGTGGCATTTATTGGTCAAATCATCCCTAGTGAGGGATTTGAGGTTGATTCAAGGAAATTGGAGGCAGTGAAAAATTGGCATAGATCATCGACTCCAACCGACATTAGGAATTTCTTTAGTCTAGAGTGTTATTATAGGAGGTTTGTGGATGTTTTTGCGTCTATTGCATCTCCCTTGACTATTTTGACCTAAAAGAGTAAGAAATTTGAGTGGTCGGAGGCATGTTATAGAAGCTTCCAAGTCTTGAAAGATAGACTTACTTCAACTCTGGTGTTGACTTTACCGAAGTGTACCAAGGGGTTCATTGTATATTTTGATGCATCCCAAGCGAGTTTAGGGTGTGTTCTTATGCAACATGGGAAAGTAGTAGCCTATGCCTCTAGGAAACTTAAGGTTCATGAGAGAAATTACCCAACTTATGACCTTGAGTTAGCGACCGTAGTATTTGCATTGAAAATATAGAGGCAATATTTGTATGGTGTCCATTTTGATGTGTATACTGATCACAAGAATCTTCAATATGTGTTGTTTAATCTCTGCCAAAGAAGGTAGTGGAAATTGTTTAAAGATTACGACATGAGTGTTCTCTATAAACCCGACAAGTTTTATGTGGTTGTAGATGCTTTAAGTCATATGACTATTGGTAGTATGTCCCATGTAGAGGAGTCGAAGAAAGCCTTAGTGAAAGATGTTCATGGGTTGGTTAGATTGGGTGTAAGAAGGGAAGATTCTCGAAATGGTGGTTTTATGGTCCATCATAATCCAAGTCATCTTTGGTGGTTGAGGTGAATTCCAAACAACACCTTGATCAACCACTGATGGAATTAAAGAAATCAATTCTTGGTAAGCTTAATGAATCATTCTCTTTAAAGGGGGATATTGTCTTGAAGTATCAAGTTGTGTGTTTCCAATGTAGATGGTTTGAGGAGCCGGATTCTTGAAGAAGTTCATGAGTTCAGCTACAAAATTCATCCAGGTTTGACAAAGATATACCGTGACCTTAGGGAGGTGTTTGGTGGGAAGGTTTGAAAGCGCACATAGAGGAATTTGTTGCAAAGTGTCCAAATTGTCAACAAGTGAAAGCCAAACACCAAAATCCATGTGTTTTGCATCAGTAAATCTAAATTACTACATGGAAGTGGGAAGATGTCTCTATGGTTTTGTGTTAGGTTTGCCTCATACACAAAATAAATATGACTCAATATGGGTGGTCGTAGATAGGTTAACCAAATCCGCTCATTTTATTGCCGTCAAGTCTACATATTTGATGGAGGATTATGCAAACATCTTCATAGAAAATATTGTGTGTCGCCATGGTATTCTGTTATCCATCATATCGGATAGGGTTGCACAATTCACATCTAGGTTTTTGAGGTCATTCTAAGAAGGTTGGTACCAAGGTGAAGTTAAGCACCACTTATAATCTCCAAACAGATGGTCAAGTGAAGCGTAAAATTCAAACCCTTGAGGATATGCTTAGAGCTTGAATAATTTATTTCAAGGGAGGTTCGGATAATCACTTGCCTTTGGTGGTGTTTTCTTACAATAATAGCTATCATTCATCTATATCTATGGCTTCTTATGAAGCCTTGTATTGTAAGAGATGTAGATCTCCAGTTGGATGGTTTAAAGTGGGTGAGTCTTCACTTTTGGGTCCTAATTTGATTCATAATATTTTTGAGAAGGCTCATATCATAAAGAATCTCTTGAAAACAGCCTATAGCCGGCTAAACTCTTATGCCGATAATGGGAGAAGGGAATTAGAGTTTAAAGAAGGTGATAAGGTGTACTTGAAAATTTTGCCTATGAAAGCGGTGGTTACATTTTTCAAGGAAGGGAAGTTGATTTCTCATTATGTGGGTCCCTATGAAATCTTGAAAGGGTTAGTAATGCTTCCTAGAGCTTAAACTCGATAGTGAACTATCCGGTGTTCCATTTTTTTATGCTTAAGAAGTGTATCTGTGATCCCCAATCTATTTTCTATTAAGGGTCTTCGTATGAAAGAGAACCTCTCTTATAAGGAGGTTCTGGTTCAAATCCTTGATAGGTAAGTTAAGAAGGAAAGGAATCACCTAGTTAAGAGTGCAACATGGGCGACCGAGGCCGAAGTCCCATTACCCTCATCTACTTGATAACTTAGGTTAGTGATTATTACTAATGATGAAAATAATGATTATATTTGAAGTTTCTTTGATTATCATGAAGTTTTGCAAAAATTTACAGTTTATGGTGTCATTACAGTGACTTACAGTGAAGTCTGCTTATATACTTGAAATTTTGCAATTTACCTTTTTTTGAGTTATGTTGTGCATTTTATAATAGTTAGTCTTTATAAAATGATATTGACATGCTGGTAAGTTTAAATATTGCATATTGATTTATATATGGTATGTTGAGCTCATGTTGTTGTGAGAAGGAAATTCCTCATAATGAGATTTTGATCCTTATGTGTGGTAATTGACGCTTTTTAATTGCTATGTTTAAAATTTTCATTATTAATGTTGTATTATAATGTATTGATGTTGGTTGGGATGCTAGTCTTGAGTCTATTCCCCCCTCTTAATGAATTTTAGAGTCATTTGGGGTAGAATTTTTCTAGGGGGGGGGGGGCTAATGTAATACTCCGAAAGTCTAAGACGTGTTCTGGAGCCTAACATAGGTTTCAAAAGGTTTAGACATTGTTTTAATGTAAATTTAGTGCATATAAGTCATTTAGGATATTTGGAAATCAAAACGTCAAGGAACGTCAATGACGTTCGCAAACTAGTTCACTCGGGTGCTAGTAAGCCTTAGCCTCTTTGACTAAGTCTTAGGAGTCAGAAAATGATGAATTTTTGTGGAAGTATTTCTAACATGTATTAGATTTAGTTTATAGTAAAAACATCTGGGTACGACATCCAAGGACCAGACAAGGTCCATTAAATAGGAGCCTTGCATTTTAGCAAAAAGCTGCCAACAGGTAGTATGGACAAACGAGTGCAATCGATGGATAGCGTGTCAATCCACGGGGCATTGATAAACAGCGTTCATGAACTCATAGACAAATTCATGGTCGGCCTATTTTTCTTACTCTCTAACTAAAAAGATGGACCAACAAGACGGTTGGTCCCTTGGTCGTCGTTTGACAAACGGACTATTTATTGTGGTCTCGTCTATGAGCCCTCGTTTTGCTGCTCGTTTTTAAGTTGGATAAATTAATTAATTAAGTGGTTAGTTAATTAATTAAGGGTTAAGGGTGGTCTTATTAAGTTATTTAATGACCTATATAAATACCCTAATCTAATAAAACAAAACTAAGCCCTCATAATTCCCTAACCTAAATTCATTTCATTCTCTCATCTTTCTCTCTCCAAAGTTAACACCATAGAAGACAAGGTCAACAGTGTTCTGGTCCTTCAATAACCAATATTTCTCCATCAATCATCATCAAATACAAAGGTATGGGATTCCTTTCAACTCTGAGACTTCTTTCCTCAAAAGTTTCCATCAAATTTATTTCAAAAGTATGAAATTCAAGTTGGTATTTTAAAATCTATAAATTGATCTTTCAAGTTGATTCGTTTATGGTTTCATTGGATTTTATTTCTAAAATTATGATGAATGATGACTATATTATACTACTCACTGATGAATTGGTCTAGTTTGTAGAGGACTACATTTTCCCCTTGAGCCTAGGTTGTGATTTTGATGTAAATTATGTAGTGTTTGTTCAGTTGACTTTCTTATTGGTTGAGTTAATGTCCTATGATGTTATTGTATCAATTAGGAATAGGTTAATTATAATTTTAGTCTTATCATCCTACTTCTTGAGTAATTCATCTAGGTTGTGAAATAGATTATGAATTTTACCTAAGTCTCTTATCTTAAGCTATGAACTAGTGATGGATTGTGATGTAGTTATTAGATTGTCCTTGTCATCATATTTTTTGCTGTTGTGTAATTATATTACATCCTTATTGGGTGAGATAAGTGTTGATGAAGAAGATTTGGTAAGTCTTGTGATCTCAACTTTTTACTTCAATTATGGTTATTGTAATTAATTGATGATGTTGTATTGAAGTATATCTAGTATTAAGATTTATAGGGTTGGTATGATGTTGAATATAAATTTCTTGACTATGGTTTTGTGAGGGGTTGTTTAAGATGTAAATGTTAAAATGATGGTGATAACTTAGCAATATGTCTTATCAAGATGTGATTATGTAAATGTGCTGACCTCACTTATATGAATTGTAATGAAATAAATATACTCATGCAATGCTTATTGAGCTATGATAATGATGATTATAAAAAGAATAGACCCTATGATATACATTAAGCTACGATTATTAATAATGACATTAGACATTTCAATTCGTACTCTAGCTTGGCACAGAGTGAACTAGTGTGAGGAGTGTCCCTTCCCACACAGGGAAGGTAGGATCACTAATGTACTCATTACACTGGTGACTATAATGCCTTTATCATAAAGAGGATCCAAAGTATATCTCCTAGTTCTTGAACTATGTTATCCTTGTAGGAATACTAGCTAGTGGATCCACATAGTTGCTATATTCATGTCTTGGGACTACCTTTTCAAGTAGTCCGCCTTTCTTTGGTGTAGGTTACATGACACCGGATTCCACATTAGCTCATGTGGTCTATGTAGTCTAAGGCAAGATGTTACCTAAAGGTAAAATGAACGAAATCTATGAACTCTAACTAAGATGACCTAAGGTCTTTACTTAGTCTTGGTAGGGTTAGGGGACTCTACCTATACATTGCACTAAACTACTTAGCCTTGAAGGGAGTCTTGGGAGGATGTTCTTATGTATGTATGTGCCTATAATTGTACATGATATGTATATGATGATCTTACACATTTATTATACTATACGATGATTGGTTTCACTTATGAATATGTATTTGGTATCTAATTCTAAAGTATGATGATTTGTACTCTTAAATGCCATGCAATGTGAAGTTGGATGTTGGTCATGATTCTTGTAGGGTTAACTTGATTGATTAATGTCATGGTCTTTTCCTTGTCATTGCACTATTTTACTTAATAAGGGTTCATGGGTTATTATCTTGCTTTGGTTATGTTGTAATGAACTCTTGTCCAAGCTTGTTGCTATTATAACTTGATAATATAGTTGCCTTGACTATGTGTTCAATTATGTGATCTGCATGACGACTTTACTAAACATAGTATTGTAGTACTTATGATGTACATGCTTTTGGCTCAATGAGTATGTCTTATTGTTTGTATGGTCTTCTTGATTGTGAATATGATTTTTCAAAGTAAATTGTATAGTCTAATGACTTATCCCTTTTTAGAATGATTTCAGGATATGTGTGCATATGGTCTCATACTTGGTACAAGTGGTGTACCAACACTATTTTCTCCATTTCCCCCAATATTTTAGGGTTCGGTCATTGAAGGGCTTTTGAGACGTCTTTGAAGGAAGACTTCAAATTCTCACTCATCCATGCTGGGTAGGTCCTCACTTTCCGAGGGCAATGCAATATCAAGCTAATAAAGTTGTTGTTGTTGTAAGTCTTCTATGTTCTTTCCTTTTCATTTTTAATCTAAACAATGTATAGCCTCTACGTATAGCCTCTACGTGACTTATTACTTTGATATATGGGGTATACCGAATTTATATACTTGTGTGTAGATTGATTATGGGCGATTGATTATGAGATGAGACATCCACATAAGACTATGTTATATTTTATGTATCTATGTGAAATAAAAGTGGAAGACTAAGTGATTTTCATATACGAAGGGTCTATGTATACTCGATATAACTAAACTATATATATGGTAGAGGTCTATGTAAACATAAATGTAGATGTATAAAAGTTTTTAAACTTTCCACATTTTAAATTATGGATGTAATGATTTAAGCTAAGAGGCTAGTCTTAGTCTTTAAAGAGGGCGACGACATTAGTTACGTCTAGGAGGTGCTCCCCAGGTGTGAGAATGCTATCTAGCCATAGCATAATGGGATATGAAGATGTTAGTGAGTGAGTACCTAGGTCTTATCCAACACCATTAATTGAATGTCCTTATATGTGATGAATGTCTCTTAATGAACTAATAAAGATAATAACTTAAGTTTGAAGTATGTAAATGAATAAGTACTTACATAGAGTAGTTAAGGGTTGTCTAGTTAAGGTGGGAAGGGAGCATAAGAATTGTCCTAAGTTTACTTTAGGTATTTTAAGTGGGTTTATAAGTCATAAATATTTATATGAATTTATTATTCAAAAATCAAAACCCAAAAACTCTAAAGAGCTCTCTAGAACTCCATTGAAGCTTGAAGGGAGATTGAAGCTTGAAGGTTGATTTCCCCATAAAATTCTATCAATTCTCATGGATTAAAATCAGTTAAGGTATGGTTATTGATTCTTAAAACTTCTATAACCAACGAGCTAATCTTCAATGGGGTTTTCAAATACTTCTCAAAAGATGAGTTTTCAAAATTGAAATCTATATGTGGGTTCTTGCAGTAATGGTAATGAATAATTGAATTTTGGTTAAGTAGATGATTTTAATTTGAAATGTTCTTGAACCAATGAAAAGCCTAAGTTCTTCAAATTGGGTATATTATGGGAGTTATGATCATGTCTCAATGCTTAAGAATTCTAGTGTAATTTTACTTGGGTTGTTGAATGATGTTAGAATAGTATTAGGCTGATGTAGAGGTTGTCTTAAATTGTTAAATATGTATTGAATTTATATATTCATTGACTATTATGATCTTTGTATTGAATTTATTATCATGGCCATGGGTAAGAGCCTTTTTGTATTGTATTGGATGATTCAGCTATGGATTGAAGTGGTGAGAATGGATTAGTGGTACCCTGCCCTAATTCTCTTTATATTATGTAAATTAGGTCGTGAATTATGTTGTGATTGGTATGGTCCACTTATGGTGGCGGTGCTATGTGTTTTACCTATGAAATATGTGGCCTCGTTGGCGTTACTTTATGCATTATGATGATTATATCTTTGGCACCATTGCTTGATATATTATGAGGATTTGTATAGTTGATTATGTAAAGTATGGTAATATCTATATGCATGGGATTAAGGTGAAATTATGTGTTCTTCGATCGATATTGTTAGGTGATCATTTTAGATATTACTATGTCGTTAAGTGTTTACTCATAGAGTTGATGCATGACTCTTCCTAATTTGCTATGTGAGTCTTATTATGATTATATTGATGATGGTATATTAGTGTATAGGGTGACCTCTACATGATGATTCCTTATGCCAGTATGCTTCTTGAATGATATTCCATATGTGAAGTATGTTGTGTATTGTTTTGGTAGACTTGTGTCTCTTACTTGATACATGTATAATGAGAATATGAGTTCTTGACTTAGTATTCTAGAGTTTCTTAGTATCATATGTATGAATGTCATGTGACCTTGAATGATGCTATGATATGTGGAGCCTTGAACCTAGTTGTAAGGTTATGATATCGTTCAAGTTGAAAGTCGTAATGGTATCTTTCTTGTGTGAATGATGGACTAAGAGATTGATTTGCTGGAAAGACATGAAATCATCATTAGGAAAATCATTTAGCAATCCTCTTAACCATTGTAAGGCAACCCTAGGATGGCCTCCTTGCTAGGGCCTTATGTGATTGGGTTATGAAATAGATATGGAACCTCTTCATGTACTTCTTTATTGAAACACTATATGAGAACAAAGGCTAGAACTGAGTGAATATGGCTAGGGGATTTGCACTATTTGAATTATGAGAATGGAGAAGAAAGAAAGCCTTCATATTCCTTAACTATATGCCTACATGGGATGGGTCCAAGCCCTACCAAAGGCAAGTAGAACACCATCAATAGGAGTAGGTTACATCTCCGGATTCCATGCTTTGCTACCATGGTCTATGTAGGTTATTGCCTATTCTCATCATATGGGATACCCTCTAATATTGTAGAAGTTTTAGGATGTTTAGGTAGTGGTATGGGACAATATCTAGACATTGCATAATAGGCTTTGAAAATGTTAGTTAGTCCCTTGGTATTGTCCAAGGCCATTACTTGAATGTGCTTATATGTGATGATTGTATCTTAAAGAACTAATAAAGATAATGACATAAGTTGGAAATTATGTAAATGAATAAGTATTTACCTGGAGTAGTTAAGGGTTGTCTGTTATGGTTTAAAGGGGGTATAGGAATGGTAATTTCATGTCTTACCTAGGTAAGTCTTAAGAATGACTCTAGATAGCAAAATTAACTTGAATAAGTAAGCATGATCTAAACTTAGGTAATCTTAAGGATTATTTAGAAAAGCTTAAAAAGGATGTATGGGCTTCTTCCATTACATAAGCAAGTCTTTTGGATAATCTTTGGGAAGACAATGTCATATATTTTATGTATACTATTACCTGTTGTAACAATGATTCTATCCTAGAAAATACAAAAGATCTCTTATGTGTGTGCGAAGGGATTGTATGGGCGATCGCTTTACAACTCATCCAAGTGAACCTTAAAATCACCTTTGGTAGGAGGATTTCATGTTTATGTGTTTGGTGTGTTTAAAGTGTATTTACCTCATTATAGGTGGTCATAAGAATCATTTATGTGTGCCTAGAGAGGTTGTATGGGCGGTCTCTCTTTCTCTTACTTAGATCAGTCTTAGGATAGCTTTTTATTAGAGGATTGCATGCTAAATGAATTCACTGTAAAATTGGCCATTCTTACTGTAATATTCCATAATGTTTGATAATTTTTTTATGTGATCTCTTAAATGTTTCTAAGGTGTTAAGTGTTGTTCTTATGTTTATGATATGATATTTTAATTAAAAAGATCATATTTCTAATAAATGTCCGTTTTCATGATTTTCTGCATTAAGTCATATTTAGTACAAATATTTGTACTAATTCTATATATTTAGTTATATCTAAAGGTGTATGTCAAAGGTGAGAAGAATCTTTAAGGAAATCTTGGATTTTAGTTATCGTTCAACCAAAGTTGAACTATGTCCTCTCTTGACTCGAGGGCATAATCGTCTTTAGATGTCTTTTAATTCAAAGAATTGTAATATACTAAGTATTTCTATTTTTCATTGTATAAGATGTGTACAATGTTTTTTTGAGTCTAAGATTGGCATATGTTGAGGCTTAGTGTTTTATATTATTTTAATATGAAATACTTCTTAAGTTATTTCGTGTGAATTTTTTTGATTTTGCACTACTTTTGATAGATTTATGCGATGAATGATGTCAAAGGGTTTATACAATACCTTCAAAAGGTCAAGTACGCCATGTTACGATCCAATAATACCCTAACTTCGAGGGTATACATTCGGGTCGTGACAGATTTTAGGTACTGTCCACTTATGGTTGCATTGCTATACTTGTGATTAATATGGCCTAGTCGCCATTACTTTAAGAATTGTGAATCAATGTGGCCTCGTTGGCATTACTTTATATATTATGGCTTTATCATGTTATAACTTGAATCTGTGGATAGTATAACTATCTTGATGACTTATGTGTTTATGTCGAGTCAAGCATGAGTTCTTCTAGTTGATGATGTGTTTTTCTAGTAGACTGTGGTATAGTTATTAGGTACATTACTTGATACTGAAGTATGAAATTTCCTGATAGATTATATGATAATTGTGATACTTATATTTATGATACTATAGTAGTGAGTAGGGTGGCCTATAGATGATGTTAGTTAGGCCTATGTGCTTCTAGAATGATATGATATATGTGATATGGTGAAGTATATATGTTTATTGTTTTGGTAGACTTATGTCCCTTACATGATATATGTAGAATGAGAATATTAGTTCTTGACTTACTATGCTAAAGCTTCATAGTCTTGTATGTGTGATTGATGTGTGACATTGAGCATAGTTAAGAAGGTCCTTTATGTGAACCATCAATCTAGTTTGAAGGTTATTATATCCATGAAGATGAAAGTCGTAATGGTATCCTTCGTGTGTGAATGGTGGACTGAGGATGCTGGAATGGCATGAAATCATCCTTAGGAAAGTTATTGAGTTATCCACTTGAGCATTGTAGGTAGCCTTAGTTGACCCTCTTTGGTAAGTGTAATGTGATTGGGTTGTGAAGAACTAGATATAAAACCTCTTCATATACTCCTTTATTGAAATACTCTATGAGAACAAAGGCTAGCACCGAGTGAGTATGGCTAGATGGGTTGCTATATTTGAAATATGAGTATAGAGAACAAACAAAAACTTTATATTCCCTAACCATGTGCCTAAATGGGTTGTGTCGTAGTTCTACCATGTGCAAAAAGAACACCCTTTATCGGAGTAGCGTTGATCCCAAATTCCATGCTTAGCTACCATGGTCTATGTTGGTTATTTTATATTCTCATCATATGGGATACGTACTAGTGTTTGAGAAGTTCTATAATGTTTAGGTGGTGGTGTGGGACGCTCTCAAGACATTGCACGTTTAGGCTGTGAAGAAGTTAGTGAGTTAGTCCCTAGGTCTTCTAAAATACCATTACTTGAATTTCCTTATGTGATTAATATCTCTTAATTAACAAATAAAGCTAATGACTTAAGTTGGAAAGTATGTTAATGATTATGTACTTACCTAAATTAGTTTATGTGTTTCTTAGTTAAGGTGTGAAGGGGGGGCATAGGAATGGTCACTTCATGTCTTACCTAGTGACCTCTTAAGAATAACTCTAGATGGGGAAAGTAAACAGATAAACTAGTCATGATCTGAACTTAGTTAGTCTTAAGGATTATTTAGGTAATCTTGAAGAGGTGGTATGTGCATTCTCTTCTTAAATTACTTAAGTAAGTCTTTTGATAACCTTTGGGAGGATAATGTCATATTATATATACTATTATGTGAAGTGAGAATGATCTTATCTTAGGTAGTCTAAAGGATCTCTTAAGTGTGTGTGAAGGGATTATATGGGCGGTCTTTTCATAACTCACTTAAGTGAGCCATAGAATCACCTTTGCTAGGAGGATATCATGTTTATGTCTTTCGTAGGTGTTATTGATGTCATCTTCTGATGTGTGAATTATAGGTAAAGTTACAGCGAAGTCACTATGCATTCACTGTAAGGTTACTACGATTTTTGTATAAATTGAGTATAATTTGTAATGCATCCTAAATGTGATGTTTGGTGTTTAAATTAGATTCTTATACTTTTATTATGAAGTTTTTATCAAAAAGAGCATATTTCTCATAAATGTCCCTTTCTCATGATTTTGTTTATTATGTCTTACTTAGTACATACATTGTACTAATTCTATGCATTTTGTTATATCTAATGGTGTAGGTTGAAGGTGAGAAGCGTCTTGAGGAAAATACGGGAAACTATGATTCTTTCAAGCAAGCTGAAGTGTGTCCTATCTTGAATCGAGGACATAACTATTATTTAGACTTTTTTTCTTCAATGTATTGTAATAGACTAAGTAATTCTATATTCGTATTGTATGGGCCGTGTCCCCAGTACTCTTTGTCTAAGATTGGTATATGTTGAGACATAGTATTTTCCTATGATCTTAATATTAAAGATTTTTTAAGATATTTCATGTTGAAAGTTTTAATTTTGTCTACTTTTCATACATGTATGCAATCAATGATGTCAAAGGGCTTGTACAATATCTGTGAGAGGTCAAGTACGCCATGTGGCACTCCAAGAGTGCCATACTATTCTAGGGTGTGCTCTCGGTATGTGACAAGCTTGGTATAAGAACATTGGTTATATAAGTGGTCTTAGGAATAAAAAAATCTCATAAATCAATGTCTCGTAGTGTCTTGTTCATTTGTTTGAGACGCGACATATCTATGGGCGAGAGGCTATAGAACAATAGAGTTTAAATTTCTTCATCAATCTTGTGTCATGCCTATACAATTGAGGTTATATATGTCTATTCTTAATCTATTCTCTTGTGTTTATAGCAGATGACTATTAGAAGGATGAATTCTAGAAGGTCGGAAGAATGAGGAGTGAAAAAGGAAGTTCCTCAAGGTGGACTTGTTACGCAAGGAGTTTACGTTCCTGAAAATTCTCAAGTGCCTCCCCAAGGTGATCAAGTCCCTATTAGAGGTGAAGATAATGAGGTTCTGGTGGTTGCCATGGACATGACTAATGGGAAGAGATTAAGGAGACTTTCTTTGGGCACTACTTTCCCCATGAGAGGAGGGAGGTAAAGGTTTAAGAGTTGATTAATCTAAAGCAAGGCAGTATGAGTGTTGAGGAATATTACTTGAAGTTCACTATGTTGTCTAGGTATTCGCCATTCTTGGTGTCTAACTATAGGGATGAGATGAGTAGGTTTGTGACCGGTATTGTCGACCTTTTGAAAGAGGAGTGTCGTACGAAATGAACATGTATAGGCTTATGGTGTATGTTTAATCCGTTGAGGTGTAATACTCCAATAGTCTAGAGCCTATTCTAGAGCCTAATATGAGATTCTAAGAGTTGTAACGCTGTTTCAAGGTCAAATATAATGTATATAAGTCTTTTAGGATATTTTAGAATCAAAACGTAAATGAATGTCCATGACATTATAAAATAGTTCAAGGGTGCTAGCATGCCTTAATCTATTTGACAAGGTTTTAAGAGTCATGAAATGATAATATTTAGTGGGAAGGTGTCTAACAGGTATTAGAGTTGTTTTATAGTTGAAATGTATGGGTACAAATCCCCAAGGACCAACATTAGGGTCCTTGATGAGGACCCTTCCATGTGGGCTAAAAAGTTGTCATGGATAGTGTCGACCAACGAGGGCAACGATGTGGCATGGTTCAATCGACTGGGCATCGATTGACACCGTGTTTGGAAACTTATCCATTTTGTCCAAGGGGTCCATTTCGCCCGGTCTTTTACACAAACAATAGATGTTCAGGACGGTGAGGGGCAAGGGTGTAGGTTCATCTATGGAATGTCAATCGAGGTCTCGTAGGTCCTACCACTATTTTACTGTTATGTTTTAGGTGGCTTAATTAATTTATTAAGAGTTTGGTCAATTATTTGTGGGTTAAGGGAGGTCTGATTAAGGTAGTTAATGACTTCTATAAAAACCTCAAACCTAATTAAACTAATTCCAACTTTCATATTTCCCAAAACCCAATCTATCTTCCTTCTCTCTACTTTCTCTCTGTTAGGATCGAATTCACGCACACACACTAGATGAATGAAGAACACAAGAACTTTCAAGAGAAAGAGATGAGAGATCTAGAGAGAGAAAGAGAAAACCCAATATTTCGTGGTAACACCCCGTGAGTAAACTTCCACGGCAGTGAGGTATATTTATATTAATAAATCAAAGTATTTTTGGTTACAGAGAATAAATAGGAAAACATAAAATAGAGAATAAATAGGAAAGCCTAAAATAGAGAATAAATAGGAAAACCTAAAATTAATCAGGCTCCACTACCTAACAATTCTCCCACTTGGAGACAGACTCAAGTCATCCAAAAAATACATTCTAAAAAAAAATCTCTTCAGCATCAACATCTTTACCGCACCGCAACATCTATAGCAACAACTACGGAAGACCAACCGAGGTTTTACATAACCTCAAATTTCCTAACATCAACACATTTCGTTAACATGTCTGCCTGGTTCTTTGCACCCTCTATCTTCTCCAAGCACATATCACCATCCTCCACTGCCTTGCGAGTGAAATGGTATCAGCTTCTGATGTTCTTTGTCTTCGAATGATAGACTGGATTTTTCACCAACTGTATGGCACTTTGGCTATCTGAGTATAGAATCTTCTCGCTCTGCTTGTTGCCCAATTCCTCAAGATAATCTGCCAGCCATATCATCTCTTTCTCAGCTTCAGCTGTTGCCACATACTCAGCTTCACTAGATGAAAGAGAAACACACTTCTGAAGCCAGGACATCCAACTCACTGCTGTTCCACCTATGGTGTAAATGTACCCGGATGTACTCTTGCTCGAGTTAACATCCCCACCAAGATCAGCATCCACAAAACCCTATAGACTCACCTTGCCTTTGCCAAAACAAAGTGAAGTACTGGATGTACCTCTCAGATATCTCAGAAGCCACTTCACAGCTTCCCAATGCTCTTTCCCAGGGTTCGCCATGTACCTGCTAACAACTCCCACTGCATGTGCTATATCAGGTCTAGTGCAGACCATAGCATAAATCAAACTACCAACTGCTGAAGCATATGGAACAAGTACCATGTGATCACGCTCCTCGACAGTCTTGGGTGACTGCTCCTTTGAAAAATTAAAGTGATTTGCCAATGGAGTAGTCCTAGGTTTAGCATCATTAACCCTGAATCTGGTCAGCACCTTCTCAATGTACAACTCCTGAGATAGATTTAAAGTGCCAGCAGATCTATCCTGAGAAATCTTCATCCCCAAAATCTATTTTGCTGGACCCAAATCTTTCATCTCAAATATTGCAGACAACCTTGTCATCAGATTGTTAATCTCCCTCATACTAGATCCTGCAATCAACATATCATCCACATACAAGAGTAGAAAGACATATGAATCAGTGTATTTCTTGAAGTAACAACAAGGATCCTATTCAGCTTTGCAGAATCCACTCTTGGTCATGAAGGAGTCAAACTTCTTGTACCACTGCCTTGGTGCTTGCTTTAGTCCATACAAGCTCCTGGTGAGCTTGCACACCATATGTTCCTTGCCTGGAACCACAAATCCTTCCGGTTGCTGCATATAGATCTCTTTGTCCAGATCTCCATGTAAAAACGTTGTTTTTACATCCATTTGCTCTAGATGCAAATTCTCCGATGCCACAAAACTTCACAACATGAGAGAATATTTCAACCAATACCTTTCCTTTGTGAATATCCTTTAACCACTAAATGAGTCTTGAACCTTCTTTTGCCATCTGGTTCAGTCTTGATTCTGAACACCCACTTGTTCAGCAAAGCTCTCTTCCCTGCAGGTAGCTGAGTCAACACCCATGTGTCGTTCTTCTCAAGTGACCTCATCTCATCATCCATGGCTTGCTCCCACTTGATCGAATCCTCCCCCTGTAGGGCCTTATCAAAAGACTCTGGTTCCCCCTCATCAGTCAGCAATAGATAGTGTAATGAAGGTGAATACCTATCTGGTGCCCTGATGGATCTGGATGATCTCCTTAACACCTACTCAGGTGTAACTTGCTCCACTTCAGATTCTTCAGTAGGAGTTGGTTGAGTATCTGCTTCGAAATCTCTGGGGTTACTCTTCTCCAACTCAACCTCAACTCCCACTTGCTTTGTAATCTCTAGAACCTTCTGCTCTCTGTCCTTGTACAGGACAAACTCATCAAATGTCACGTCACAATGTCTCAGGATCTTTCTGTTCTTGTCATCCCAAAACCTGTTACCAAACAAATCAGAACCATATCCTATGAAGTAACACTTCACAGCCTTTGCATCAAGCTTGTCTCTCTTTTCTGTATCAACATAAACATAAGCAGTGCAACCAAAAGTCCTCAAGTGTGAGTACTTGAGTTCTTTTCCTGTCCACACCTCCTCTGGAATCTTGAACCCTAAAGGAACTGATAGTCCCCTCTTGATCAAGTATGCAGCTGTGCTCACAACATCCGCCCAAAGTGTTTTAGGGAAGCCCACAGTGTATCCTCATACTCCTTGTACGCTCATTCAATGTTCTGTTCATCCTCTCAGTAATTCCATTCTGCCTTGCCTTACTAGGAACTGTTCTCATCAATCTGATTCCCTCAACTGCACATAATGCCTTGAACTCTGATTTGTCATACTCTCCTCCATTGTCAGACCTTAGGCATTTGACTTTCAAACCGGTCTAATTCTCAACTTTAGCTTTCCACTTCTTGAAAGTTTCAAACACATCTAACTTATCCTTCAAGAAGTAAACCCATACCTTCCTGCTGAAATCATCAATGAAGGTAACATACAATCTGGATCCTCCAAGTGATGATACTGGAGATGGTCCCCAAACATCTGTATGGACCATTTCCTACTGCACTTTCTTTATCTCTCAAGGAGTCTTTGTGTAGCTTACTCTTTTCTGTTTGCCCATAACACAACTCTCGCAAAGAACCATATCAACAAACTTCAGACCCTCTAATGCTCCTTTTGCAACCAGCATCTTCATTCCTTTAGTACTCATGTGTCCAAGTATGTTATGCCACAGACATGAACCGGAAGCACCTTCAGCAACAACGGCCATGTTTATACACCCTGCAGTGGTGTACAAGGTTCCAGATTTGGTGCCACAAGCTACTACCATAGCACCTTTCATGATCTTCCACGAACCTTTCCCAAACTCTGCTGCATATCCCGTGCTATCCAACTGACCAACAAAGATAGAATTTTTCTTGATCCCAGGAATATATCTGACATCCTCCAATGTCCACTGGTTTCCGGAGTTGGTTTTTATGCAAACATCCCCCTTTCCTTCAATCTCTAAGGCTTTATTGTCAGCAAGATATACTTTTCCAAATTTTCCAGATTTGAAGTTTTGGAACAACTCCTTGCTTGGAGACGAATGGAAAGATGCACCAGAATCCAAAATCCATGATTCAACCGGGCTGTTCACACTAAGGATTAGAGCATCCCCAATGTCCTCTGCTGAATTTACAGAATCATTGTCATCTCCAAATTTCTGATTCTTTTTCTTCTTTGGCTTTGTACAGTTTGTCCGAAAGTGCCCTTTTTCTCCACAGTTCCAACAAGTCACGTTTGATCTGTTCAATGATTTTCCTCGATTCTTTGATTTTGATCGACCATGTTGATTTTGGCCTTTCGTCTTACTTCTCCCCCTTCGATCAATGCTGAGAGCACTGCCCGATGAATCTCCTACTTCTCGTTTGCGAATACTTTCGCTAAGAACAACATCACGGATTTCATCAAACTTCAGTTTCTCAAATCCACGGGAACTGCTAATCGCAGCAACAACAGTATCCCAAGACTGGGGCAGAGATGACATCAAAATCAACGCCTTAATTTCATCTTCAAAATTAATGTCCACAGAATTGAGTTGACTCACAATCATATTGAACTCGTTTATATGATCAGAAAGGGATCCATTCTCAAACATCAGTAAAATTGAACAATCTACGCATCAAATATACCTTGTTCATAGCCGATGGTTTTTCATACATGTTTGACAGTGCCTTCAACAGACTGGACGTAGTCTTCTCCTTCACGATGTTGAACGCCACGTTTCTTGACAAAGTCAACCGAATCAACCCTAGATCCTGGCGATCCTTGAGTTTCAACTTCTCCTCCGTCATGGATTCCGGCTTCACCCCGTTCAACGGTTCGTGAAGATCTTTCTGGTACAGATAATCTTCGATCTGCATCTTCCAGAAACTGAAATCGGATCCATCAAACATCTCGATTCCAAGCTTCGGACTATCCATCTTCTGTGATCGTGTTGAATCTCCTTAGCTCTGATACCAGTTGTTAGGATCAAATTCACGCACACACACTAGATGAATGAAGAACACAAGAACTTTCAAGAGAAAGAGATGAGAGATCTAGAGAGAGAAAGAGAAAACCCAATATTTCGTGGTAACACCCAGTGAGTAAACTTCCACGGCGGTGAGGTATATTTATATTAATAAATAAGAGTATTTTTGGTTACAGAGAATAAATAGGAAAACCTAAAATAGAGAATAAATAGGAAAGCCTAAAATAGAGAATAAATAGGAAAACCTAAAATTAATCAGGCTCCACTACCTAACACTCTCACCCGAAGAAACGCCATAGAAGACAAGGAAAAGGAGGATTCTAGATCATAAACACTATTACTTTCTCCATCAATTAACAACGTATGGGATTCTTACATTTGAGATCATTTCCCCGAAGTGGTCTTCCAAAAGATGATTTCAAAAAGATGAGTTCCATGTGGGTTTCCTTCTATTACGAAATTCATCTTATAAGTTACTTTGTGTACTATTTATTTATATAATTATGAGTATATTATGATTTATTGTAATCCAATTATGCTAGTTCTTCATTATTTAACCTAGGTTGTGAAGTGGGTCATGATTTTGACTTATGTCCCTAACCCTAAGCTATGAACTAGTGATGAATTGTTGTGTAGCAATTCAAATTAGTTCATTATTATGTTAATTACTATTCTGTGATGCTATTACACCCATTGTTAGGTTTAATTGTATTGTTGGTGGTAAAACCTTAATGATCGTTTGTGAAGGAGATCAGTGTAAGTCTTATGATCTCAAACCTTTGGTTCACTTATTATTGCCTGTGCTTAATGATGAAGTCATATTGACTTAACATTTATTAGGGTTAGTCTGATGTTGAATTGAAATGTCGTGATTATGTGGATATGACATTATGTTTAAGATTTAATGATATATAGTGTTGGTGATGAAGTACCTATGTTCCTTACTATGATATAAATATGTTAATGTGATAATCTCACATATGAGGGTTGTAATGAATGGTGTTCTCATTCAATTCCTATTGATCTATTACTATCAATATTTAGGAGATAGAACCTAGACCTAAAATAAGTTATGATTATTAATGAAAGGCATTTCAAAAGGGACTCTAGCTTAGCACTGAGTGAAATATTAGTGAGGAGTGTACCTTCCCACATAGGGAAGGTAGGATCACTAATTTACTCATGAGATTTGAGACTATAATGCATGTAGCATAAAGAGGGTCCCAACTACATCTCCTAGTTCTTGAACTATGTTACCCCCATAGGAATACTAGCTACTGGATCCACATAGATGTTATGTTAATGATTTGGTAATACCATGGCATATAGTCCACCTTTTTTCCATGTAAGGTTCCATCACACGGGATTCCACATTGGCTCATGTGGTCAATGTAGGATAAAGCAAGATTTTCCTGAAGGTAAAATGAAGTAATAAAGTGGACTCTAATTAGGATAACTTGAGGGGTTTTACTTAGTTTACGTAGGAGTATGGGACTCTACCTACACGTTGAACTAGTTAGCTTTAAGGTAAGTATTAGAAGGATGTTCCTATTTGCATATATGTTTATAAATGTAAATGATATGTATATGTTGATATTACATGTTATTTACACTACATGATTTTTGTTTCAATTATGTGGTTGGTCTTTATTGTTAAAGTATGATGATGTTTACTCTTAATGATATAGTATGTGAAGTGGCCATTTCTTATGGTTCTTGTAGGGTTCACTTGATTGAGTGAGGTTATGAGACCTTACTTAGTCATTGCACAAGTTGACTTAATGAGGGTTTATGAGTAAGGGTCTTGCTTTGGTAATGATGCTATGAACTCTTATACAAGCTTTTTGATATTATAAATTTATTATAGAGTAGTCTTGAAGATGTGCTCAATTGTCTTTAAATGCATGTTGACTTGACTAGACTTAGTATTTTTCGTCTTGTGATGTATATGGTCTTGAGTTGATGAATATGTTCTATGAACTTGTATTTGTTCTTGATTGTGCTTAAGGCTTTTCAAAGTAAATTAGCATGCTTTAATTAAATATACCTTTTTATTAATGTAGCTATGGTTCTTTAATGTAGTCTAATGATGTTTATTTCATTGACGTTATTTTAAAGATATTATTGTAAGCCTAAGGGGAATTTCTATATTGTGTAAGGGCTTACGCCCATGTTGATTTGACTCTATTTAGATGGTTTAATATGAGACATGCCATTTTAAGACTATATTGTTCATGTTATTCATATGTGGCAAAAAAGTCAAAGACAGTGTAATCTTCTTATATGAAGGGTCTATGTATACTCGCTACTAATATATTACGTGTAAGTGAGAGGTCTAAGTAAACCTCAATGTAGAAGTAGTTAAAAAGTTATAAATTTTCCGCATTTTTAACCAATGAAATGTAATGACGAATGCTAAGAGGGTAGTCTTAGTCCTCTTTGAGCACGACGACACCGATAACTTTAATGAGGTGCTCCTCGGATGTGACAAACTTGGTATCAGAGGATGAGGTTGAATATTACTTGAAACGATGTCTCAATAAACCAAATATATGTAGATTGTTTTTCATAATTGTGAAGTGCGCCACACTTATGAATGAGAGACTATGTGATGCTTAGGAACTCGAATATTCTTGTATTCCTATGTTGTGCCTCTAGAGTCTTGTTATGTGCTTTAACCTAAACCTTTTATCGTTGTTATAGGTACGAATACTAGAAGGGCAGAGGAAGAAATGGCTAATGTGGGAGATGAAGACAACCAATTGCCTACACTTGAAGAAGTTGCTATGGGTGATCAAGTTTTTGATGCTCCTCTGCTAATGTCGATAGAGATATAATAGCGGCTTACCTCACTTTATCCCAACCCATGACATCTCAATCTAATTCCTTCACTTATAAAGTTCAAAGTTATGATTGCCCAAATGAATAGAGAGTTTATACCTCGAGTGCCTCTACATGCTAACACTATGGCCTCGCGTTTGAGAGACTTTACAAGAATGTATCCACCTATGTTCTTTGGGTCGAAGTTGTATAAGGACCCACATGATTTGCTCAATAAGGTCTATATGATTCTCTATGCTATGGGTGTGACCTTAATTAAAAAGGCCGAGTTGGCACCTTATAAACTCAAAGGTGTGGCCCAAACTTTTTATATGAAATGGAAAGATGATAGGGCGCCAAGAGGTGGCCTGGTGACTTGGGAGATCTTGAAGAAGGCTTTACTTGATTGTTTATTTACTAGAGAGATGAAGGAACTAAGGTGAAGAATTAATCAAAGGTTGAAGAATTCATCAACCTTCATCAAGGAGGTATGAGTGTACTTGACTACTCTTTGAAGTTATCTAAGTGGTCCAACTATGATCCATCCTTGGTTTAAAACCCAAGGGATGAGATGAATCATTTTCTCACGTGGGTGTCCAATGACTTTGTTAAATAATGTCGTTCGGATATTCTTCATGATAATATGAATATCTCTCGTCTCATGATCCATGCTTAAAGGGTGGAAGAAACAAGGGAAGGAGAAAGAATAGGGAGGACATGAATGTCAAGTCTTATGAAGGTGGAGCCTCTAAGTGTAGGATTGACATTCAAGACAATCCTAGGTTCAAGAAGATGTTTTCTTGTCAAGTTCCTACTAATTTTCCCAATGCTCGTGATGATAGGGTGTCTAACCCTTAGTCTCAGAAGGGAAGAGGTACTAGCTCACCAAGTAATAAGACAAAATCTAGAAAGTGTGGCAACAAGCACTATGGTTATTGCCTTTTTGGGATTGACAATTTCTTATGGTGTAGAAAAAGTTGCCACAAGGTTAAGGATTGAACTAATTTGATGGGGCAAGAAAAAGAAAGCAGGAAAGCTCAAGCTAGTGGCTCAAATATGGATTCTTTAACTAAGAATAACTTTTATGCTCTTTGCTCTAGGGGTGAACAAGAGAGTTCTCCCGATGTGGTGATCGGTATGTTACAAGTCTTCTCTATTTATGTTTATGCCTTACTTGTTCCAGGTTCTACATTTTCATTTGCTACTCTCTTAATAGTTATAAATTTTGATAGTTTTTCCGATATCCTAAATGAACCTTTCATGGTAACTACCCCGGTAGGTAAGTCGATGGTTTCAAAGAGTGTACATATAAATTGTCCAATAATGTAGTCCAATTTAGTTACTCATGTTGAATTAGTAGAACTTTTCATATTCGGGCTGTATTGGTTGCATGATTGTTTTGCTTCCATTTATTGTAGAAACAACAATTGTTAAGTTCAATTTTCCAAATAAACTTCTTTTGGAGTTAAAGGGTGGAAATACTATTCCTAGAGGTCGTATTATCTCTTGTATTTAGTCTTTTAAAATTCTCTCAAAAGGGTGCTTATATCTTATTGTAAGAGCCAAATATTTACACTCCGAAAATCCTCCCATTGAGGTAGTCCCCATAGTAAGGGAATTTTGAAGGTCTTCCCAAATGATATTCACAAAATCCCTGCCAAATAGGAAATTAGTTTTGGTATTGATTTGTTACCACATACTAACACCATTTCAATTCCTCCTTATCGGATGGTTCCGACTGAACTAAAAGAGATGCAGGCTCAACTCAACCACTTAATAAACAAAGGCTTAATTAGACCTAGTATTTCTCCATTGGGTGCTCCTGTATTGATTGTAAACAAAAAGGATGGGTACCTTAAATTGTGCATGGATTATAACCAACTTATAATGTCACTATTAAGAACAAGTATCCTATCCCTC
Organism: Solanum peruvianum; assembly: GCA_027705065.1. Classification (NCBI taxonomy): domain Eukaryota; kingdom Viridiplantae; phylum Streptophyta; class Magnoliopsida; order Solanales; family Solanaceae; genus Solanum; species Solanum peruvianum. The sequence goes on from JAKWJD010001761.1 coordinate 20,471,919, forward strand.
GGATTGACGACTTGTTTGATAAACTCCAAAGGGCAAGATAATATTCTAAGATTGACTTGAGATCAAGATATCACCAACTTAGAGTGAGAAGTAAGGATTTACCAAAAAAGGCATTTCGGACTACATATGGAAAGTATGAGTTCGATGTAATGTCCTTTTGTCTCACTAATTCCCCGACGTTGTTTATTGATCCCATTAATGAGGTGTTTTGGAGTTACCTAGATTCATTTGTCATTGTCTTTATTCACGACATATTGGTATATTCAAAAAATGAGTGTGACCATATGGCTCATTTAAGAGGGGTGTTACAAGTGCTTAAGGAGAACCAACTATTTGCCAAGTATAGAAACTGTGAGTTTTGGTTGAGGTCGGTGACAATTCTTTGTCATATCATCTATAGTGAGGGGGCTGATATAAATCCAAGAAAAATCAAGAGGGTCTAGAACTGGCCTAGTCCATTGACTCGAACTGACATTAGGAGCTTTTTGGGTCTAGCGGGACACTATAGGAGGTTTGTGGATGGTTTTGTGTCCATTGCATCTCCTTTGACTTGTTTGACCCTAAAGAGTATGATATTTGAGTGGTCGGTGTCATGTAAAAGAGGCTTCAATATCTTGAATAAGCAACTTACCTCCATTCTAGTATTGACTTTACCAGTGGGTACGAAGGGCTTCGTTGTATATTGTGATGCATCCCGAGTAGGCTTGGGGTGTATTCTTATGCAACATGGTAAAGTAGTAGCTTAATCTTCTAGACTACTTAAGGTGCATGGGAAGAATTATCCAACTCATGAACTCGAGTGAGAGGCAATGGTATTTGCCTAGAAAATATGGAGACATTATTTTAATGGAGTACATATTGATGTGTATACTGACCACAAGAGTCTTCAATATGTGTTTACTCAAAAAAAGTTGAATCTCTGGCAAAGAAGGTGGTTAGGATTGTTGAAAGATTACGATATGAGGGTTCTCTACCACCGCGGCAGAGACAATGTGGGTAGGATGCATTAAGTTGTATGAAAATATGTAGTGTACCTGATGCAGATAAAGCCAAGAAATACATAGTGAAAGATGTTCATAGGTTGGCTAGATTGGGTGTTATATTTGAAGATTCTCCAAATGTTGGTTGTATGATCCATCATAACTCAGAATCGTCTTTGGTGGTCGAGGGTAAGTCTAATAAACACCTTGATCAATTATTGATAGATTTGAAGAGATCGGCTCTTAGTAAGCTTAACAAGTCATTCTCCTTTGGGGGATGGCGTTGTGAGGTATCAAGGAAGGTTGTGTGTGCCCAAGATTGATGACATGAGAAACCATATTCTTGAGGAAGCTCATTGATTGCATTATTCCATTCATCCAGTCACTACAAAGATGTAGCATGACCGTAGAGAAGTTGGTCGGAAGGCTTAAAAGGAGACATAGCAGAATTTTTTGCAAAATGTCTAAATTTCCATCAAGTGAAAGCCTAACACCAAACTCTAGGTGGTTTACTTCAATAAATCCAAGTTCCCATTTGGAAGTGGGAAGATATTAATATTGATTTCGTTGTACGTTTGCCTGGAACACAAAAGCAACATGATTCTATATGGGTGGTTGTAGATAAGTCGACCAAATCCTCTTATTTTATTCCATTCTAGTCCACATACTCGGCGAAAGATTATGCAAGGATCTTCATATATGAGATTGTGTGTCGCTCTGGTATTCCTTTATCAATCATATCAGATAAGGGTGCACAATTCACATCTAGGTTTGAGAGGTCATTTCAAAAAGGGTTGGGTACCAAGGTGAAGTAAGCACTACTTTTCATCCCAAACGTATGGTCAAGTGGAACGTACTATTGAAACCCTTGAAGATATTCTTAGTGCATATATAATTGGCTTCAAGGGGATATGGTATAAACACTTCCCTTTGGTTGAGTTTTTCAATAACAATATTTCCCATTCATCTATACCTATGGCTCCTTTTGAGGCCTCGTATGGACGGAGATGTAGCTCTCCAATTGGAAGGTTTGAAGTGGGTGAGTCTTCACTTTTGGGTCCCAATTTGATTCGTAAGACTTTAGACAACGTTCACATGATAAGGAATCACTTGGAAACAACATGTAATCGGCAAGTCTTATGCCGACCATAGGAGAAGAGATTTAGAATTTTAAAAGGGAGAAAAAGAGTATCTAAAATTTCACCCATAAAGGGAGCAATGAGATTTTGCAAGAAAAGGGAGCTGAACCTCGTTATGTGGGTCCATATAAAATCTTGCAAATGATTGGTAAGGTTGCATATAAGTTTTAGGTACCTACTCAATTGGCTTCGATTCATCTTGTATTCCATGTCTCCATGGTTAAGAAGTGTACCGGTAACCCGAGTCCATTCTTACTATTGAGGGTCTAGGTGTTCAAAACCTCTCCTATGAGGAGCTTCCGTTTGAAACCATTGATAGATAAGAAGAGGAGTTAAGGAACAAAGAGGTAGCATTGTAAAGGTGTTATGGAAGAACCACCTAGTTAAGGGTGTAACATGGGAGGTCGAGGCTGAAGTAAAGTCTTGTAACCCTCATCTATTTGATAACTAATGTTAGTTGTTCATATTTATAGTACAAAAATAATGAGTTTATTTGAAGTTGCCTTAATTTTTGGTAAAAATAGTAAATTTTATGTTCTGTTATAGTGTACTATGCCTATTAAAATGAGAGTTTCAAAAAAATGATCTTTTATGTTATTTGAACTTATGTGGTGTATTTTGGTATGTCGTGTCATCATGAGTTGTATTAAGCATGTTGATATGGGTGGAATGAAGCTTTGACTCATGTGAATAATCATATAGTGAACGTTGAACTCTTATGAGTCGAAAATGATGTTTTGAGTTGCATAGTGAAAAAGGTCATGTGGTTATGTTGATTTAAATTATAACTCATTTTTGATATGTTGTTGTTGGTTGGGTTTATAGCCTTGATTCTATTCCTTTCTTTCAACGAATTTAAGTGTCATTCGGAGAAGAATGTTCCTAAGGGGGATATCGTAATACTCCGAAAGTCTTAAGCCTAATCTAGAGCCTAAGATGAGAGTCTAAGAGTTGTAACACTATTTTAACATCAAATATAATGTATATCATTAATTTAAGGTTTTTTTAGAATGAAATCGTCAAGGAACATCTACGACGTTCGGAAACTAGTTTAAGAGATGCTAGAATGCCTTGGTCTAATTTATAAGGTTATTAGAGTAGGAAGATGACAAAATTTGTTGCAACGTGTCTAACATGTATTAGTGTTGGTTTATAGTCAAAACCTCAGGGTACGACTTTCTAAGGACCAACAAACGGGTCCTTGAGGAGGACCCTTCCATGTGGGCTAAAAATTTGTCATGGACAGTGTCTACCAACGAGGGCCAACGAGGGGTCGTGGTCCAATCAATGGGGAAACTATGGCCACCACTGTTGGTCACTTGTATATTTTTGCCATGGGTCAATTTGGACAAGCCTTTGCAACCATCGAGGGATGCGTAGGACAATGGGTGGAGAGGGCATAGGTTGACCTATGGACCGTCGATCGAGGTCTCCTAGGTCCTTCCACTATTTTACTGTTAAGTTTTAGGTTGGTTAAATTAATTAATTAGGAGGTTATATTATTAGTTAGTTTGTAAGGGAGGTCTAATTAAGTTATTTAAACTAAACCGAACAATCATTTATCCCAAAACCAATTGCGCTTCATTCTCTCTCTTTCGGTCTCCCAAAGAAACTCCATAGAAGAACAACAAAAGGGGGTAATACGGAAAAAGAAGGCTACGTCTCTCCACAAATCTTCGTCAAATAACAAAGTATGGGATTTCATCCACCTTTGCTATCCTTTCCACAAAGGGTTCTTCAAAAAGTTGATTTAAAAAATATTAGTTCCATGTGTGTTTTGTTCTATTATGAATAGATCTTCTAATTTGTTTATGATTACTTTAGATAATTATAAGAATATTATTATGTATTCTAATCCGATTATTCTAGTTCTTGATTAATTAACCTAGGTTTCGAATAGATCTTCTAAGTTACTTTTTTTATGATTCAATGTATTGTTGTAAGCCCTAAGTGGAATTTCAACATAGTGTAAGGGATAATGCCCATGTTGATTTTACTCCGTTTAGATTGTTTAAGAAGATACATCCCCTCTTAAGACTATATTATGTATGTCGTCCATATGTTGCATAAAAGTAGAAGACTATGTAATATTCTTATACGAAGTGTCTATGTATACTCACTACTAATGTATTATGTATAGGTGAGAGGTCCAATTAAACCTCAATAAATCAGTAGTTAAAAGTATTAAATTTTCCAATGAAATATAATGACGAATGCTAAGAGGTTTCTCTTCATCGTCTTCATGGACGATGACACCTCTTACTTCTAGGGGGTGATCCCCGGATGTGACATTAAGATTCCAAGCATAGTAATATTTTTAGAAACTTAAAGAAAAAAGGACCAAGTAAGCAAAACAAAGTTGGTTCAAGAAGAGGGATCAAATTCAAGTTGAACCTAGGGATCCTAATGTCAAAATTTACAAGGGTAGTGGTTCTCAAAATGGTAAGCCTACTTGTACTACTTGTGCAAAGAAGCATTATGGGAAATATCTATTTGGTACCTGGAATTGCTTTGGTTGTTATAAGGATGGACATAAAGTAAGGAATTTTACTATTATTACGGCTAGAGGAAAGTAAGGTAAGCAAGTTCCTCCATGTTTTCCGGATGATGTTGTTCCAAGGAAGAATCACTTCTATGTACTCCGGGCTAGAGGATCAAAGCTGATTGATGAAGATGATGTCGGTAAGTTATAGTTTATTCCTTTAGCTGTTATGAGTTCCATCAAAGTGGGGAGTGTGGTGAGTAGTGGAGTTTTGATTGTCTCATATCTTCTATTAAACTCAAGATTGAGAGTTAGAAAGTCATAATAGCATTGTTTCATGTTGCATTGTGTTTAGGAGTCCTGTTTGAATTGAACTTCATTGATTCTTTACATTGTAAATTTCATGAAGTTATAGTTATGTTGCGAATTAATTTATATGATTTTATCTTTCATATTGTCATGTTTTCATCATAAATTGCATAAGAGTTGCATTGTCGAAAATTTTAGCATAGTTCACTCTATGTTAGGCAGTTCATTGTTAATATTTGAATTTTTACTAAATTGTTCTTTTGTTGAAAATTTTTGTAATGTGTATATAGATGATGTGATAATCATTATAATATAAGGACAAGGTGTTCCTCCTATTTGAATGAAGAATGTGAGTTTTATTGCATAATGAGTTGTAGATTAGTTTCTATCTTCTTGTTGGGTTTTGAGTTTCCAAATGTATGTGATATTGCTGTTCCTCCTAAAATTTTAAATGTTTATGGTGTGGTATTGTTATGTTATGCTAGTCTTGAGTTTCTTATTTCTTGAAATTGTTTAAAATGAAGCAAGTGTCCTTCGAGGACGAATGTTGTCCAAGTGGGGGAGATTGTAACACCTTTAATTTGACTTAGGTGTACCTAGTGCTTAACACTTCTATCTTGATGTTTTGAAGTCCTAAAATATGTCAAAACTAGTTTAGGGGGCAGTTTTTAAAATTTCGTAAATTTTGGACGTTTGAAAGGTTTGCCTTGAAAAAACTTTGTGTGCCTTAGTGTGTTTTATCGAGTTGTACTTCTTCGTTTTGGATGAAATTATTATGCGATGTCCTAAACTGCTATACGAACATATTCAGGTTGGAATCTGGGAAAACTTCCCCAAGGACAAATAAAGATGTCCTTGATGAGGAGCCATTGTGCGAGCTAAACACTTTAAGGCAGTCCCAACTAAGGAGGGCGATCGACACCCATTAGGCTTGTCAACGTCCCGTAGGTGGTGGAGTCGATGGTGACTTGGACTAGAGAGCTAAGCTTCCATTTTTCCTGTCTCTGACCCCATCGACAAACAGCTAGGATGGTCCGTTTGTGGACCTACGCCATATTGATGGGCAGGCGTCGTTTGGGTTCGCAACCTGCGCTGGTTCACTATAAAGTGTAGGGGTGAATTGGTGAATTCACACCACGTCTAAAAAATTAAAGGGATATTTCCTAAGGTTATTTTGGGTATAAAATTAGTTTTATATGTCATAAAACATTAGATGAATCCATTTTTAAAAATCAAAACCCAAATTCACTAAAGAACTCTCTAGAACATCATTGGACTCAAAACTAAAGATAGAGCTTTGATTCAATATTCTATGGTGATTCTTCATAAAATTCGTTGTCTAGAATCAATTAAGGTATGGTCTTCATCCTTGAATATCTTTTCATCAAGAATCCAAACTTCAAATTGATTTTCGAAGTCTTTCAAAGATGAAATTGTCCTATTCTGTAATCTAGTGATGGGTTCTTGCATATATGTTTTGAATCATAGTATATTGATTGAAATGTTGTTAATTAGATGAATTTATATCAAGAACTCTACGAACCCATGTAATTAATGTAACCATAGATTCACTACCTTATGGGTGAATTGATTATGTCTTAATACTATTGAATTCTTATGTATTTTGATTAGGGCTATTGAATTATGAATGAATCATGCTAGAATTGTAAGTTGCCTGCCCTTAATCTATAAATTCATGTTGTATTATCTTTGATTCATTTTGTATTGTAATTATTGGATTGAATTGGTGATCATGGTAATTGGTAAGGGCCATTGAGTATTGTGTTAGATGAATTTACTATGGATTGAAGTTGTGAGGTTTGATTAATGTCATGTTTACCTAACTCTCTCTAAAGTGTGTATTATAGGCTTTAGATAATAATAATGTTTCTTATTGTCCACTTATGGTGGTGGTGCTTATATGTTATACTTGTAACTAATGTTGCATTCTCGACATTACTTTATGAATTGTGAATCAATGTTGCCTCATCGGCAATGATTTATTTATTATGGCTTTATCATGTTATAACTTGAATATGTTGGTAGTATGGATGTCTTTATAACTTATATGTTTATCTGGAGTCAAAGCATGGGTTCTTCTAGTTAATGATGTCTGTGTCTAGTAGACTATGGTGTATTCATTATGTTCATTATTTGATATTGAAGTATGATATTTCTTGATATATTATATGATATCTGTGATACTTATATTGATGATACTATCGTAGTGAGTAGGGTGACATATAGATGATGTTGGTTATGCCTATATGATTATAGAATGATATGTTATAAGTGATACGGTGAAGTATGTATGTATCTTTTTCTGGTATACTTATGTACCTTACTTGATAAATGTGGAATGAGAATATAAGTTCTTGACTTGGTATGCAAAAGCTTCGTAGTCTTGTATGTGTGATTGATATGTGACCTTGAACATAGTTAAGAAGGTCCGTTATGTTGAACCTTCAACCTAGTTGGAAGTTTATGATATTCTTGAAGTTTAAAGTCGTAATGGCATCCTTCTTGTGTGAATAGTGGTCTTAGGGTTGATTGGATAGAATGACATTAAATCATCCTTAGGAAAGTCATTGTGATATCCTCTTGACCATTGTATGTAGCCATAGTGGACCCTCTTTGGTAAGGCGTAATGTGATTGGATTGTGAAGTAGATATGAAACTCTTCATGTACTTATTTATTAAATTGCTTCATGAGAACAAAGGCTAGCACCGTGTGAGTATGGTTAGGGGAATTTCTCTATTTGAAATATGAGAATATAGAACAACGAAATCCTTCATATTCCCTAACCATGTCCCTACATGGGTTGTACTAGTTCTACCATTGACATGTAGAACACTCGTTATCGGAGTAAGGTTGCCTCCAGATTCCATGCTTAGCTACCATGGTCTATGTTAGTTATTGCCTATTCTCATTATATTGGTATACCTAGTAGAGTTCTGGATGTCCGATGAAGTTTAGGTGGTTGTACGGGGAGTCTCCCATCTAGACATTGCACGATTAGGCTTTGAAGATGTTAGTGAGTAATTCCCTAGGTATTCTCCAACACCATTACTTGGATGTCCTTATGTGATGAATGTTTCTTAATCAACTAAAACATATATTGACTTAAGTAGGAAAAAATGTTAATGACGAAATACTTAGCTATAGTAGTGTAAGGGTTGCTTATTTAAGGTATGAAGTGGGCATAGAAATGTTCACTTAAACGAATAAATATAATGACTTAAGTTGGAAAGAATTTTAATGACTAAGTACTTACCTAGAGAAGTTTAAGGGTTTCTTAGTTATGGTATGAAGGGGGCATATGAATGGTCACTTCATGTAATACCTAGGGAAGTCATAAGAGTAACTCTATATGGGGAAGTAAATTGATAAAGTAGACATTATATAAACTTAGGTAGTCTCAAGGATTAATTAGGTATTCTTAGAGAGGGGGTATAGGTGTTATCTTCTTTAATTAATTGAGTCTTATGATAACATTTGGGAGGAGAATGTCATATTATATATACTATTATGTGAAGTGAGAATGATCTTATCATAGGTAGTCTTAAGGATCTCTCAGGTGTGTATGAAGGAATTGTATGGGTGGTCTCTTCATAACACACTCAAGTGAGTTTTAGAATCACTTTTGGTAGGATGATCTCATGTTTATGTGTTTTGTTGGTGTTATTGATGTTATCTTGTGATGTGTGAATTAGAGGTAATGTTAGAGTAACGTCATTGTGCAATCACTGTAAGGTTATTTTGATTTCGGTATAAATTGAGAATAATTTGTAATGCTTCCTATATCTGATTTTTGGCATTTAAATGTGATTCTTATACTTTTTATGTGACGTTTTAATCAAAAAGAGCTTATTTCTTATAAATGTATGTTTCTCATGATTTTATGCATTATGTCATACTTAGTACATGCATTGTACTAATTCCATACATTTTGTTATATCTAAATGTGTAGGTGGAAGGTGAGAATCATCTTGAAGAAAAACATTGAAACTAGGATTCTTTCAAGCAAGTTGAAGTATGCCCTCACTTGAGTTGAGGACATAACTATCTTTAGACTTCTTTTATTCAAAGTATTGTAATAGACTAAGTAATTCTATATTCCTATTATATAGGTTGTGTCCGAAGTATTCTTGAGTCGAAGATTGGCATATGTTGTGACTTAGTATTTTTATATTATTTTAATATGAAAGACGTTTTAAGATATTTAGTGGAAAAAGTTTTAATTCCGCACTACTTTTCGAACATGCATGCAATGAATGAATTTTAAGGTCTTGTACATGACCTCCTAGAGGTTATGTACCCCATGTCGCACTCAAAGAGTGCCATATTATTCTAGGGTGTGCTCGCGGGGTGTGACAAGAGACTTGATGATCATGTTAAGCTCATGTTGATATTTAGAAGTGACACAACCCAGAAGTGCACAGTAGAAGCTATAGCATTCTTGAGTCGCCACAAGGCAGCCGAGACTCTAAACAGTCTCATTTAAGGCAGTCCTATCAATCATTGCATAATATACAGTCTGAAATGTGTAAGAATTTAAAACTTTCTTCACACACAAAGAATACTTTCACTAAATACGCAAGTGGAATACTTCATTTAAAATAATAAACCTTTACAATGTCTCATAAACCATCTACACTTTGGAGTATACAACATTTGGGACTAGGCCCATGTAAGACATAAAAATAAATACTAATCCATAAAAGGAAATATGTGGGTATTGTTCTCGAATTGATGAAGACTCTTCAATACTTAATATTCAACTCATAGAAACCTATCCATCCTCCATGGGATATCAAGACTTCCATCTCCCTACACTTTAGTCAAAAAGGGAAAAAAAGGGGTTATTACATTGAGTGCACTATGTATGGAAGCCATGCAAAAAACATGAAAAAGGGAATTTTAGTATAGAAACATGCTTTCATTATATTTTTATGTAAACCTTCATAAAATAGTTTTAGAGACATCAAAAAAGTCAATAATCACATATAAGGCATATTCAAGTAACATCAAACACATAAGCATATTCACATAGTCTACCTACTAAAGGTTGTCTTAAGACTTATCTAAGTAAATAATGAAGGGGTCGCCCATAGAACCACTTCACACACACCTATATGATCTTTAAGACTACCTAAAGTAATTTATCCCAAAAAATCTCATATTACATCAATTCACATAAACGTGAGATCGTCCTACCAAAGGTAACTCTAAGGCCCACTTGAGTGAGTTACTGAATTATGAAGCGAGCGCTAATACAATCCCTTCACACATACCAAAGAGATTCTTTAGACTACCTAATATAAAATTATTCCCATTTCAATCAAACTCCCTACCTGGAGTTACTCTAACACTAGCCTAAGTAAGACAAGAATAGAACACCCATACACCCTCTCCAACCCAACCTAACAAATCCTCAAACCTAACCTAGATAGTTACCATTTCAATTAATAAGTGTTTACTTAAGTCATCAAATTCAATGTCATTTAGAAGACATTAAACATTTAGGGACATTCAAATAATGGTCTTGGAGAAGACCTAGGGATTCACACACTTACATCTTCAAAGACTAATCATGCAATTTATAGATAGAGATTCATAACACCACCTAAACTTCATAGAACTTCTCCAACACTAGTAGGCATCCATATGATGTGAATAAGTTGTAATAGACAAAGACCATACTACCTAAGCATGGAATCCGGAGTCATGTACCTACTCCCACAGAGGGTGTTCCACTTTCAATGCTAGAATGAGGACAAATCCCATGTAGGGACATGGTTAAGGAATATCAAATGTTTCTTTTTTATCTAATTCAGCATTGCTAGAGTAACTCCCAAAGCATACTCACTAGGTGCGAGAATTCGTTCTCATAGAATTTTTCAATAATGGAGCTTATGAAGAGGTACAATAACTTGTTCACCACCTAACACATTACATCTTACAAAATAGGGTCCACTAAGTCTATCTACAACGTTCAAGAGGATAGCTCAATGACTTTCCTAAGGATGATTTCATGTCGTTCCAGCCATACAACCCGAAGTCCACCATTCACATAAGAAGGATACTATGATGACTTTTAATTTCAAGGATATCATAACATTATTTATAAAAGTTTCCAAGTTAGTGACCTTCTTTACTAATTTCAAGGTGACCTATCAATCACACATACAAGACTAAGAATATTTAGCATACAGAGTCAAGAAAACATATTCATATTTCACATGAATCAAGTATGGGACACAAGTTAACCTAAACATGAAAAACACATACTTCACCATATAAGATATAAAATATCATTCAATAAGAACATATTTCAACCAAGCATACTTAAAATTCACCCTACACACTTCCATAACTTCATAAACATAAGTCATCACAAGTCTCATATAGTCAACTTGTAATACCCCATAATTGCCATGACCTATACTAGAGACTCATATGTTATATAATGATAATTTTTGACATAAATAAGTGTAATTTATTTGTTTTAAAATTTGTAGAGAAAACCCATCAAAGAAAGGTTTTAACGTCCAGAAACTAGCGATATTGAACTACTAGACGTCCCTAAGTTTGGTGAAGGTTTATGAAGATCCTATTGAGTCTAAAACTTGTAAAAATACCTTAAATAGCTAAAATTTTATATATAGGGTAAAAAAATACAGTAAAAACTCCCCAAGTACAACAGGAAAGGTCCTTGAGGAGGACCTAAACATGGAAAGTAGCCATCCAAAATTGGCCTCGCGATGTGTGGGACTACAAGAGGCTCACTTCCTCAACTTGTATTTCACAAATAAATTATCAATGTAAACCCGTGACGCACAGCAAAGTCCTAGATCCGTGCTCGTCCTTTTTAAGAAAATTTGTCATCACAAAAAGGCCTAATTAAATAAGGGTTCTTTTGAGTAATTTTAAAGGGTGACTATAAAATGTTTTATGGTAAGTATTAAGTTACTTTTTAACACACACATAAAATCCCAAAATTGAAATAAAAATCACTCTCATCTCTTTTTAATTCTCTCTTCCTCAAAAACTTCATTGAAGACCATTAGAACTCCAAGAAGAAGGTCAAGTTTTCAAGTTTACAAATTTATTTGTACCATTATCAACTGTAAGGTATCGTATCATTAAATTCTAGAATTTCATTCCCCAAGAGGTTCCTCCAAAAGATGGTTTTAAAATCCCCCAAATCTAGGTTTTTCTTCTACACATGGGTCTTCTTTGAAAAATAAAATTACGAATCAATTGTGATAATATGTGATAAATTAATGTTATATAAATTTGAATTGATTGTTAATTAATGATATCCAATGAGATTTTCCTAGACCGATGCCTTTCCCACAATTTCATGAAAAGTTGAATTATTAGGGTGAATTGTGAAAATAATGAACAAGTAGATTGACTACATTGTTGTTAATTATGTAATTACGTATTGAATTACCTTTTTTGTGCAATTGGTTATGTATTTTTGGTAATGGAAGTATTAAGGTTCTTGAAAGGGCTATGAGGTATGTTAATTAGTTTTTCTTGAATTCAATTACGAAGTATGAGTTAATTAAATTGCAATGCTTTTATGTCAACTCTGTGGTTGTGATGTTGATGCTAGGTATTCCTCATCCTTAACTCTAAGACATTGTATTAGACATCAAATACGCATGTATGATACAATATGATTATTATAAGATTGAAAGTAATTTCTTATAAATATAATAAAGTGTTAAGTAAAATGTTTTACTCACTTGTGAAGTGTTGTCTAAAATAAAAGGATTATTCTTACTTATGATGACCTAGATTCTAGTACAGTAAGAAGTTTACAATAGGGTTTTAAAAGAGACTAATTTGAACTTGTTTGATAAAAATAAGATGGTTACTAAAAGGGAATAATTGCGTAGCACAGAAATTGCAGGTAAATGAGATGCAGGTCTTTAGTATTCTCTTATTTATTACCTGTGTCTACTATATAGGCAGAATACCCTCACCCATTCTTACTAAGAAACTGAAAGAAGCCTCAAAAACAGAAGAAAGGTTGGAAAGTGAGGAAGAAAGAGATGTAGAAATAGAAACTGCTTCCGAAATGAAGGGGACTAAACAGGAACAAGAGGGATCCCGTTAGTCCAGCCTTCCACATGGGTTTCCTCACGTTAGTAAGTCCAGATTCCCAAAATATTTGTCATCTCATTAGATGGAAACCTCCACGTCTAGTAAGTCAATGTTTTTATAAACAATATCCTTGATCTTTAACTATGTGCCCACAAAGGACTCCAGAACAATAGATCTACCTACATTGTTGTGTACAAATTGTTACTCCTTTGGAATGTATTAATCCTCTCTTTTCTGTATTGGAGTAGAACACTGGATTCCATGTAGCTCATGTGGTTTCATGTAAGTTATTGAATTTCCTTCCATAATGTAAAGCTAAATGAACAAGTTGTGTATATGGACTCTTATTACGGTTGTCTTAAAGGTTACTACACAGTGTGAGGGCGGGTATGGGCTTCTCTTACACATTGCACATGTCGTATCTTATGATATGGTACTTGTGCTATTCTTTTATGATTACATTTATTATTATGGTTATGATCGATAAGCTATGACTAAGTATTGATGTATGAACCATGTTATGAAAATGTGTTGTATGTATGAAGTGAATTCATAATGTAACACTTAGCTTTGGATAGGGTTATAGGGCTTTATTCTTTGAATTGCACAATTGTTGCTTGGGTTTCTTATACGTTTGGTTGATTATTGATGTTCCATAGATATGTATATTGAGTTAGTGGATGTTATGCACGGTTTTGAATAAATTGTGACTTTACTCATGCATTAATGATTTTTCTTCATAGGGACCATAACTTAGTACATGTCTTTTTACTAACCTATATTTCTTCCCTTTTTTCCAAACATTGTAGTTTCGGGACATTGAGGTATCTGGATGCTACTACATATTCAACTTGTATTGTCTAAAGACATTCTTTACTCTCGTATTGTTGAAGATATTGATGTAAGCCCTATGTGGCAACTATGAATTTGTATAAGGGTTGTGCCCAAATGTTTTATTTCATTTAGATGGTTTAATGTGAGAAAAGGATTTAGACTAAATTATTATGTATTATTATGTAATCTAAGAGAGAAACCTAAGAAAGCTTCCTACGTGAAAAGTCTATCTAAACCTCACTAAGTATATACAGTAGTTATTAATTTTTTCCGCAGTTTTGACATACGATGTACTATGATGTATTCTAAGGGTTTGTATTAGTCCTCTTTGAGGGGGACGATGCCGGTAATGACTAGGGTGTAGTTTGGGTAGTTACAAGCTTGGTATCAGAGCATTAGGTTAATGTAAATCTTAGGATTGATGTCTCACTAAACAACGTCTATATATGGTTTGTTCATAATTGTTAAGCGCCACACTGTATGAATGAGAGACTATGTGATGCTTAGGAACTTTCACTCTTTTGTTATTCCTTAGTCATGCCTAAGAGTCCTAGTTCTATTCATCCCTTTCTTGTAATTATTTTATTGTTCTAATAGGTATGAATACAAGGAGGAATAATGCTTGATGGTCCGGAGAGGATAATTTCAATGAAACCATTCCCCCTCAAGCTCCTAAAAAACCTCAGGTTCCTATTGAAAATGGTGCTATGTCTAATGTTGAGATTAGGTCATCCAATTCATAGCTTGACTGAAGTGTTGCCTACACAAGTTGATAGGGATTCTTGGGTGCAAGTGATCCCCAATGCCTAGCATTTCCGCGTGAAGGATTAGGGATTTCACAATGATGAATTCCCATACTTTATTTTTGTAAGTTGCAGGAGGACCCACAAGGGTTCATTGATGAAATGTTCAATGTTCTTTATTCTATGTGTGTATCTCCTTAAGAAAAGGCGGAACTAGTCTCCTTCCAACTTAAATATGTCGCTCAACTTTTGTATGAGCAATGGAAGGATGAGAGGCCGGTTAGAGAAGGTCGGATTACTTGGGGAGCTTTCATGATAGATTTCCTTGATAGGTTATTTAGAGATAAAAATTCAAGAATTCATCAACCTTCATAGAAAGGGTATGAGCGTGAAGGAGTATAGCCTCATGTTCACTCAACTATCCATGTATATGGTTGAGGATTCTACATGTAAGATGAAAAAAATTGTTATGGGGATCTCCGACCTTGTGGTTAATGAGTGTAGGTATGTTATGTTTATTCGTATCATGGACATCTCACGCCTTATGTTTTATGCCAAAAACATTGAGGAGAAAAAGTTTAAAAAGGTACGAATCAAAGATGGGAGTTCTTCCAAGACTAAATTTGAGGTGAAAGAAAAAACTAAGTTCAAAAGGAGGTTTTCCAATGAAGGTCCTTCTAATTCTCCAAGGGTTAACATAGGTAGTGTCTACTCCCTAGCCCTATGAGGGGAAGGGTGGTAGATCTCTTGTTGAGAAGCCTCTTTGTGCAAAATCTGATAAGCAACATGATGGTAAGTGCCTAGTTGGCACGGGGAATCTCTATGGTTGTGTAAAGAGTGGTCACATGAAGAGAGATTGACCTATGATTAAGGTTCAAAAAAGTGAAAATGTTCAAGCACAAGCTAGTGCCCCAAATCCTCATGTTCCATAGAAGAATCACTTTTATGCTCTCCAATCCCAAGGTTATTATTAGAGCTCACCAGACGTGGGTATCAGTATGTTACAATATCTTTATTTTGATGTATATGCTTTGTTGGATCCGGGGCTACATTGTAATTTGTGCTTCTCTCGTATCAATGAAAATTGATATACTACCCGACATATTTGATGAACCTTTTTTCAGTTTCTACCCCGTAGGTGATTCCGTGGTGGCTAAAAGAGTCTATAAAGGTTGTCCAACCAATAGAGTTACATTCCTTCACTTTAAAAGAATTTCATATGCTAGATTTTGATGTCATATTGGGAATGGATTGATTGCATTCTTGCTTTTCCTCTATTGATTGTAGGACAAGGCTAGTAAATTTTTTTTTCAAATGAAACCATTTTTAAGTGGAGAGGAGGAAACTCAAATCCTAGCGGTAAGATCATTTCGTGTCTAAAATCTTGCAAGTTGATTGTAAAGGGTTGTCTCTATCACATAGTTATATTTAAGGATCTTGAATAAGAAGTCCCTCCCTTAGAGTTGGTACCCATAGTCATGCAATTGCAAGAGGTATTTCCCTATGAACTACCCGGAATTCCTCCCGAACGAGAAAGTGAATTCGGAAGAGACCTATTGCAAGATACGCAACCTATTTCAGTCCCTCCTCATTAGATGGCCTCGGACTAGTTAAAATAATTAAAGTCTCAACTCAAGGACTTTCTAGGTAAGGGGTTAATTCAGTCAAAAATATCTCACCGGGGTGGCCCAGTATTGTTTGTGAAGAAGAAAGATGGGTCATTGAGAATGTGTATCAACTATCGTCAATTGAACAAAGTTACAATAATGAATAAGTACCCACTCCCTAGGATTTTTGACTTGTTTGATCAACTCCAAGGAGCGAGTTACTTTTCAAAGATTGACTTGAGATCGGGTTATCACCAACTTAGAGTGAGGGAGGTTGATATTCCGAAAATGGCATTTCTAACAAGATATGGTAACTTTTATTTCCTAGTTATTTGATTTAGTCAAACCAATTCCCTGGTGGATTTCAAAAACCTAACAAATTGCATTTTTCGAAAATATATTAATTTTTTTGTGGTTGTCTTCATTGATGACATATTGATATACTCAAGAAGTGAGGATGACCATATGAGCCAATTGAGGATAGTTTTGCAAAACAACAAGGATAACCAACATTTTCTATGTTTAATAAATGTATTTTTGTTGAGGTGATTGTTTTTTTTGTCACATTGTCTCTAGTAAAGGAAGTTTGTTATGAGTTTCTCATCTATCGCATCTCCATTAACGACCTTAATCCAAAAGAAGTCATTTTTCAAATGATTGGAATCCTATGAAAAGAGCGTCCAATTATTCAACGATCGACACACCTTCGCACAGTGTTAACCTTGCCGAAGGGTACCAAAGGGTTTATGGTTTATTGTGATGCGTAAAAAGTAGGCTAGGATATGTCCTTATGCAACATATCATGGTAATAGTGTGCGCCTCGAGGAAACTCAATACACATGAGAAGAATTATCCAACTCATAACCTTGAGCTTGTGTCCGTGGTGTTTGCCTTGAAAACTTTGGAGGCATTATCTCTATGGGGTACGCGTTGATTTGTTCACTGAGCACAACATTTCACAATATGTATTCACTCAAAAGGACTTGAATCTACTACAAAGAATATTGTTATAACTTCTAAAAGAATATGACCTGAGTGTCCATTACCGTCCCACAAAAGCTAATATTGTTTCAGATGCGTTAAGACGAGTGTCCATGGGTAGTGTGGCTTATGTGGCCGATTTTAAGAAAGAATTAGTGAAAATAGTTCATAGATAAGCACAATTGGGTGCCCGAATAGAAGAATTTTCAAAGGGTTGTTTCATGGTTCGTCATAACTCTGAGTCATCTCTAGTGGTTGATGTGAAGTCCAAGCAACATCTTTATCCTCTAGTGATGGAGTTGAAAGAACCGGTCGTTAAGAATAATAATAAATCTTTCCCCCAAGGGGAGGATGGGGTACTTAGGTACCAACTAAGATTATGTGTGACGGATATAGATGGTTTAAGGGAGAAAATCATGGAAGAGGCTCACGGTTCCCGATACTCTATCCATCAGGGGTCCACCAATATGTATGGTAACCTACATGATATTTATTGGTGAAATGGAATGAAAAAATATGTATCTAAGTTTGCTTTGAGGTGCCAAAATTTCCAAAAAGTCAAAGCCAAGCATCAAGGACCGAGTGGTCTAACCCAAGATATTGATATTACCACTTAGAAGTGGGAAGATATCAACACGGACTTCGTGGGAAGTTTGCCTGGACGCGTAGACTACATGATTCCATTTCTCTAATAGTGGATAGGTTGACTAAGTCAGCCAAGTTCCATTTCAGAAAAGTTTCTTACTCGGCGCAGGAGTATGCTAAATTTTATGTTAATGAGATTGTGAAGTTACATGGAGCCCCCTTATCGATGATTTCAGATAGAGGATCCCAATTCACTTCAAATTTTTGAAAATCTTTCCAAAGTGGGTTTGTTAATCAAGTGAAGCTTAGAACCTCCTTCAACCCTCAAACAGATGGACAAGTGGAGCGCATCATTCAAACTCTAGAGATATATTTAGGGCTTTTATGTTGATTTCAAAGGGAATTGGGATGATCACCTACCTTTGATAGATCTCGTACAACAATAGCTATCATGCGAGTAATGGTATGACACCTTTTGAAGCACTTTATGGTAGGTGGTTCCGGTCCCCGATTGGATAGATTGAATTGGGTGAGTTTACTCTTCTTCGCCTCGCAATATAGTGTATGACGCGACGGAGATGGTTTGAGTCATAAGAGAGTGGTTAAAAACGGATTATGGTTAGAAAAAATCTATTGCTGACAATAGAACGAGGGACTTTGAATCCAAAGTAAGAGATTGGGTCAATTTAAAAATTTCACCCATGAAAGGGTGATGAGGTTTGGAAAGAAGGGAAACCTTAGTTCCTTTTATGTGTGCCTTATAATATTTTTAAGTAGGGGATGTTTCATATGAGTTAGTGTTTCCAGTCAAATTTACCTCGGTTCATCCGGTGTTCCATGTGTCGATGCTCAAGAAGTGTATATGTTATTCGATTTTAATTATCACTCTAGAAGGTTTAGGGTTAAAAGAGTACCTTCGTTATGAAGAGTCCCTAGTTGAAATGTTTGATCGCCAAGTTAAGAGATTGAGTAATAAGGAGGTTTCCTCCGTGAAAATTCTATGTAAAACCACCATGTTGAGGGTGCAACATGGGAGGTCGAGGACGACATGAAGGCCTGCTATCCTAATCTCTTTTGCCCTACTTATATCCAAAGTTAAGGTTAGTATTTTTGTCTTAAATGAGTCATCTGAATAATGGTGAAATTATCATTTTTATCTAGTATGTGCATATGTTTGTAGAAATTCATGCCTAAATTAAATTTTGTGAAATATGAATCTCATGATTAACTTGCACTTAAATACGTTGTGTGCTTTATTGCTTTCATGAGAAATGTTTTAGGCATGTTTTCGTGTTGTATTGATAAAACATTAGCATGTTAACTCTTTGATATTGTTCTTGTTGAGATCATATTGAAATGGAGAAGGTAGTTCCTTCTTATGTGATGTCAAATGATAAAGCTATTCTGTGTCATGAATTATGGATTAAGTTCCTATGTTAATGCTATATTTTATGTTCAAAGGTGTTGAAGTTCCTCATAAGATCGGTGACTCATTATAACATTGCTTGTTGGTTTTATTGTAGTTTTGAGTCTACTCCTTTTTCCGAATATAAGGTTTAAAGTGTCAATCGGGGACGAATGTTCGTAATGGGGGATATTGTAACACCTGTAATTTCCATGACCTGTAATAGAGACTCATATGTTATATAATGATTATTGTAGACATAAATAAGTTTAATTAACTTGTTTGAGAAGTTATAGAGCAACCGTATCAAAAAAAGACCTTAACGTCTGGAAACTAGTGAAATTTAACTAGTAGACATCCCTATGTTTGGTGAAGGTTTTGGATAGTCATGTTGGTCTAAACCTTGTAAAAATACTTTAAAAAGTTATAATGTAGTATAGAGGGTAAAAATGTACAGTCACGACTCCCCAAGGACCATTAAAAAAAGGGTCCTTGAGGAGGACCCGAACATGGGCGAACCGGCTGCCAAAGCAGCCTGCGCACAACAAACACATGGGCATCAAAAATTGGCCTCAAAGAGTGGGGCCTACACGAGTCCCACTTCCTCAATCCATATTTCAAAAATAAATTGTGAAATTAACCTGGGGACGCGCAACAAACTCCTAGATCCCTTCGTGTCGTTTTTAAGGCAATTTGACTTCTGAAAAAGGCCCAATTAAATGAGGGGTCGTTAGAGTAATTTAAAGGGTGACTAAATAATGTTTTAGGTTAGTTTTATTTCACATTTAACACACAAATAATACAAAAGTTTAAATCGAAAATCAGTGTCATCTCTCTAAAATTCTCTCTTCCTCCAAATCTCCATTGAGGACCATTTGAGCTCTAAGAAGAAGGTCAAATCTTTAAGTTTCCAAATATATTTCATGGATTTATAATCTCTAAGGTATAGTTTCTTTCACTCTTGGGATTCCTTTCCCCAAGAGGTCCCTCCAAAAGATTATTTCTAAATCCCCCAATTCTATGTTTTTCTTCTACACATGGGTCTTCCTTGAAAAATGAAATTACGAATAAATTCTTATTAAGTGTGATAAATTAAAGTTATTTTAGTATATATTTATTTTTAATTGATGATTTTCTATGATATTTCCCTTGACCCACATCTTTCCCCCAATTCCTTGAAAATTTGAATTATTACGGTGCATTCTGAAAATGATGAACTAGTAGGTTGACTACATTGTTGTTAATTACTTAATTAATTCTTGAATATACCTTGTTTATGAAATTGGTTATGTATGCTTGGTAATGTTAGAATGAAGGTTCTTGAAAGGGCTCTGAGGTTTGTTGATTGGTTCTTCTTGAATTCAATTACAAAGTATGAGTTAATTGGATAACAATGTTTCTATGTCAATTGTGTGGTTTTGATTTTGATGCTAGGTATTCATGATTATTTTATGATTGAAAGTAGGTTGAAATGCTTATAACAAAGTGTTAATGAAGGGTTTACTCACTTGTGAAGTTTTGTCTAAAGTGAAAGGATTGTGCACACTTATGATTACCTATGAGCTAGTATGGTAAGACGTTTACATATTGAGAGATTAATGTGAACTTCTATGATAAAAATAAGACGATTACTAAAGGGTATAATTTCTTAGCACCGAAAGGTCATGTAAATGATATGGAATTCTCACGTTTAGTTAATCCGGCCTCCCACATGTGGTTCCTCAGGTTAGTAAGTACGGGTACCCAAAATATGTGTTGTCATATGAGTTGGAGACCTCCACGTCTAGTAAGTCAAGGTTTCTAGTGACAATATCCTTGACCCTTAACTATGTGCGCACATAGAACTATAGCTTAGTGGATCCACCTAGATAGCTATGTACGAAGGGTTACACCTTAGGCAAGTATTAACCCTCTCTTTTCTGTGTGGGAGTAGAACATCGAATTCCATGTAGCTCACGTGGTCTCATAATTGTTATTGCACTTCCTTCCCTAATGAAAAATTAAATGAACAACTTATGTATGTGGACTGTTATTAGGGTTGTCTTAAAGGTTACTACTCTGTGTGAGGGGGAGTATGTGACTTCTCTTACACATTGCACATGTGGGATCCTATGAGATGGTCCTAATGGTGTTTTTTATGATTAAAATTATGATATGGTTATTATCGATAATATATGACTAAGTATTGATGTATGAAGCATGACATAAAAATGTTTGTAAGTATGAAGTGGGTTGCCTAATGTGATACGTAGATTTTAATAGGGTTATGTGGCTTTATTTTTGGCACTGCAGTTGCTTGAATTACTTATATGTTGGGTGACGTATGATGTTTCACAGATATTTATACTGAGTTATTGGATGTTATGCATGGTTTTGACTAAATTGTGACTTTTCTCATGCATTAATGATTTTTATGCATAGGGGCCATACTTAGTAGTTAGTACAATTGTTTTGTACTAACCCATATTTCTTCCTTTTTCCCAAATATTGTAGGTTCGGCCCATTGAGATATCTTGAGGCTAAAGCAAGAAGGCTTGGACTATATTCCCCATGTTTTGGTAGGTCTTCTAGTTCGAGGATGCTACTACATACACTACCTCAGTCATACTTGAATTGTCTAAAGACATTATTTTCTCTAGTATTGTTGAGGATATTGGTGTACTCCCTATGTTGAAACTATGAATTTGTATAAGGGCTAGGTCCGGATGTTTTACTTCATTTAGAATGTTTATTGTGAGACGAAGATTTATACTAAATTTTTATATATTATTATGATATCTAAGAGAGAATCCTAAGTAAGATTCTTAGGTGAGAGGTCTATGTTAACCTCCTTAAGTATATATAGAAGTTTCAAAAAATTTCCACACTTTTGACCTATGATGTGCTATGACGAATGCTAAGGGATTTTCTTAGTCCTCTTCGAGGTAGACGATGTCGGTAACGACTAGGTTGTACTTTTGGTTGTTACACAATTAAGAAGATTCACACTTCAACCTCAAGTATATATACATAAGGCACCACTATAGCCTAGTATGATCACATATAATTACATAAAATACCACATGCTTTAACTTAACATATGTATACAGAAGTCATCAAGACATTTAGAATGATCACATAGAAAAGTTATACATGATAATATCATTGTTAATAAAGTTATGCCCAAGAGGCCACATTGTTTAAAAATTCGTACAATAATGTAGACAAGGCCACAACATTCACAATAATATCACATAAGCACCACAACTGTAAGTGGACCATACCAATCATCATTTTATTACAAGATCTATACTACATAATATAAACAGAGGTAAGAAAGCATACCTCCAATCTAATCTCACAAATTCAATCTATAGCCAATTCAACCAACACAATACTCCAAGGTCCTTACCAATGATCATGATCACCAATTCAATCCAATAATAATAATGTACAATTAAACCAAATTAAATTAATATGAGTTCATCAATTTAGTACATCCTACTCATTATTCTAACATAATTCCTTCATAATTAAATATCCCAAATCAAACTACAAGAATTCAATAGTATAGAGACATCATCAAATCACCCATTGAATAGCAAAATATAGAGATTTGAGAAGGTCATGGGTTCATGAATATTTTAATTGAAAAACATAAATTATACATCAATAATATCATATCTTAATGTTTTAAAACATTTCATGCAAGAACCCATGAATTAGAGTAGAAATTGAACTTTTAATATATTTGAAATCCTTTAAGATCATCTTTTAAATGGACTCTAAGGTGATAGAAAGACTTAGATGAAGAACTATCGTACCTTATTAGAAGAATCAAAAAATAAATTTAAAGTGAACTCCATTGAAAATCCATCATCAAGCTTTTTTGAGAATCTTTGGGAGGGAAAGGATTTTCATTTAGGTTCTAGAGTCTAAATAAAATTATAATGATTTAAATACTATTAAAATATACAAATAAACATAAATAAACTGTCCTGCTATTTTATAAGACTTGGGGTGAATTTCCAAAAACACCCCAAGCCAAGACAGTGAAGCTAGTAGATTGCAGGCACCACCAACGTGACCAATGACAGATCATTGTCTGAGTGAAGCCCCATAAAAGGGGTAGGTTTTTCGGGTATTCACCTTAAAAAAATTCAGGTACTAGAGACCTTGCAGTCTCAATCGACGTCCAAGGTCGATGGCCCGTCGTCTGATCGACTGGGAATCCAATGAGGTCGTCGTTTGGATACTACATGGAAGTACTACCCCTTGAGTTGGTGTCCTCCTTTAGGGCCCATTATGGGTCCTATGTGGAGTTATTTTTGTACGTTTGACCCTTAAACAATCCCTTCTAGGTCTTAGGAACATCTCTAATCAAATTCAACACATGTTAAGACACACATAAAAACACAAGGATGTCCACAGGCTAACTTTCGAATGTCTTGGACGTTTAATTTCAAAAACTTACTAAAATAAAAATGCTGCATTTAAACAATATTATTAACCATATTATTACCTCATAAACTCATGATATATGCATACACACATGCAAGCATATAATCAACAAACCATTGAATATTTTTGTAGTCCTTTGATGTATGACTTCAAATTCAATTGAAATGACTTCAAAACACAACACAATATTAAGGCTATTTATAAGACTTTGTGACAGTGATGAAGCTTAAGAAAATCCTATTTCATTTTTGGGTCGTTACAAGAATGAATTCCTCATATTGTGATATTTAGCTCTTATATGTGGTAAATTGTGATTTGAGTTGCTATGTGTAAATGCCATGTTGTTATGTTTATTTGAATTGTAACTCATGTTATTATCTTTTTTTGTTGGTTGGTCTGCTAGTATGGAGTCTATTCTCTCCTCAAAAGATATTTTAGTGTCATTCGGTGTCGAATGTTCCTAAGAAGGGGATAATGTAACACTCCGAAAGACTAAGACTTTAGCTAGAGTCTCAAATGTGGAACAAAGTCTAGTAAAACTATTTTAAGTCCTAAAAAATATATTTAATTTAGGATGTTTTAGAGTCTAAATGTCAAGGACAACCATGACGTCTGAGGAATTGTGAAATGGAGGTTAGTATGCCTTGGAATTTTTCATGGGGTTTTAAGATTCGAAATTCATTGAAATTTTGTAGGAATGTATTCAACATTAGAATATTTTTAGGGTTAAAGCGTCTGGTACTAATCCCAAAAAATCACCTTAAGGGTCCTTGAGAAGGACCCATCCAAAATAATAAAAAGTTGTCCAATGACGTTAGCCATCTACAGTTACCAAATGATGACCCATTGTCTGGTAGATGGGGCATCGATGGATCCATTGTCCCAGACTTATCCATTTTTTTTAAAAATTGTCCAAAATACCTGTCTCTGATATTATCGATGGATGTTCAGTATGTGGTGTGGGTCAGGATCTCGAAGGTCAAGTCTGGTTTCCATTGTCCAATATTAATTTGAGTATTTTATTTAGTTAGTTTGTTATGTTGTTAATTATGGTTTAGGGGGTGTCTAATTAACTTATTTTATGGATTATGTAAGTACCTAACACTCAAACTAATCTGCCTCACTTCAATTCCCAAAAATAAAATCCTCTTCCTTTTATCTACTTTCCCTCTCTATTCCCAAAGACTCCACTGAAGATCATTTCAAGGTCACAAAGGACACAATGTTGAACTTTATCTCCATAAATATTAATAAATATTTTATTTATTGAATCTCTTTACTTTTTACACTTCTTTGCCCAAAGGTTCTTTCAAATTTATTTCCAAAAGTTGATAAAAGCATGAATTTCATTCTTAACCTGAAAGTTGGTCTTTCAAATTGTATTGTTCTTTGTTTATTTTTATTATTATGGGTATTATATTATTGATTATTAGTTAATTAGTGTAGTTCTTCATGTTATACCTAGTTCTATAGAATAGATCATGAATTTACCTTATTTCCCTAACCCTAGATTATGAATTGATGTGTAATTAAATAGTAATGATGCAATTGACTTAGTTATTCTTTTAATTACTATTATATGACGTTGTTTTGTCTATTATATGATGAATATGGTTATTTAATGATAAGGCCTTGAAATAAGGCTTGTGAAGGTAAATTTGTAGGACCTATGATCTTGAATTGGTACTTCATTGTGATTGCTTGTACTTGATGGTGATGTTCAATTCAAGTATTGAATTTTATTAGATAAGATAGGCGATGGAATACATTAAAGATATAGACTATGAGATTATTATTAATGTATAATGTTGTATGGTTTATTTGGATAACTTGTGTGCCTTACTATGACATAATGATGATATTGTGTTAATCTTACATGTGAGAATTGTATTGAAAGGAATTTGTCATGCAATTCCATTTGAGCTAATGGTTATGAAGTTACAACGGGTTAGACTCCTATTACCTATACTAATCTATGATGATTAATATAAGCTTAAATACATTTCAAAAACAGACTTCAGATTAGCACAATGTGAACTAATTGTGAAAGGTGTCCCTTCCCAATGTTGAAAGTAGGATCATGAAGATCCTCATTAGATAGAGATTACAATGAAAATGTGTATAAAGAGGGTCTTAAGTATGTCTCTCTGTTCTTGAAAATTTTTTCCCCTATAGGACTAATAGCTAGTGGATTTACCGAGAATGCTCTGTTCATGGTACATACTACCTTTGCAAGTAGACCACTTTCTTTCAGTGAAGGGTTTCATGACACAAAATTCCAAATTTAGCTCATGTGGTCTATATCGGTTAGGACAATTGTTCACAAAAGTTATACAAATTTAAAAATATTAATCTAACTAGGATGGCATAAACAATTCATCTTAGTATAGGTAGGGGTATGGGACTCTACCTATGCATTGCAATAGGTTGCCTTGATGAAAGTGTTGGGAGGATGTTCTTATGCTTTTATGACTCTAATGATATGCAAATGTTTACTCTACAAGTTGATGACCTATATGATGTTAATTTCATATATGAACATGTTATTGGTCTATGTTGCTAAATATGATGATGACTACCCATGATGCTATGTTATATGAAGTAAGACATTACTTGTGAGCTTTTGTTGGTTTTCTTGGTTGTATGGGGTTACAGAACTTCACTTGATCATTGCACTTGGAATCTTGGAAATGGGTTACGGGTTATTGATACGCTCAAACTTACTTCTCAAATGAGAAGTAAAGCGGTCGCGTCAAGTAAATAACCCAACTAGTGAGGTTGGAATCGTTCCCACGAGGAAAATAGTCTAGACTTAACTTCAACTTGTTATTACTATTGTTCGGTTGATGACTTCCTTAGAAAGTAAAAGTATAAAAAGGGGGGTTTGTATTTCCTAATAAGTAAAAATAACTAACGAACTTGACAGAGACACTTAACAGCTTTTAATTTTGGGTTTTAATCAATTAATCAAAGTAACTAGGGTTTACGTGTTCCCCACAAGTTCATAACTTGATAATTCTAACTATAACAATTCTTTCCTAGTATCTTGCATGCAAAGTGATAAGTTATGTATTTCTAAATCCTTGGTCCGGCATCTAGAAAATCTCACTCCGTACCTTGGTCCGGCTACGTGTGTTGCTTTCCTAACCCTTATCCTTACCTCATATTAAGCATCGTATTCGATATTTGACTAAGTTATTACCTCGTACCAATCAATACTAGCCTATTAGATAGTATACACTAAATCTATGTTAATAATTCTTTTCCTATTATCTACCTCCTTGGTCCGGCAAGTAGCATTAAGGCGAGTTCTAACGTTGATCATCCGTTAAAAAGACTTCTAAGCGAAAAAATTATTAATACATGCAAGACACTATTCTAGAATTGTTATTTTAGCTAGGGTTTATCTCATTATTTGCCTATAATTCCCACAACCCTAGTTATGGAGTTTAGTTCCTCATAGCCATAAACACAATATTCAAATATGTTAAACAAGAGATCATGTACTCACTTCAATGAGAAAGAATAAAGTCCTAAAATTTGCTTGATTAATCACCAAAAATCACTTGTAAGAATCTCTCAAAATCAAACACTAAAACACAAAGTCTAATAATATGATTTCTAATCTCACAGAGTCTAACCTTAAAAATGAGGTTTTTCGAACTATTTATAAAAAATAAAAACTTAATTAAACAAGGATTCTAATTACTGGAAATCTGCCAAAACGCGGCTGGGTCGACGGACCACGCGACGGACCGTCGTGGTCATGACGGACCGTCGTGGACTCCGTCGTCCCATACTTGGTGCAATTCTTCTGCTTCTTTCTTCATTCCCCTCGACGGCAAGTGTGACGGACCGTCATAGGCACAACGGTCCGTCGAGGGTCTCGTTTTAAAATACTTCAACTCTTGGAATCTGGGTACTGGGATCACTTCTCTGATCTTCACGACGAACCTGCAGGACGGACCGTCATGGCCATGACGGACCGTCACAAGCTTCGTAATCCCACACTTGGTCAGACTTCCCCATCTTCCTTCATCAGCTGCACTACGCTGCCACCTACGGACCGTCACAGGCACGACGGACCGTCATAAGCTCCGTAGGTGGTCTCTTCTGCATTTTTTCGCTCAAAATCTCTGCATTCAGCTTTGGACAGATTTCCTGCAAAACAAAGAGAAACTTATATCAAAATTAGCACAAACAAGGCTTTCGGACACACTAAACTTAAGGAAAAAGTATTAATTATACCGTGAAACCACGGTATATCAGTTATGGTCTTCCACAGTGTGTAATGTTATGAACTCGTATACATGCTTTGTTATTATGACATTATGTTGGACTTGTTTTGCATTATGAACTCTAATATGCTACTACACATGTTGACTTGACCTTACTTGAAAACGTTTGTCTTGTATGTATATGGTCTTGTCTAGATAAATATGTGTCTATGGGTTCATATGTTCTTTTGAATGTGCATAAAGTCTTTTCAAAGTAAACTAACTTGTTAGAACTAATGTCACTTTTAGAATGTTTTCATTGTTTTATGTGCATAATATTTCGTACTTAGTACAAGTGATGTACAAACCCATATGTCTATGTTTTCTACAAATATGTAAGTTACGGCCATTGAGTTCCTAGAAGGCCAATTGAAGAAGACTTTGTATCTTTTCTCCAAGTGTTAGTAGGTCCTCATGTTCGAGGATGTTACCTATTTCTACATTCTAGCTTTGAAGTTGTATTGTCATAAAGACATTGTTCTTTCCTTTGTATTTTGGCTATTGATTTAAGCCTATATTTGCTTGTTGACTTTGTATTGTCTATGTCCAAGAATTTTACTCATTTAGATGGTTCAATATGAGACAAAGCATAGAATAATTCCTATGTACCTTATGTTTTCTAAATTATAAGCCTATGTATGCTTCATATGAGAGCAGTCTAAGTAAACTCCATATGTAGTATGTGACTGGTCTATGTAAACCTTACTATATTGTTTTATATACAAAATGTTTTAATTTTTCACACTTCTTAACTGATGAAATGGAATGACGAATGCTAAGAGGCTAGTCTTAGTTCTCTCCGAGGACCACAACGCCAGTTAAATCTACGGGGTGCTCCCTGGTTGTGACAAACTTGGTATCAGAGCATGAGATTTAAATAAACCTTAGGATTGATGTCTCATTGAACCATTTTTATGTAGAGTCTTGTTCATTGGTGTAAAGCACATCACACTTATGAATGAGAGTCTGTGACGTTTAGGACTTCACACTTATTAGTAATCTTGAATCTCGTGCCTTAAGTGTTGAAACTCTATGTGTCCTATTTCTTCTAATATTTTTCTTGTGGATATAGGATATGATTACAAGACATGCATCTGCAAGGATAGTAGAGGAATATTTGGCTAATGCGGGAGTTTCTCCCCAATGCAACCAAGTCCCTCTACAAGACAACCAGGTGCTTCCACAAGGAGAAGTTAATGTCATTCTTCCACAAATGGCAGAGGGAGAGATAAGGTCGACATTTTTTACTTTGTCTCAAGCTAAGAATGCCCAAGCACAAGAGGTAGCCACTCAATCTCAAGCCATGGCGGCTCAACAAAATAGAGAGGTTGGACCTCATTTTCCCACTTGAGGAACTTCACTAGGATGAACCCTCATACATTCTTTGGATCAAAAGTGAATTAATATCCCCAAGACTTAATTGATCAGGTCTACAAGATTCTCTATACTATGGGGTTGACTTTGATTAATAAGTCATAGCTATATTTCTATCATCTCAAGGATGTACCTTAAATATGTTACACCCAATGGAGAGAAAATATGGCCTAGAGAGCATGTCCTATAACTCTCAGAGGTATTTAGAAGAGATTTCCTTGATTGGTTCTTTCCTAGGGATAAAAGGGAGGCCAAAGTTTAGGAATTCATCAACCTTCGTCAAGGACGTATGAGTTTGCAAGAGTACTCCTTGATGTTCACCAAATTGTCCAAGTATGTTCCTTTCTTGGTGTCTAACCCAAGGAATGAAATGAGTCACTTTGTTACAGGTGTGTCTGATGAGTTGGTTGAAGAGTATCGTTCGGAAATCCTCCTTGACAACATGGATATTTCTATGTTGATGGTTCATGCTCAACATGTTGAGGTGACTCGACTTAAGAGTAATAATTATGAGTTTAAGAGGAAAATGATTATGAAGGGGCTAGTTCCAAGGGTAGGCTTGAGATTCAAGTTCAAAAGAGGGTCTGTAACCAAGTTCCCTACAACTTTCCTAAGGGAAAAAGGGATAGGGTAACTAACCCTAAGTCCCAACGGCTAGAAGTGTAAATTCACGTAGTAATAAATAAACTTGTTTCATGTGTGGTAAGAATCATTGGGGGGGGGGTGTCTAGTTGGGACAGGAAATTACTTTGATTATGGAAAAGAGCGACATAAAGTCAAGGATTTTCCTAATTTGAAGAGTCAATAGAAGGGTAATGGTCGAGCTCAATCAAGTTGTCCTAGTTCTGAGTCTCAAAAGAGGAAATACTTTTATGCTCTCCGCGCCAGCGGTGAACAAGAACAATCCCCCGATGTGGTCACCAATATGTTACAAGTATTCTCTATTCATGTTTACACTTTAATTGATCATGGTCCTTCATTATAATCTTTAACTCCTCTAGTAGATAATCATTTTGATGTTCTACCTGATATTTTAATTGAACAATTTCCGGGTACAACCCTAGTGAGGGACTCTATTCTGGCTAGAAGAGTCTTTAAGAGTTTTTCTATATCTTTGCCCGATAGAGTTACATGGGTGGATTTGGTATGTCTTGAAATGGTTGATTTTGATGGTATTTTGGGAATGGATTTGTTGCATATTTTTTTCCATTGATTGTTGAACAAGAGTGGTTAAGTTCAAGTTTCTTACTGAACATTCTTAATGTTTAAGGGGGGTAATTAATATCGTAGAGGTTGTATTATCTCTCCTTATAAGATTGTAAAATTATTTCTAAATGGTGTATTTACCATATTTTAAGAGTTAAAGATCTTGAGTCTGACATCCTTCCTACTGTGTCGGTCCCCGTAGTGAATGATTTTCTAGAAGTCTTTCCCAGTTACTTGCTCGGAATTCCTCTTCAACGGGAAAAAGACTTTAGTATTGACTTATTAATGGATACAAATTCCATTTCAATCCCTTATTACCTGACAACTCCGGTGTATTTGAAAGACTGAAAGCTTCAACACATTGAGTTGTTACATAAGGGTTTCATACAACCTAGAATTTCACCATGGGGAGCTCCTGTATTGTATTTTAAAAAGAAGGATGGGTCCGTTAGGTTGTGCATTAATTATCTACAACTAAAAATGTCACCATTAAAAGCAATTACCCTCTCCCTTTGATTGAGGACTAGTTTAATCAACTCCTAAGGGCTAGCTGCTTTTCTAGATTGACTTGAGAACGGGGTATCACCAACTTATGGTGAGAGGTGAGGATGTACCTAAAATTGCATTCTTACCTATGTATGGTCACTATGAGTTCCTACTAATATCCTTTGGTCTCACATATGCCCCGGTGATTTTATAGACCTAATGAATATGGTGTTATAAATTACCTATATTACTTTGTGATTGTCTTTATGGAAGATATCTTGGTATAACTAAGAATGAGGGTGATCATATGGTCCATGTGAGTGTTGTGTTACAAGTCCTTAAGGAACACAAACTATTTGCCAAGTATAGCGAGTTTGAGTATTTGTTATGATTGGTGGTGTTTCTTGGTCATATAATCTCTAGTGGGGGTACTGTGGTTGATCGAAAGAAAACCGAGGCGGTTAAGAATTTGCCCAGACCATTGACTTCAACCAACATTACAATTTATTGGGTTTAGCTAGGCAACATAGGAGTTCTGTGGATGTTTTTGTGTCCATTGCTTCTCCTTTGACTACCTTGACCCAAAAGAGTGTGAAATTTTAGTGGTCGCAGGCACGTGAAAGAAGCTCCGAAATTTTGAATGATAGGCTTACCTCCGCTACGATGTTGACTTTACTAGAGGTTACTAATGATTTTGTAGTATATTGTGATGCATCCAAACAGGGTTTGGGGTGTGTTCCTATGCAACATAGGAAGGTAGTAACCTATGACTCTAGACAACTCAAGGTGCATATAAAGAATTATAAAATTCATGATCTTGAATTGGTGATTGTAATGTTTGCTTTGAAAATATAGATACATTACTTGTATGGTGTTCATGTTGATGATTATACCAACCATAAAAGTCTTTAATATGGTTTATCCAAAGGAGTACAATCTTTGTCAAAGAAGATGGATGGAATTATTGAAATATTATGACATTAGTGTTCTTTACAACCCCGGTAAGGCCACGATGGTTATGGATGCCTTGAGTCGTATGACCATGGGTAGTATGTCTCATGTAGAAAAGGAAATAAAGACCTAGTGAAAAACATTCTTACGTTTCCTAGATTTGGTGTTCGGTTGGAATATTCCCCAAACCGTGGTTTTGTGGTTCATAATAAATCTGAGTCATCCTTAGTTGTTAAGGTGAAATGTAAAAATCATGTTGATCCACTACTGATGGAGTTGATGAAATTTGTATTTATTAAGTTGAATTAGTCATTCTTTCAAGGGAATGGTGTGCTAAGGTACTAAAATAAATAATGTGTGCTGGATGTTGATGATTTGAGGAATAGGGTTTTAGAAAAACATCATGGTTCCCGATATTCTATCCATTTCGGTTCTATCAAAATGTATTGTTATCTTAGAGAGGTATATTGGTGGGAGTGCTTGAGAACGAACATAGCATAGTTGGTGTCCAAGTGTCCTAATTGCCAACAAGTGAATGTTGAGCATCTAAAGACTAGTGTTCTAATTCAAGAAATCGGTGTTCCTTCTTGGACGTAGGAATAAATTAATGTGGAATTTGTTGTTGGGTTTCCTCGAACACAAAGGCAAAATGACTCAATTTTGGTGATAGTGGATAGATTGACAAAATCCGCTCACTTTACTACCGTTAAGTCTGCTATTTGGCAGAGGATTATGCAAGGGTCTACATTGATGAGATTGTGAGTCTTCATGGGATTTATTTGTCCATCATATAAGATAGAGGTGCCTAATTCACTTCTCATTTATGGAGGTCTTTTCAAAAGGGGTTGTGTACTAGAGTGAATCTTAGCATCCCTTTTCATCCCCAAATGGTTGGTCAAGCGGAGATTACTATTCAAACCTAGAATATATGGAAAGACATTGTGTGTTAGATTTCAGAAGGAATTGGGATAATCACTTGCCGTTGATAGAGTTTTCCTATAATAATAGCTACCATCCGAGTATTTCCATGTCTCTATTTGAAGCACTTTATGGTAGGAGATGTAGGTCTCCTTTTGGGTGGTTTGAGGTTGGTGAGTCTTCACTCCTTGGTCCCATTAGTCTATGAATCTTTGGATAAAGTTCGTGTGATAAGGGATAGATTCAGAAAACCTATAGTTGGCAAAAGCCTTATGCCGACAATAGGAGAAGGGATCTTTAATTCGAAGTAGGTGATATGGTGTATCGATGATCTAGCCTATGAATGGTTTGGTGATATTCATCAAAAAGGAGAATTTTAATTCCCCGGTATGTGGGTCCTATTAGGTTTTGCAATAGGTTGGAAAGGTTGTATATGAAAAAAGACTACCTATTGAACTATCTTTGGTTCATTTGGTGATTCATGTTTCCATGCTGAAGAAGTTTATTGTTGATCCAGTATCCATTCGTCCTATTGAAGGGTTAGGTGTTGATGATAACCTTTCCTATGAAGAGTTTTCGGCGACGATCCTTGATAGGCAAGTTAACAAGTTGAGGAACAAGAGTGTGGCCTCCGAAAAAGGTGTTATGGAGAAACCACCAAGTTGAGGGAGCAACATGGGAGGCCGAGGTCGACATGATGTGCCGTTATCCTCATCATTTTCTCAATAATAATATAAATAATTTGTAACTTTGAACTTGACTTTTTTTGCAAAAATATGCATATGTATGGTAAAAAGGGTTCTTGTTAAAATGAATTTCATGTGAAAATGCTCTTTGGCTTGAGATTGACCTTAATTGTGTTTTGTTTATTATTACTTTTGCAAAACAATATTGAAAATTTATGTGTTGTAAGAAATGTTGGCATAAGTGACATAATAATCATGTTGAGCTCATGTTTATATTGAGAAGCAAATTCCTCATGTTGTGATGTTGAGATCTTATATGTGGTAAATTGTGATTTGAGTTTCTATGTGTAAATGTCATGTTGTTAAGTTGACTTGAGTTGTAACTCTTTTTATTATTTGTTGTTGTTTGTTGTGCTCCTAGTATCGAATCCATTCTCTCCCAATAAAAATATTTTACTGTTATTCGGGGACGAATGTTCATAGGGGGGGGGGATAATGTAACACTCCGCAAGTCTAAGACCTAAGATAGAGCCTTACATGTTTTAAAAAATAAGTAACATTGTATTACGGCCTACAAAAGTATATATAAATCATTTAGGAAGTTTTTGAGTTAAAATGTCAAGGAACGTCTATGATGTAAGGTGAATTATGCAATAGAGTTTAGTGTGCCTTGATATGTTTTATGGGGTTTTAATTGTTCGAATTCAATGTAATTTCGTAGGATGGTGTTAAACATGCACTATAATATTTTTAGGGTCAAAACATCCGGGTAAGACTCATCAAGGACAACCCTAAGGGTCCTTAAAAAGGACTCTTCTAAATGGACAAAAAATTGTCAAATAAGTAGCCATCTACGTTTCAAAATGATGAGCCAACGTCTGGTTCACGGAGCGTCAACGGCTCCGTCGCCACGGTATTACCATTTTCCAACAATGGTCCACAAGACTAGTCTCTTAACTTATCAACAGACCTAAAATATGTGGTGTAGACTGACCTACGGATCATAGGTCTGGGTCTTGTAGGTCATGTCTTGTTTACAATGTCCAATTTTAAGTTGAGTCTTTTATTTAGTTAGTTGAATAGGTGGTTAATGTAACGACCTGTTTAGTCGTTTTGAGCAGCAGATTTTATTTCTGGAAAACTGGCTGAGACGACGGACCCCACGACGGACCGTCATGGGCACGACGGACTGTCGCAGGGTCTTGTTTCAAAACAGTTAGAAATTCTGAAATTTGGGTACTGAAATTGACTCTCTGAACTTCGTGACGACATGGCAGGACAGACCGTCGTGGGCACGACGGACCGTCACAGACCCTTTAATAAAATTGAGTTTCTGAACTCTGTGACGGAGCAGCGGGACGGACCGTCGCAGGCACGACGGGCCGTCACAGACTGCGTAATCCCAGTCGGATTTCTTTAAGTGTTTTAAGGGACGTTTTTGACTATTCCTGCTTTAATTATAAAGTTAGTGGGTTAATGTTAATAAATCTAATTACTTGGGGGTTAAAAGAGGTAACCTTGAGTTAATTAGTGGGTTATTATTGCCATCTGTTATACTTAATTATATGCTAATTAGGGTAAAAGAAAGAGGGTTTGAATAAGAAAAATAGAAAGAACAAGAAGAGAGAGAAAGGATCGATCGAGAAGAGAAAACACAAAGCTTTGGGGAATTTGCTTGCTTGATCACTAATCTTCGGTGGAGGTAGGTTATGGTTATTTCATACTATTCGTAGTAAACTCTTAATAGCGAATGATATGTATTGATAGTAATGTAAAACCCTGCTATGTGCTTAATTGTATGCTTGCATGATACGATTATATAATTGTGATTATATAAGCATGATGAAGTTATTGAATCCCAAATCTTGCAAAACCCTAATCTCTTTGTTAATGATAATGCCTTGGTATGAGAGAGGGATTGATGAACTAAAAGTAATGAGAATGATGATGCCTTGGTATAAGAGAAGGCTTGATGAATTAATAGAGGAGATTAGTGGATCGGAGTGTCACGTTCCGACACATAGAATTAAGGGATCGAGTGTCACGAACCGACACGTAGATTTAGGGGATCGGGTGTCACAAACCGACACGTAGATTTAAGGGATCGGGTGTCACAAACCGACACGTAGATTTAGGGGATCGGGTGTCACGAACCGACACGTAGATTTAGGGGATCGGAGTGTCACGTTCTGACACATAGTAGTAGGGGATTGGAGTGTCACGTACCGACACAAGAGGAATAAAGAATATGAGGGAGCGGAGTGTCACGTACCGACACAAGAGAAATAAAGATAATGAATCTTGAAAGATGCTAATATAGTCAATCTAATGAACATAATTCCCAAATGAGTATGGTATTGAGGCTTGAGTCCTCATGTGTGAACTTGACGGTAATTGTTAATGATACAGTACTTGTTGTTGCTACATGATGAGTATCATAGTTGATTTTATGATATTACTTGGTATATACTGTCTTCTATTTTGAGTTGGCCGATGATATCTACTCAGTACCCATGTTTTGTACTGACCCCTACTTTTATGTTTTCTTCTTTGTTATTTGTGGAGTGCAGCAAACGTACCGTCATCTTCAACTCAACCGCAATTCTAGCCAGTCTTCGTCACACCGGATCTTCAGGGTGAGCTAATGCTTCTAGCTTTGACTGGATCTTCTTCCTCATGTCTTGATGCCTTGAAGTTTCCGGCATGGACTAGCTTTTACTTGTTTTAGCTTTTAGAATACTCTTAGTTTAGTCATTTGATTATAGATGTTTTTGTGGTGATGACTTCCAGATTTTGGGGATAATAATAGTTATTGAATTGATTTTATTAATGAGTTAAGTCTTCCGCATTACTTTCTGTCGATATTATATTGAAATGATAAGGGTTAGATTGGTTGGTTCGCTCATATAGGAGGGTAAATGTGGGTGCCAGTCGCGGCTCGGTTTTGGGTCGTGTCAGTTAAGTAATATTATGGAGTGTCTAATCAAGTTAATTAAGGGACTATATAAAGACCTAACACTCATTTAACGAACCTGACTTACTTCAATTTCCAATCACAAAATCCTCTTCCTTCTCTTTACTCTCTCTCTATCCCCAACACTCCATGGATGATCAATACAAGGTCACAAGGGCTCCAAGATTCAACCTTATATCTATCAATATTCATTAATACCTAAGTTATGTAAGCTCTTAACCTTGAGGACTTCTTTTCCCAAATGGTTATTTCAAATTGATTTCCAAAAGTTGAAAAAAACATGGGTTTCATTCTTAATCCGAAATTAATCTTTCCAATTGTATTGTTCATAGTTTTTTATTATTATTATGGATATAATATGATGGATTAATGGTAAATTAGGGTAGTTCTTCATGTTATAACTAGTTCTATAGTAGATATCATTAATTGACCCTATTCCCCTAACCCTATATGATGTATTGATGTTAAATTGTATAGTTATGATGCAATTTACTTAGGCATTGTGTTAATTAATATTATATGATGTATTTAAGTCTATTATTGGATGAATATTATATCTTAATGGTATGATCGTGGATAAAAGGCTTGTGAAGTTAAATTGGTAAGACCTCTATGATCTTGAATTCTTATTTCATATGTGATGGCTTGTACTTGATTATGATGTTTAATTGATGTATTGATTGTGATTATATTAGATAGGTGAAGGTATTACGAATGTAATTGAAGTTTATCTATTATATGGATTATGAGATTATGATTAATGTGTAATGCTATAAGGTTTATTTGGATCACTTATATCCTAAGTATGACATGATGATGATAATGTGTTAATCTCGCATATTGAGGTTGTATTGAAAGTAAATTCTCATGCAATTCCAATTGAGCCAATGATTATGAATATACAAGGGGTTAATATCATATGGCCTATGTTAAGCTATGATGATTAATAAAGGATTTAGTATATTTCAAAAAGGGTCTTTAGCTTAGCACCGAGTGAACTAGTAGTGAGAAGTGTCCCTTCCCAATATGGGAAGATAGGTTCACAATGATTCTAATGAGATAGAGATTACAATGAAATTGTGCATAAAGAGGGCCTCAAGTATGTCTCCATAGTCTTGAACTTTGTTGCCCCCATAGGAAAACTAGCTAGTGGATCCACCTATTATGTTATGTTAATGTTATGGTACTACCTTGGCAGGTAGACTACCTTTTTTTTCGTTTAGTATTTCATGACACAACATTCTACATTTAGCTCATGTGGTATATTTCGGTTAAGGCAATTGTTCCCGAAAGTAAACAAATTTATTAATGAGAAGTCTAACTAGGATAACTTAAGGGGTTCATCTTAGTATAGGTAGGGGTATGGGGCTCTATCTATGCATTGCACGAGTTACCCTTGATGAAAATGTTAGGAGGATGTTTTATGCTTTTATGACTCTAATGATATGCAAATGTTGATGCTACGTGTTGATTACCTATATGATATTAATTTCACTTATGAACATGTTAGTTGTCTATGTTGCTAAATAGGATGATGACTACTCATGATGCTATGTGATATGAAGTTTGACATTTCTTGTGATCTTTTGTGAGGTTTACATGGTTTTTTCGGGTTATGTGACTTCACTTGATCGTTGCACTTGTAAGCTTTATAATGGGTTATGGATAATGGTCTTGCACATGTTGTAATGTTATGAATTCTTATACATGTTTTGTTTTTATAACTTATGTTGGTGTTGTTTTGGATTATGTCCTCTAATATGCTACACAACATATTGACTTGACCTTACTCGAGAATGTTGGTATTATATTGTATATGGTCTTGTCTTGATGAATATGTGTTCATTGGTTCATATGTTCTCTTGAATGTGCATTAAGGATTTTCAAAGTAAACTAGCATGTTTTGAACAAATGTCTCTTTTAGCATGATTTCAATGTTTTATGTGCATATGTTTAAATACTTAGTACAACTGGTGTACTAACCCATATATCTTGTTTTATACAAATATGTAGGTTCCGACCATTGAGTTCCTAGAAGTACAATTGAAAAAGACTTGGAATTTATTTCCCAAGTGTTGGTAGGTCCTTATGTTCGAGGATGTTACCTATTTCTACATTCTAGCTTTGAAGTTGTATTGTCATAGAGACATTGTAATTTCCTTTATCATTGGGATATTGATGTAAGCCTATATTTGCATGGTGACTTTGTATTGTCTATATTCAAGATTTATACTCATTTAGATGGTTCAATATGAAACAAAGTATTATATTAATTCCCGTGTATCCTATGTTGTCTAAATAAGAAGCCTATGTATGCTTCATATGTGAATAGTCTAAGTGAACTCTACATATAATATTCTAGAGGTCTATGTAAACCTCACTATATAGTTGTTCTTTCCTCTAACGATGGCTACGAACTACGCGAACTGAACTGTCAAGGCTTTCAAACCAAGACTGAGAAAGCTCAATCAATAAAGAGTATTTTAGTGGAATGGCTTAACTTACTCCCCATACGAGACCGGAAAGGAAGCTAGCGAACCTAGGGTCAACACCAAGGTAGGGGCAAAAGGGAAAAGAACGATGTTTGATGTGAACGGAAGCACGCATTTCGCTAAGAAAGCAAAACAGGAAGCGGCGATAGCAAACATTACCCTCACTCAGAACAATATGCTCTTGGGAGACATGAAGCACAATCAACCTCTCTACCTTAAGACTTCTAACATGGTCGATTCTAGATAGAGCACGGTAACCCACAACCCCCTACTCTACAAAACAAAGAGTGGAAAATCTCTTCATAGGGTACTGTAGCTGTACAGCCATAGTACCATAGGGATGGTGAGAGTTCATAAGAGCCCGAATTTAGATAGGTGAAAGATCCTTACTCAAATTACGAACCCTGAACCTCTTTGCGAATTCACAGCTGAACCTTGATGGGAAATCATAGATTTCTGATAGGAAAGAAAAAGCCCAATTACAAAAAATTTTTTCATATACACGAGCGTCCTCCTACATTGTCCCCTAGTACAGCATACTTAAGAAAGCGGTTTCCAGGGTCAACCTGTTTAACTGCATGCCAGACCACTAAGTGATGAGACCGTGCAAACAAAGGCAACGAGGAGCGCTAGCCGGAACTGGACAATGGGTGGGTGTCCAACAAACATTCCTTAGCTAAGAAGGATTCATTCACCGCAGCTTCTCTTACTAGCAGATGAAACTAGCAACATCACATCATATAGAATACCGATTGACAGGCATTCAAGTCTATCTTATAGTTTATGTTGATGATCTCATTGTTTCCGCGAGCGCATCCTTCATTTCCAAGCTTTATTTCTATCGTAATTTTTCCATCTGGGCGCCTATTCATTCTTTTTTGGGGTGTATAAAGCCACGGAGCGATTCAGGCATCTATCTTATTGTATTGACGCAATTGGAAGATCAGGATTTCTCCCTGCCGCTCAAGCGGGATCAGATCGGGCTTTAGCGAGAACAGCTGTAATTGAATCGGGAACGGAAAGACTTCACTTCAACTCAATAAATGACGTCTACTTCGTAAGTGCTAAGGCAAAATATATCACCGAAAGGAAAGGTGATAGGGGAGCCTAGCCATTTCACTCTACCTGAGTAATAAAGTGGAAACCCCCCTCACGATCGATTAAAAGGAAAGTCGCCCAGAGATATTTGTTCAAATCCAATTCGTGAAGACAGAGTAAATTCAACAAATCTAAGGAAGCAAGTCCTAGGCCTCACTATCTATCAATCAAGAAGGTAAAGGAGAGAAGGTTTGATTGAAAGTAGTACGTCTGCAGGGATCTGTCGTTAACGATTTGACCGGGACACATCCAATTGAAAGTCTAATCCCAACCTCTTTGGAAGGAGCTCCAAAAAAGACTTGACTTCAGAGCGGGGAATCTTCCTACAAGTGAGCACCAAGTCAAATGTATTCAAAAAGGGCTATACCTCTGCCTAGACAAAGAGGACTTTAAGGCAGCCTCGTAGGAGACATTGGATGTAACCAGCCTTCAAAGGCGGAGGAGTCAAAAGCAACTTTCGATTCAAATTAGAGAAATGCTGAGCTTTATCCGCTTCAATTCATTAAGGTATTATTCTATATAGCCTTCTAAATAGTCAGAGTGGGAACTCAAAAGCAAGAACTCTTAACCATCATTCCTTAACTCTAAAGGGCGTGAATGTGTAGATCAAGGAAGAAGGGTGGGATAGCGCCCGATTGATTGAGCGTCTTACAGCCCGTCATGCAAGCTAGCAAAGCCAGCGCAGAAGCAGCCCCCGGATCCACACAGGGTACTTCAAAGGAGGTTATCTTTAACCTACTGCTCAACAATTCCAAATCGAAATTGGAAATCTTTATTGGACCGTGATGGCCAGCTAAAACTTAACGGGGTTGAAGCATCTTCTTGGAATCACTAAGGAAGTAGGAAAGGATCCAGGGTTGCCTGAGGCCCTGAGAGCCAGGATGCTTGCTCTTGAAGATGAAGTAAACATGGTCATGGGCCAATATCTCGGTGCTGTTGAAGGTATGAATGAACACTTTACCCTAATTGGTTGGGGGTGGGCGGGAGCTTAGTAGTTGCTTAGTCGTTCAAAAGTCAGACTGTCGTAAGCCCGACACTATTCTATTTACTCTCTCAAATGAGGGGCTGGTTTATTTTGCTATAGGGGCCATCTCCTGTCATCCCTTACCTATGGTTCAGGAAAGGGATTGACCGGAATGATTGCAACGAGACACACCAACACCACTACTTAGAGGTGGAAAGGGGGGCGGTCGGAGGATGACAGAGCAATCACGCCTTGCTCCCTCCTGACATCTATTGGGAGGGAACCTCCTTTCAGAGTGTGATTCGTCGTTTCCAATGCGGTTAATTGCTATTAGGCTTTTTAGGAAAGTTCCCCTCTGCCTATGCAGTTAGCTCGACTCCAGGTATAGCTCTTAATGGGCATGTAGCCGTAGGCGGGAACTCTTCTTTTTATCTTATTCTTTGGTCAGGCTGGTAATCCCAACCAAATAAGCAATCGCAATCGCTACAAGCAACCTATTTCATACCCTTTTCGTCGTACTTCCTCTTCTCCTTCTCTTCTTTCTCTCCCTGCCGAGCTTGTTGGAGTGCCATTGCCAAGATCTAGTGTAATTCCCTTTCCCCGGGAGCCAGTCCCACTAGTGCTAGTATCAATAGGAAGATCTCACTTCTGTTTACTCAGACGCCTCTTTCTTATCGAAGACTCTGGCAGCTGGAACTCATCGGCAGCGACTCTTACCACTGCAACCTAGGCACTCAGGCCTTGGAGCTGATCTGTCAGTCCACCGTTACCACAAACCTCTACTTTGAAGTGAAGCGACTTCGTTCATTCCCGAGTCGATAATTGCCAGAGGATGGAACCCAGTAATGGCACATCAGCTTACCGATTCCTTAATAAGCATTCATTCCTGGACTTTACAAGTAACAAGTTATCCCCATATGGAGTCCGCCCAAGGGAGAAATCCAATCCAATGGGTCACTGGGACTGGGCTTGACATCAAAGACAGAGAAAAGCGTATAAGCGCAAAAAAGGAAAATTGCCTGGGAAAACAATCCCAAGGGAAGCTTC
Organism: Solanum peruvianum; assembly: GCA_027705065.1. Classification (NCBI taxonomy): domain Eukaryota; kingdom Viridiplantae; phylum Streptophyta; class Magnoliopsida; order Solanales; family Solanaceae; genus Solanum; species Solanum peruvianum. The sequence continues at coordinate 20,514,016 of JAKWJD010001761.1, forward strand.
TCGCTAGTGCTTTGCCCCACCACTGAACATTGCGTTGCTATGGTCAATAAACAGCCTTAAAGTGGTTCCGAATGACCTTGAGGAGGCCCCGGCGCAGCACCTTTCTCGCTCGAAGGATCTATGAAAAGAACGTCCCACTACGAATTCCTATCCCATTAATAAAGTACAGATAAATAATATATTCCAAGTCTGACTTTTAAAGCATACGCATTGAAAAAAACCTTTGGCTTTGGACTTTCTGCTTTGATAGATCTTTCCTCTCAAAATAGGTTTTACCTAACCCACTATGTCCTTTGTTTAATACCCATTTTCAGGAGCGGGAATCTTGAATTGAAAACCCTTTCTTCTGCCCTCGCCACTTCTTTCGCTGACCCTATCCACCTCCTTTGCGGAATACCAGAAAAAGAGATGAATTAGCGGATCATAGGGCTAAGTCGAAGCATGCCTGAACCTTCTTCGTCGGAGACTGAGTTAATATACAATCCCACTTTGGAGACTTCCCTTCGGGATAGGTAGGATATGGTGCCACAAATTGTAGTCTACTCGGCATGCGTCGATTCTTTGCTGGAGAAGCCTAGATCACTAGTTTTGGACTATCGAGAAACCCCCCTCTGCCCGCATCCCTGGAACTTGCTTTGCTTTTTTGCTTTAAAGACCCCGCCTGCTTCACACCTTCTATGATAGGGGAAATACTTCCGCACGAGTACTAATTTGATTAGCATAAATGAGCCTCTTCTGAGCCCTTGAGATTTTACATATCAGCTTCAGAAGATTCAATTGGATCATTCTTGGCACAGAAGAATGAGGAAGCAAAGGTAGAGTGTGCTCTGGAACTCCAACACTTGGGTTGAACAAAAAAGGCTCAATCTTTCACTATTCAGGAGTAAGGGAAAGCAAATGCGATCTAAGCAAGACGCCCTGGAATTCCATTCTGTAGGGAAGGAGGACCTACTGAATAAGTCTCCAATCAATCGTAGGCGGGTGAGAAAATGGATTTGCCTCTTTCATTTAGTGTTCATTGTCGAATCGGACGCTTAACCCCCGCCCCCAACTACGGGGGAAGTCACACTTTAACTTCCTGCCTTGACCTAGGCCTCACATCGATCGTTCTGTCCACTGAACTCATCAATCAACCTTGACCTTGACTCTCACTACGTACTCCAACTCTATCTATTAATGAAGACGCTTTATCTAATGAAGCAGGAAGAAGACTAGGAAAGCAATCGAACAGACAAGGCTCTGTAAGAGAAGAGCTAACTGGAGTACGCCTGGAACGACGAACGAGGAGTATGAGAAGAGAGTTTCGAAGGTCAGATCGGGTTGGCTGGTAAAGCTTGTGTTCCAGGTCAATAAAGACTACAAACTAGTACTGCTAACAAGAAGCTAACAAAGCGAGGCTGCTAAAGAAGAGCTTGTTCCGGTTCCGGATACGAGAATAAGAAGAACGGAAGTACAAGAGGACAAGAAGGAGAAGAGGCGAGTACAGTTTCACTTCAGTTTCACTTGCTTGGTAACCTCTTTCCCGGTCAGAGATAGGAAAGAATCCAAAGCTTGCAAGGATGTTAGGCTTCGAACGCTGTTAGGACAGAGAAATTGGAAAGCTAGGACGAAATAGCCTACCTTGAATACAGAATCAATTACCAGACGGACTGGCTGGCCCACTTGTACGTAATAGAATCGAAATCAAGGCAAATTCCCCTGATGGGAGTGAACATAGGGATTCCCCGACGAACGAATGCAATACATGGAAGGCTTACGGATGTAGTACTGGACGGCTTTACCTACGACATTTCCTACTCCTACTTTTCATACAAAGAGAATGGGCAGCCTGGAAAACTTGGAATGATTACAGAATGCTTACCGCCTTCGATTCGGTCTATTCTAAGTGGTCCATTGGGTAAGCAGCGGAGGGAAGAGGTCTATACCCATTGCCGTAGCTAAAAGGGTTCCCTTTCTTACTTGATTGAGACTGAGAGTCAGGGCATCAGAGGTCTTAGGAATCCCATCCCTAACGAGCTAGAAGTGGAACAAGCGCTCTTAGCCTTTTGCTTGAGAGTAGGACTTGTCTTGTCTTTGACTTCAACCCGCTGCTTGACTGCTCGACTTGGCTATTGAAGAAGCTCTTTGCCTTTAGGCACCAGGAGTAGGCAAAAAAAGACGGGCTTTCCTCCAACTGGCACGATTGAAATAGACGGCTAGGAAGGTACGAAGTGACTCGACTCTAAAGGAGAGGAAGGAGGCCATTGGATGAGGTTACTTCGTTCCTCAACTTTTTGAATTTCATTCTCCCGGGAATTCGGGTTGCAACCAAAAACGAAACTTGGTAGCACTCTAATCAGCTGTGATTCCTCTTGTTGAAAAGAAAGATGCATCTCTTTTTTCTTCAAAAGCTGCCGTGCATTTCTTTTTTATAGGTATACTTGGGCCTTCACTGACCATGTGAGGACTTTTTAGGAAAAAGATGTCCGGCCTACAAAAAGAACTAAAGACTATCTGATGAAAAGCTTTCTCATAGTCAAAATAGCTGATGAAAGAAAGAGAGCAGAAGTATGACCTTTTCAGGAAGAATATAAATAAAGCAAGATTTCGACCAGGCACGTATCGAAGGAGCAAAGGAGGAGGTAGCAATAGCATTAGCAGGAGCAGCAGGAAGCGAACGAAAGTGAGCTTGTTCTCGAATCAGCGCACTAGGAATCGAAGATTGAAGATGATTTCCGACAAGCGCACATTCATAGGCTGTTAGCAGGATAAGGCGAGAAAGATATTGAATGAGTTTAAAGAGCATTTATCTAAGCTAAGCCCAGTTAATCCTACTATCTTCAGGAGCTAAGCCTGGCCTCTTACAAGTCTCAATTGAGGCAGAAAAAAGACGGATTCTTAACCCGATGGGGGATCTTGCTACATAGCTTCATATCTAATCAGCTGATATACTGATGCAGGAAAATTCTTCTAAAGAAGACGTGTTGAGCTTTCTTTCCTTCGCTAACCCCCATAGTTGAATAAGAAAGTTCCGTCTCCAGTTCAGGGGAAGGACAAAGGAAAGATTCAGCGAAGGATAAGGTGGAATGAGATCCTCCGGTTTAGCTCCTTTAGTTAAGGCGCCCAACAATTGAGTTCCGTAGCTTAGGTAAGAGTCCAGTTTTAGTCCACTCCGAGGATAACGGCGCTGATTACGTCTAGAGGTTCTCCTGGGACGTGACATTTATCATTCCCACCATAACATAATAATCCTTTGTGTCAGCTGGACAGTTACCATCATATTTCTTTCCACACCTAGCACAAGTAGACCTAATCACATAAGATACACTACCATTCAATCCTTGAGATTTTGGGTTAGAGATCTTCTTTTGGGTAAACGTGGTGGGAATATTGGAACAACTTTTACCATAAAACCCTTAGTGGGAGGATTCATCATCATCAAGTCTATACCTATTTGTTCTGCTATACCTCTCTTCAAATTTCTTCTTTTCAAACCGTTAAGCACAAATGAAAAGACGGCAAATATCCACATCATTCTAAATAAAAACCATACTACATGTATTACTCCGAAAGTCTAAAGCATAATATAGATCCTAATATGAGAGTCTAGGAAAGTAAATTATAAATCGTATAGTCATTTAGGATGTCTTAGAATCAAATGTCAAGGAACGACCATGACGTCCAGAAACTAGTTCAAGAAGTGATATTGTACCATAGCCTATTTGACGAAGTTTTCATTGTTGGGAAATGATGAAATTTGGTTGTCAGGTGTTTAACACATATTAGAGTTAGTTTATGGTCGAAAATTCAGGGTACGACTCCCGAAGGACTAATTAAGGTCCGTTGTCGAGGATCATCGCATTCTGTGGCTAAAAACTATGAAGGGACAATGTTTACCAACGTGGCCCATCGACGAGGTGCGGTCTAATAGACGGGGCGTCAATAGACACCGTTGACTGAAACTTAGACATTTTGGCCAAAGGTCCTTTTCTGAAACTCTCTAACTAAAACATCGACTGCACAAGATGTCCATGAACAGTTCCAATCAATTGACAAATGGCCTACTGGTCGGGGTGTCATTTGTTAAAGCACTTTTTTGCTGCAAGTTATTAGGTTGATTAAATTAATTAATTAGGTGGTTATTTATTTATTTATGGGTTTAGGGAGGTATAATTATGTTATTTAATGACCTATATAATGATAAAAAACTAATTAGATTAAACCTAACTTCCATTATTCCGATAAACCAATTGCCCTTCCTTTTGTCTTCTTTCTCTCTTCCAAAGAAACCCCATTGAAGACCAAGCAAAATAAGGATTCTAGAGCTGCAAAATATCAAGTTTCTCCATCAACATTCATCAATTATCAAGGTATGGGATTCCTTTAATAATTGGGATCTCTTTCTTAAAAGGGTTTCTTCAAATTGATTTCAAAAAGAAGAGCTTTGATGAGTTTTCTTCTATTACGAAATTGATCTAGTGAGTTACTATATTTGTGATTAATTTTTGTTATTATGAGTAGATTAACATATATTACGATCACAATATACAAATTCTTGATACATTATCCAAGTTTGTGGAAGATGACCTTTTCACCTTAACTCGTTGTTGTGATTTCGAATTGAATTGTATAGTATTGATGCAATTTGTTTGGTTAGTGTATGAGTTTCTATCCAATGTTGTTATTATACCAATTATTAGAAGATTGGGATATATTGTAATCCAATTATGCAAGTTCTTGAATAATTGACCTAAGTCTCTATTTGTAGCCTATGAACTATTGATGAAATATTGTGTAGTTATTCAATTGACTTCATTAATATGTTAATTACTTTTTTGTGATGATACTACAATCATTGTTTGGTTTAATTGAAGGGTTGAGACCTTGATGATAGCATTGTGAAGGAGATTTGGTGAGTCTTGTGATCTCAATTCTTTACTTCAATTGTGATTACTTGTGATTAAGTGATGATGTTGTATTGGAGTATACCTAACATTAACATTTATAGGTTTGGTATGATGTTTAATTGACATGTATTTCAATATGGTTTGCGACTTTCTGGCTAAGATGTAATTGTTGTAAGGATGGTTATAACTTACCAATGTGTCTTATTATGATGTGATATGAAAGTGTGCTAACATCACATGTATGGATTATAATGAATAGATAATACTTATGCAAGTTCTTATTGAGTTGTGATGATGATTATTATATAAGGAATAGACCCTATGACCTACATTTACATATGACGATAAATAAAGACATTAAAGACATTTCAAAAGGGACTCTAGTTTAGCACCGAGTGAACTGGAGTAAGGAGTGTCCCTTCCCACATAGGGAAGGTAGGATCACTAATGTACTCATGAGATTGGAGACTGTAATGCATGTAGCATAAAAAAATACCAACTACATCTACTAGTTCTTGAAGTATGTTGCCCCCAACGAATAGTAGCTAGTGGATCCATGTAGATGTTATGTTCATTTTTGGTAGTACCTTGGAAAGTAGTCCACCTTCCATCGGTGTAGGGTTCCATGACACCGTATACCACATTGGATCATGTGGTCTATGTCGGTTAAGGCAAGATCTTCCCTTAATAAAAATGATGTAATAAAGTGGACTCTAACTAGCATGACTTCCGAGGTTTGACTTAGTCTAGGTAGGGGTGTGGCACTCTACCTATACATTCCAATAGTTAGCCTTGAGGAAAGTCTTAGAAGGATGTTCTTATGTATTTATATGCCTATAAATGTAAATGATCTGCATATGATGATCTTATATGTTGATGATACTATATGATATTGGTTTCGCTTATGAATATGTGTTTGGTCTATTGCTAAAGTATGATGTTATGCACTCTTAATGATATTCCATGTGAAGTTGGACATCGGTTATGGTTCTTGTTAGGTTTACTTGATTGAATAAGGTTATGGGGATTTGCTTAGTCATTGCACTAGTGAATTTAATGAGGGTTCGTGAGTAATAGTCTTGCTTTGGTTATGATATTATGAACTCTTATACATGCTTATTGATGTTATGAATTGATGATTTAGTTTTCTTGATTATGTGATTGGATGTTGATATGCATGTTAACTTGTCTAAACTTAAGGTTGTTTGTCTTGTGAGATACTTGGTTTTATTGACTTGTATTGGTTCTTGAATGTGCATAAGGCTTTCCAAAGTATATTGCATACTTTAAGGAGATGTCCCTTCTTAGCACGATTTCTATGTGTGTATGCATATGGTCCTATACTTAGTATATGTGATGTGCTAACCCCATTTTCTCCCTTTTCCCAATATTTTAGGTTCACGTCATTGAATGGATTCTGATGACTTTTTAAGAGAGACTTGGAATTCTCACTCTCCATGTTTGGTAGGTCCTCGAAAATTCAAGGATAATGCCATTTTCTAGCATCAGATATTGATTAGTCTTAAAGACAATATGTTCATTTCTTTTATTTGAGTACTAAAGATTTTATAGTCTATATGTGGCGTTTATTCTATTGATGTATGGTCTATTACCAATTGTTATACTATTGTTTAGATGGTTATGATATAAAACATCCAGTTTTAAGACTATGTGATATCTTATATATATGTGTGTAATAAAAGTAGAAGACTATATAATCTTCTTATAGGAATGGTTTATGTAAACTCGATATGAATATATATATTATGTGTATGTGAGAGGTTTGTAACATTCCAGAAAATATACTTGTCTAGTGAAGAGCCTATTAGCTTTTAGGAATATGTATTGGGGTACGTAAGCATCCCAATGCCCAATATTGAGTAATATTAGGCATGTTGGAGAATATTGGCTTAAGGGTGTTAGCTAATTTCTATGTATTGAGAAAGACTTTGATGTTCAAATGCCCAAATTCAAGGTTTTTTAGGAATTGTACCAGCAATAAACACTCTAATCTAAAATATTAATTTCTTAGTTGTGCACATTAGGTATGCGGCATCAAAGTGTCAAGCCTAGGTACCATAGCACATGATAATTTAGAATGATCATGTAGATTAAACAGTGGCCAAGGAAATAGTGAGGGTCATTTGAAAATAAATGAGCAGCAACACATGTGCAAGCAGATGTGCTAACCGGCCAAGAGACAAGAGACAAGCCCAATCCAATTTCGTTAGGGTGGTTAGGAGCAGGCGTGTGTTTGGTTCAGACCACGTGGGGCCTAGATTCCTAACCATTCCTATGCTCTAACTAACTTAACTAACTATCTAAATAACCTAGGACCAACTAAAATAAACTGACTACTGCACCCGACAACCTAAGACCTAACCTTGTGACACTAGCCGAGTAGCTAACTAAAGAAACATCCTAGTACCTAAGCTAGGATGGTCCAAAGGGGTTTATTATGTTCCTAATGAATTAGGGGTACTTTAGTCATTACCCTATGTCACATTATTAATTATATTAGCAACTTAATTAAATAATTAAAATCCAAGGTCAAAGCCAAAACTCTAAGGAAAATTTTAGATATAGCCAAGTCAAATGTTCTCCTATTTTTAGTCAATTTAAGAGGGGTTTTGGTAATTAGCTAATAGATTTATTTAATTAAGATAAATAGCCTATGTTGAATTTGTCAATATCACTTCCTAAGACTTATGCTCACGATTAATATGTAGAAACCTCACGACTAAAAATAGTGAAAAACGTTAAAGAAAAACCTAAATGTTCTCCTTAGGCAATTTCAAGGCTATTCTTCATGGTTTTCGTGCAAAGTGCAAGGTGATCTTCGTATATTCAATTCTACAGTAAGGTATGGGTTTTCTCTCTTGGATCCCTTTCCCCAAGAGGCTTTTCAAACGTTTTGAATCAAAGAATACTGAAACTAGGGTTGTTCCCAATGAATCGCATGTTCATCTCCCTAGTTCTCCCTATTAACGATTCCTGTAATACATATAATGTAAATATCGAGCATGTTATTGTATGTGTTGCTAACTGATCATTATGTGAAAATTCTATGATATATAATGTAGAATGAAACCTATATGTTAGATCCATATGATTAGGGTATTATTTACATGAGATAATAAATGTGTCATGCCTACTTGTGTTCGAGAAGATGAAATTGTTATAAGTTGTTCATTAAATTATTCTTATAGGCTAATCAAATGTTAAAAATTGGCTTCTCCAAATGATGAGATTACTATATCATATACATGAAGTTAATTGACTTGGCTAATGATAATCTCGTGAAAAATGTTTAGTGAAAGTTTGATTTATGTCAATTAATTTGCTAGAAAATACTATGTACCAGATAATATTAGAATTGGCCAATACTAAATCATACCAATATTATATGGTTAATGTATTTTAATGCCTAATAAAAATTAATGAATGAGATTTGACAAAATGTAACTCAATAAACTCATAACCAAGAGTATGCCAACGATATAATAAATGTTGTAATGCATACTGGTGTTCAAGAAGATGAAATTGTTATAAGTTGTTCATTGAATTGTTGTTATAGGCTAATTGAATGTTAAAAGTTTGCTTGTTAACATGATGAGATTACTATAATGTATTTATGAAATAATTGACATGGCTAGTATAATATCATAGTTTGATTTATGCCAATAAATTGGCCAGCAATATTATTTCCAAAATATGTAAAGTCATACCAATCTTAACTCAATGAACTTATAACATAGGGTGTGTAAATAATTTAGACAAGTTCCAACATATCCTATCCACACGAACATGTCAACACAATAGCATTTTGAATAAGTCCTTATAACTTCCATAAATAATGGCACAAGAATATCAATTAATGTTGAACAAGATAAGGTGTGTATTGAAATAACTAAAAGCTACGAGTGATGAAATTAACCTAATATAGAGTGTTAAAAGAAGTGAGACAAGTCTCACTTAAACCTAAACAATTATGTCAAAGATACTCACATAAGAGGGGGTTAGAAATAGTAACACTTAAGTTCACATTCATCAAGTAATGAAAGGGATGACAAGTCATCCATTGAGCTAAGCATACCTCATAATAGAATCAAGCTTCCATAATGCATGAGTCAACTCTAAAACGTGTTAAGTATAAGAAATTTAGAAAAGCACCAATAAACTAGCAATGAGCTTGTGCAAGCACATGTAAGCCTCCTGAGATGAGACTACCACCAAGGTGGATAAGAGTCTCCGAAATCTCCTAGTCTTTAAACATATGTTGCCAACATAGGTACTAGCCAGTGGATTCAACCTAAGAGTGCTAGGTAGTATTCGGTTTCACTTTGGCCGGTGAACCACCTCTTTTCAGTGTGCGGAAGACATTGGAATTCATGTTTAGCTCACATGATCTATGTCGTTTAAATGCTCCAGATTCGCTTTCACTTTAGCCGGTGAACCACCTCTTTTCAGTGTGGGGAAGACACTGGATTTCATGTTAACTCACATAATCTAGGTTCACTTTAACTGGTGAACCACCTCTTTTCAGTTGGCGAAGAAACTGGATTTCATGTTAGCTCACACGATTTAAGTTAGTTAAATGCTAAATATTTCTTTAAGAAAGTAAAAAAGAAAGAAAGAAAAGTATATTCAAAGTGACCATGAGATTAAAGAAGAACTGTCACGACCCAAATCGGGGACGCGACTGTCACCCACATTTACCCTCCTATGTGAGCGAACCAACCCATATAAACCTTAACATTTCAATGTATAACAACAGAAAATAATGCGGAAGACTTAAACTCATAAATAAAACAATTCAAAACTATTATTACTATCCCCAAAATCTGGAAGTCATCATCACAAGAACATCTATCTCAAATTGCTTAACTAAAACTGTCTAAGAAGCTAAAACAATAAAAGCTAGTCCATGCCGGAAGTTCAAGGCATCAAGACTTGAAGAAGAAGATCCAGTCCAAGCTAGACGCATTAGCTCACCCTGAATTTTCTGAAGGTAGTGAAGACCGGCTCGAATTACTGTTGTGTTGAAGTTGACGGAACGTTTGCTGCATTACACAAATACAAAGAAGAAAACATAAAAGTAGGGGGTCAGTACAACCACACGTACTGAGTAGATATCATCGGCCAACTCAAAATAGAAATAATATATATCAAGTAATATTATAAATCAACTATAAGCTCAACATGTAGCAACAACAAGTATTATAATCGTCAATAAATACCATCAAGTTCATCCATGAGGACTCAAGCCTCAATACCACACTCATTTGGGAAATAAGTTCATTATGTTGAGTATATTATCATCTTTCAAGATTCATTATCTTTCTTCCTCTTGTGTCGGTACGTGACACTCCGATCCACTAATACTATGTGTCGGTACGTGACACTCCGATCCCCTATATGTGTCGGAACGTGACACTCCGATCCCCTATATGTGTCGGTACGTGACACTCCGACCCCTATATGTGTCGGTACGTGACACTCCGATCCCCTATATCTACGTGTCGGTTCGTGACACCCGTCCCACTAATAATATGTGTCGGAACGTGACACTCCGATCCACTAATACTATGTGTCGGAACGTGACACTCCGATCCACTAATACTATGTGTCGGAACGTGACACTCCGATCCACTAATACTATGTGTCGGAACGTGACACTCCGATCCACTAAATTCATTCTATCCGTTCATCAAGCCTTCTCTATACCAAGGCATCATTAATCCCATTACTTTAATTCGTCAAGCCTTCTTTTATACCAAGGCATCATCATTAATATCATAGATTAAAGTATTCTTTCAAGATTTGGGATTCAATGGTTTTCATCATGCTTGTTTTATCAAAATCACATAATCATATTCATGCAAGCATACAATTAAGCATATAGACAGGTTTACAATATCATCAACACATATTATTCACTATTATGAGTTCACTACGAATATCGTAATATAAACCATAACCTACCTCCACCGAAGACTAGTGATCAAGCAAGAATTCCCAAAGCTTTGTTTTCTCCTCAGCCTCTAGATCGATTCCTCTCTTTCTCTTGGTTCTTTCTGTTTTGTTTTATTCAAACCCTCTTTCCTTTACCCTAATTATCATATAATTAAGACTAAAAGAGGACAATAGAGCCCACTAATTAACTTAAGGTTACCTCTTCTAACCCCCAAGTAATTAGACTTATTAATATTAACCCTCAATCTTTATAATTAAGGAAATAATAGTCCAAAACGAGCCTTAAAACGTGTGGAGGAATCCTAAACTGCCTGGGATTTGCGCAACCTGTGACGGGCCGTCGTGCCTGCGACGGTCCGTCACACAGGTCGTCGCAGCCTCCCCAATTTCCAGGTGGGCTGTGACGGCCCGTCACCCCTGTGACGGTCCGTCCTGCACCTCCGTCATGACGGTCAGAAACTCGTTTCTTGTACCAAATTCTCAAAAGTTGAAGTGTTTTGCAACGGAAACTCACGACGGTTCGTCGTGGATGTGACGGCACGTCCTGCAGGTCCGTCACAATTTACAGAGAGTTGATTCTAATATCCAATTTGAAGAATTCTAAGTGTCCTGGAACGACACCTCCTCGACGGGCCGTCGTGGTCACGACGGTCTGTCGTGACACTCGTCGTTCCAGCCAGTTTTTCCCAGAAATGAACTCTGTTGCTCAAAACGACTAAACAGGTCGTTACAAGAACATATGTAAGTTCAAAGTGAACTATGTAAGCAAAATCATAACTAAATCAAAAAATCAGTGTTTCATAAGAATGAAGTTTTAACAGTTATTGGCTTATACCAATAAAGGGAACAAAACATAATGGCTAATCAATTCTCCATAATATTTATATTATGCAAATGATCAAATAATGGGCATAGCCAATAATCTTTATATTATGTAATATTCGAATAATGGGATAGCAAATAATCTTTATATTATGCGAACAACCAATTAATGGGAATATCTAATAAAAAATGGCTTATAAAAACTCATGTCAATTTAACAAGAATGAAAAGAATTACTAATGAGTAGGGTAACAAAATCATTTCCTTAGTCATTTGGATTACTTACTGGATTCATTATACGTATGAGACTAGAATGAATAATTGAACTTGTAAGTAAAACAAAGGATCAAAGGAGATTATTGAACTATACAAAAACAAGAACAAAACATTGAAAAATAAACTAAGGCATGGGAGAAGAAGCTCCCGGCCTAAGGGAATAAAATTATTAATTTTTGTTTGACTTCTTCTAAAATTATGTTCATGATTCCAAGGTATTATGTTCATATAGAAAATGAGTTGTGTGCTATAAATGTATGAAAACATGTCATATTCATAGCATGAATAAAAAATAACGAATTAGGAAAGTATCGTGACTTCAAATTCAAGAAACAACATGTTGCCACAGGAAGAGCTTTCCTTCATCATGCATAATCCTCATGTGTTTATGTACATACACCCATACTACAACTGTGTACTAACCCCTATACTATTAATATTTTTATAGGTGCAGATTCTTCAGAGGATTCAAGAGTCATTGAAGCGGTTTGGATAAGCGATCTCCAGACATTGGTATGTCCTTTTGAGTTCGAGGATGTCTATGTTATTATTCTAGATTTAGTACATTAGACATAGGTATTGAATGTTGTCCCTAGCATTTCATTTCAGAAATTTGTTCAAGCGCTCGTATTAAGGCAGTTTTGGAAAACTATTATGATATTATGAATTCTTCTTTTCAATTGTTTAATCTATTGATAGATGGTTGTCTAGTTTGAGCTTATTAGAATATCACTCTTATGGAGTAATCATATGAAGTCTAAGTACATTTCAAAAGTAGTAAGAAGTTTTAAATTTTCCACAAATTTAACTTTATGATTGTGATGAAAGCTAAGAAGAGGCTTGTCTGCAACCTCTAAGAGGTTAACGACATCACTCTCATCTGGGGTCTAGAATTCGGGTGTGACAGGTCTATGTAACCTCATGATAGATAGAAGAATTTTTTTAAATATTTCCTAAGTTTATATTTATGAATGTAATTATGTAAGGTAGAAGACTAGTCTTAGTTCTCGATGAGGACGACGACACCGGTTACATCTAGGAGGTGCTCTCCAAATGTGATAAACTTGGTATCAAAGCATGAGATTGAATATCATTACAGTCGGTATCTCAGTTAACCATATTTATATAGATTCTTATTCATAATTGTGAAGCGAGCCATACTTATGATTAGGAAACTATAAGATGCTTAGGAAATTTACCTTTTCATTGAAATCCAATATCGTGCCTCGAGACAGTTGACTCTATGTGCTCTTAGAATCTAATCATTTGATTGTGATTATATGCAATGAATATTTGAAGAACAACCACTCAAAGACTTGATGAAGAAATTTCAAATGCAGGAGTTCCTCCCCAAGGTAATCAAGTTCCAATTAAATTTCCCAAGGGTCGTGATGATAGTCTGTCTAACCCATAGGCTGAAAAGGGAAGAGGTGCTAGATCACCAAGTAAGAAGCCCACTTATGGAAAGTGTGGAAAGAAGCATTATGGTGATTGCCTTGTTGGGACGGTCAATTTGTCACGACCCAAATCGGGGACGCGACTGGCACCCACATTTACCCTCCTATGTGAGCGAACCAACCCATCTACACCTTATCATTTCAATACAATATCAACAAAAGAAATGCGGAAGACTTAAACTCATTAATAAAAACAATTCAAAACTATTATTATTATCCCCAAAATCTGGAAGTCATCATCACAAGAACATCTATCTCAAATTACTAAACTAGGAATGTCTAAGAACAAAAATAACTAAAAAGCTAGTCCATGCCGGAAGTTCAAGGCATCAAGACTTGAAGAAGAAGACCCAGTCCAAGCTAGAAGCATTAGCTCACCCTGAAGATCCGGTGGAGTGAAGAATGGCTAGATCTACTGTTGAGTTGAAGTTGACGGACGTTTGCTGCATTACACAAATAACAAAGAAAGAAACAAACAAGTAGGGGTCAGTATAAAACACGGGTACTGAGTAAGTATCATCGGCCAACTCGAATAGGGAACAATATATATCAATAATAATGTAAATCAACTACAATACTCGACATGTAGCAACAACAATATTAATTCATCAATAAATACAACCGAGTTCACACATGAGGACTCAAGCCTCAATACCATACTCATTTGGGAATTAAGTTCATTAGATTGAGTATATTCATTATCTTTCAAGATTCATTATCTTTCTTCCTCTTGTGTCGGTACGTGACACTCCGCTCCTCTATTACTATTCTGGTACCGAAACGTGGCACCCGATCCATATACTATCCTGGTGTCGGAACGTGACACTCCGATCCTCATATACTATCCTGGTACCGGAACGTGGCACCCGATCCATATACTATCCTGGTGTCGGAACGTGACACTCCAATCCTCATATACTATCCTGGTACCGGAACGTGGCACCCGATCCATATACTATCCTGGTGTCGGAACGTGACACTCTGATCCTCATATACTATCCTGGTATCGGAACGTGGCACCCGATCCCCTAATTCATCAAGCCTTCTTTTATACTAAGGCATCATCATTAACAAGTGAATTAGGGTTCTTTCAAGATTTGAGATTCAATAGCTTCATCATGCTTTTTCTATCACAATTTAATAATCACAATCATGCAAGCATACAAGTAAGCATATAGAAGGGTTTGCAATACTACCAACACATACAATTCGCTATTAAGAGTTTACTATAAGATAGCATAAACCATAACCTACCTCCACTGAAGACTAGTGATCAACAAGCAAATTTCCAAGCTCCTGTTTTCTCCTTCCTCTCGATCGATTTTTCTCTTTCTCTTTGTTCTTTCTGTTTTCTTTTATTCAAACCCTCTTTCTCTTACCCTAATTAACATATAATTAAGTGTAAAAGATGACAATAATGCCCCACTAATTAATCCAAAGTTACCTCTTTTATCCCTCAAGAATCTGAGTTATTAATATAAACCCACGAAATCTATAATTAAGGAAAGAATAGTCCAAAACGTCCCTTAAAACTTAACCAGAAATCCGACTTCAACTGGGATTACGCAACCTGTGATGGGCCGTCGTGCCTGCGACGGTCCGTCACGATGGTCGTCGCAACCTCCCACAATCTCAGTGGACTGTGACGGTCCGTCACACCTGTGACGGTCCGTCCTGCACTTTCGTCACAAATTACAGAGAGTCGATTTTCAGTACCCAGTTTCAGAATTCCTAAGTATATTGAAACGAGACATCTGTGACGGGTCGTCGTACCTATGACGGTCCGTCGTGGTGTCCGTAATCTTAGCCAGTTTTTCCAGAAATAAATCTGCTGCTCAAAACGACTAAACAGGTCGTTACAATAGAAACCAGTTTACCCATCGTTCGTCCCCAAACGATCAAAAGAAGAAAAACAATGGCGAAGAGGAGTACCTGAATCTGTAAACAGATGTGGGTATTTTTCTTGCATATCTGCCTCCATCTCCCAAGTAGCCTCTTCAACCAGTCGATTCTTCCATTGAACTTTGATGGATGCAATCTCTCTCGTTCTCAACTTGCGAACCTCTCTATCTAGTATAGCAACCGGTTCCTCCTCATAAGTCAAATTCTCATCAAGCAAAACTGAATCCCAACGGATAATGTAGTTTCCATCTCCATGGTATCTTTTCAACATGGACACATGAAACACCGGATGCACTCCGGACAGCCCTGGAGGTAAGGCTAATTCATAAGCCACCTCCCCTACTCGCTTTAGTACCTTATATGGTCCAATATACCTTGGACTTAGCTTACCTCTTTTGCCAAACCGCATCACCCCTTTCATGGGTGAAACCTTCAACAAGACTTGTTCACCCTCCATGAACTCCAAGTCTCTAACCTTTCTGTCTGCATACTCCTTTTGTCTACTTTGCGCCGCTAGAAGCTTTTCTTGAATGCGCTTCACCTTATCTAACGAATCCCTCAAGAGGTCAGTACCCCAAGGTCTAACCTCAAATGCATCGAACCAACCAATGGGAGATCTACACCTCCTCCCCATACAATGCTTCAAATGGAGCCATATCAATACTAGAGTGATAGCTATTTATTGTATGAAAACTCTGCCAAAGGTAAGAAGCTATCCCAATGGCCACCAAACTCTATCACGCATGCACGAAGCATATCCTCCAAACACTTGAATCGTTCGCTCAGACTGACCATCGGTTTGAGGGTGAAATGTCGTGCTAAGGTCCAACCTAGTACC
This sequence comes from Solanum peruvianum, assembly GCA_027705065.1. Classification (NCBI taxonomy): domain Eukaryota; kingdom Viridiplantae; phylum Streptophyta; class Magnoliopsida; order Solanales; family Solanaceae; genus Solanum; species Solanum peruvianum. Next base: position 20,530,173 of record JAKWJD010001761.1, read on the forward strand.
CAATTCAGCATGCAATGTTTTCCAAAACTTAGAATAACTGTAAACTGCGTACCTCTATCTGATATGATGGATAGTGGAATCCCATGCAATCGAACGATTTTCTGAGATGTAGATTTTTGCTAACTTCTCTCTCATTGTAAGTCACCTTGACCGGAATGAAATGAGCAGACTTAGTTAACCTATCAACAATCACCCAAATGGAGTCATACTTACCCATTGTCTTCGGAAGACCAACCACAAAGTCCATTGCGATTCTCCTCTCTCACCACTTCCATTCAGAATGGCATTCTCTGAAGTGTTCCTCCTCCGGCCTTTTGGTGTTCATATTTCACTTGTTGACAGTTTGGACACTTGGCAATAAGTCAACAATATCACGCTTCATTCTACTCCACCAGAAGTGTTGCTTTAGGTCACGATACATCTGGGTTGCACCCGGATGTTAGAATACCTTGTACTATGACCTCTGTCAGAATAGTGGTGATCAAATCATCGATGCGGGGTACACATACCCTTCCCTTATCCTCAACACACCTTCCTCATCGATTGTTGTGTCTTCTTTAGCCTCTCCTTGCAACACTTTATCTCGAATCCGATCAATTTCTCATCATCAAACGCTTCCCCTAATCTTGTCAAGGAAGGAGGATCTTGCCCTCCACACAAGCTAACAATCCTCCCTTCTCATTTACTTCTAACCTCATAAGGTCATTAGCCAAAATCTGCACTTCTCTAGCCAATGGGCGTCTAGAAGCTTGCAATGAGCTAGACTTCCCATGCTTCCCGCCTTTCTACTCAAGGCATCTGCCACAACATTCGCCTTCCCCGGATGATACAAGATAGTGATGTCGTAGTCCTTCAGTAGTTCCATCCATCTCCTCTGTCTCAAGTTCAAATCTTTCTGAGTAAAGACATACTGTAGACTACGATGATCCGTATAGATTTCACACTTCACCCCATATAAATAATGTCTCCATTGCTTTAGTGCAAATACTACCGCGGCCAATTCCAATCATGAGTTGGATAGTTACGTTCATGCACTTTTAATTGTCTTGAAGCATAAGCAATCACATTCTTCTCTTGCATTAAGCACTGCACCCAACCCAGAATAGGATGCATCACAAATAAACAATGAAGTTCTTACCTCTACACACTACCGGCAAGGTAAGGATAGGCGCGTTAGTCAACAAAGTCTTGAGTTTCTGAAAGCTTTCCTCACCTTATCCGACCATACGAATGGAACATTCTGCTAGTCAAGTTCGTCAATTGAGAAGCAATAGCAGAGAATCCCTTGACGAATCGTCGGTAGTAACTAGCTAACCCAACAAAGCTTCTTATTTCTGATACATTAGTGGGTCTTACCCATTCTTCACTGTCTCAATCTTAGAAGGATCTACCTCACTCCTTCCTTAGAACCCATGCCCCAAGAAGGACACTGCATCTAGCCAAAACTCACACTTAGAGAACTTGGCATAAAGCTTTCTCTCTCTCCCCCTCAACATTTCCAATACAATTCTCAAATGCTCCTCATGTTTCCTCCCTACTTTTAGAATATACCAATATATCATCTATAAATACGATCACAAAGAGATCCAAATACGGCTTAAAAATCCCATTCATCAAGCTCATGAAAGCAGCGGGGCATTTGTAAGACCAAAGACAATCACTACGAATTCTAATGCCCATCCTAGTCCGAAAAGCGGTCTTTGGCACATCGTTGCCCGTATTTTCAATTGATGATAACCGGATCTCAAGTCGATCTTCGAGAACAAAAAAGCACCTGTGTAGTTGATCAAATAAGTCATCAATGCGAGGAAAGGATACTTGTTCTTATATTTTACCTTTTTCAACTGCTGCTATTGTCATGTACATCGCACATCCGAACTCCATCCTTCTTCTTCACAAACAAAACCGAGCACCCCAAGGAGATGCACTTGGTCTATGAAGCCTTTGCTCAACAACTCTTGAAGTTGTGCCTTTAACTCTCTTAACTCCGCGGGAGCCATTCTATAAGGGGTATAGAAATGGGGCGAGTGCCCGTTTCCAAATCAATGCAAAAGTCGATATCCCTATCCGGTGGCATACCAGGAAGATCTGCATGGAACACATCCAAAAACTCACGGACTACCTACCGAAACCGACTCAATCGAGGGTACTTGGGTAGTGTCATCCTTGAGATGTGCCAGTAAGCTAAACACCCCTTACTAAACCATTTTCTTAGCACGAAGAAAGGAGATAATACGCACCGGATTGGAAGTGTAGTCACCACCTCCCCACACTAACAGATCTGTCCCAGGCTTGGCTAACGTCACAGTTTTGGCATTACCTCCAAGATCGCAAATTCGGAGAAAGCCAAGTCATACCCAGAATTACATCAAAGTCAACATTTTCTAAGATAACAAATCTACATAAGTGTTGCTCCCCACGAAATTCACCAAACAAGACCTTGTACCTTTTCAACTATCACAGACTTACCCACCGGAGTAGAAACAACGAATAGGCATGTCAAGTAATTCACAATACACTTTTAGACCATTAGCAATGATGAAGATACATATGAAACGTGGAGCCAGGGTCAAATAATACAGATGCCATGCAATCACAACCAAAAGATTACCTGTGATAACAACATCAGACGCCTCCGCTTCAGATCTCCCAGGGAAAGCGTAACAATGGGCCCTATCCACCAGTCCTGTCCGTTGCCCCTACAATGTTGTGGTCGTAGTGGCTCCCATTTGTCCATCACCTCTGCCGTTGTGGTGACCACCATTACCCGCTCGACCACCACGCCCTCCAGAATAACGGCCTCTACCATGACCACCTCTACCTCTAGCTATTGGGGGTCGATTACTCTGTTTTTGGACAATATCTCTTAATATGTCCAATTTCCCCACATCCATAGCATTCTCGGGTTCATGCGTAGGGTCTCTCAGAGAAGTGTTGACCGGTCCTGAGGTGGACCCCCAACTACAGTCTGTAGTGAAGACTGATGGGTCGAACTGCGTAGCTTCCTGAGCTCTGTCCCTCTTGAGTAAGTACCATTAACTCACCTCCCCTTCCAAACCTCTTTGATGTCGACGTTGTGGTGAGTCACTGACTTCACTCCTTCCACCTCTATCACAAAGTCTACCACCTCTTGGAAGGACGTTGCCGTTGCCACTATCTGTAAGGCTGAAATCCGCAACTCTGACCTCAACCCCTTCACGAACGGCGAATCCGTTCTTGTGGACTGAAACAAGTTGGGTGGCATACCTGGATATGCAGGAATTCGGCCTCATATGCGTTACCCGTCATCCTACCCTGCTCGAGACTCAAGAACTCATCCCTTTTTCTATCTCTCAGTCCTTGGGATATACTTTTTCATAAACAGGGTAGAGAATGATTCCCAAGTCATAGGTGGTGCTTCTGTTGGTTGACACTCAACATGTGACCGCCACCATATTTTGGCGTTACCCTATTGAAACTGATAGCTCACGAACTCACGCCAAACCGTTCTACTATGCCCATCTTGTGTAGTAGCTCATGACAATCAACCAGAAAATCGTAGCATCCTCTGATTCTGCGCCCTTAAAGACTGGAGGTTTCAATTTCAAGAACTTACTGAAAAGTTCATGCTGATCATTTGTCATAATAGGTCCAGTAGTCAGACGTGGAAATGTGCCTATTCCCATGATGCATCCTGCGGGGAGCCATAGTAGCCGCATGTCGTCCTCTGAACCGGAGGTGTTGGTGCAGAAACCCACTGGGGGTGCCTGACCCTGATCGGATAACACCCGCTAATATAAGCAAGTACCTGGTTGATCATCTCTGGGGTAGGTTGGGGTTGGCATTATCCTCATCTGCGCTTGTTCAGTTTCCCCTTCCTCACCCTCTTCTAACTACCTCCTCAGTCGGTGGAGGAGTCACCGCCCTAGCATCAGATGGCTAGGGGCTCGTCCTCTTCCTCTAGAGGACGTCCTCCCCACGACTCTTCCACGGCATCTGCCACTTGCCACTGCTCTTCCTCGAGCTACAGCCCCAGTGGCTGGCTCAGTCGTTTCTTGTCTTTTCCGTTGATTGTGCTGCTGGTGCGGTCGTTGCTCTAGTTCTAACCATCTGCGGAATAGAATGAAGATGGTCAGATACCAATTTGTATCACCTAGATACCAATTGGACTCAAGTAGTAGCACGAAAGAAGAATGAAAGAATGGAATTTTCCTGAAGTCTTATAGCCTCTCAAAGAAAAGTAAAGGCGTCCCCCTACCGTTCCTTAAGACTCTAATAGACTCGTTCTTGTGTGATGAGACCAATGAACCTAATGCTCTGATACCAAGTTTGTCACGACCCAAATCGGGGACGCGACTGGCACCCACATTTACCCTCCTATGTGAGCGAACCAACCCATCTACACCTTATCATTTCAATACAATATCAACAAAAGAAATGCGGAAGACTTAAACTCATTAATAAAAACAATTCAAAACTATTATTATTATCCCAAAAATCTGGAAGTCATCATCACAAGAACATCTATCTCAAATTACTAAACTAGGAATGTCTAAGAACAAAAATAACTAAAAAGCTAGTCCATGCCGGAAGTTCAAGGCATCAAGACCTTAAGAAGAAGACCCAGTCCAAGCTAGAAGCATTAGCTCACCCTGAAGATCCGGTGGAGTGAAGACTGGCTAGATCTACTGTTGAGTTGAAGTTGACGGAACGTTTGCTGCATTACACAAATAACAAAGAAAGAAACAAACAAGTAGGGGTCAGTACAAAACACGGGTACTGAGTAAGTATCATCGGCCAACTCGAAATAGGGAATAGTATATATCAATAATAATGTAAATCAACTACAATACTCGACATGTAGCAACAACAATATTAATTCATCAATAAATACAACCGAGTTCACACATGAGGACTCAAGCCTCAATACCATTCTCATTTGGGAATTAAGTTCATTAGATTGAGTATATTCATTATCTTTCTTCCTCTTGTGTCGGTACGTGACACTCCGCTCCTCTATTACTATCCTGGTACCGGAACGTGGCACCCGATCTATATACTATCCTGGTGTCGGAACGTGACACTCCGATCCTCATATACTATCCTGGTACTGGAACGTGGCACCCGATCCATATACTATCCTGGTGTCGGAACGTGACACTCCGATCCTCATATACTATCCTGGTACCGGAACGTGGCACCCGATCCATTTACTATCCTGGTGTCGGAACGTGACACTCCGATCCTCATATACTATCCTGGTACCGAAACGTGGCACCCGATCCCCTAATTCATCAAGCCTTCTTTTATACTAAGGCATCATCATTAACAAGTGAATTAGGGTTCTTTCAAGATTTGAGATTTAATAGCTTCATCATGCTTTTTCTATCACAATTTCATAATCACAATCATGCAAGCATACAAGTAAGCATATAGAAGGGTTTGCAATACTACCAACACATACCATTCGCTATTAAGAGTTTACTATAAGATAGCATAAACCATAACCTACCTCCACCGAAGACTAGTGATCAACAAGCAAATTTCCAAGCTCCTGTTTTCTCCTTCCTCTCGATCGATTTCTCTCTTTCTCTTTGTTCTTTCTGTTTTCTTTTATTCAAACCCTCTTTCTCTTACCCTAATTAACATATAATTAAGTGTAAAAGATGACAATAATGCCCCACTAATTAATCCAAAGTTACCTCTTTTATCCCTCAAGAATCTGAGTTATTAATATAAACCCACGAAATCTATAATTAAGGAAAGAATAGTCCAAAACGTCCCTTAAAACTTAACCAAAAATCTGACTTCAACTGGGATTACGCAACCTGTGACGGGCCGTCGTGCCTGCGACGGTCCGTCACGATGGTCGTCGCAACCTCCCACAATCTCAGTGGACTGTGACGGTCCGTCACACCTGTGACGGTCCGTCCTGCACTTTCGTCACAAATTACAGAGAGTCGATTTTTAGTACCCAGTTTCAGAATTCCTAAGTATATTGAAACGAGACATCTGTGACGGGCCGTCGTACCTATGACGGTCCGTCGTGGTGTCCGTAATCTTAGCCAGTTTTTCCAGAAATAAATCTGCTGCTCAAAACGACTAAACAGGTCGTTACACAATTGCTTTTGGTGTGGTAAGAGTGGCCACAAGGTTATAGATTGCCCAAATTTGAAGGGGCAAGAAAAGTGTAGTGGGCAACCTCAAGTTAGTGGTTCTAATGTGTATCCTTCAAAGAAGAATCACTTTAATGCACTTCGCTCAAGGGGTGAATAAGAGAGTTTCCCGAAGGGGCGACCAATATGTTAAAAGTATTCCCTATTGATGTATATGCTTAAATTTATCTAGGTGCTACATTATCTTTTGTTGCTCCATTTCTAGCTATAAAGTTTTATATTTTTTCCGATTTCTAAATGAAAGTTTTATGGTAACTTTCGCGGTAGGTGATTTAGTGGTTGCTAAGAGGGTATATTGAAATTATCCTATAATGTTGACTAAAAGAGTTACTTATGTTGAATTAGTAGAACCTGATATGGTAAATTTTGATATCATCTTCGGGATGTATTGGTAGCATGATTGTTTTGCTTCCATTGATTGTAAAACAAGAATTTTCAAGTCCAATTTCAAAATGAACTCGTTTTAGAGTGGAAGGACGAAATTATATTCCTAGATTTTGTATCATCTCTTCTCTTAAGTCTTGTAAAATGATCTCAAAAGGGTGTTTATACCACAATGTAAGAGTCAAAAGATTTAGACTTTGAAAATCGTCCCATTGAGTTAGTCCCCGTAGTAAGAGAATTTTTGGATGTCTTTCCTAATGATCTTCCGGGAAACCCTCCCAAAAAGGAAAGTTATATTTGTATTGACTTAATCAAGGATACCAATCCCATTTAATTTCCTCCTTATTGGATGGGTCCGGCCGAATTGAAAGAGGTGAACTCTTAACTCAAAGATTTACTTGTCAAAGGATACATTAGACCTAGTATTTCTCCATGGGATGTCGTGGTATTGTTTGGGAATAAGAATGATGGGTCCTTAGTATGTTCATTGATTATCGCCAACTCAATAAAGTGACTATTAAGAACAAGTATCCTCTCACTTTGATTGAGGACTAGTTTGATCAACTCCGTGGGACAAGACAGTTTTCTACAATTGTCTTGAGATCGGGGTATCACAAACCTAGGGCGAGAGGTGGGGATATACCAAAAAGGTCATTTTGGACAAGATATAGTAACTATGAGTTCTTAGTAATGTCCTTTGGTCTCGCTAATGTCCCGATGATATTTATGGATCTCATGAATAGGGTGTTCCGAAGTTACTTAGATTCATTTGTCATTGTCTTCATTGACGAAATCTTCGTATATTCGAACAATGAGGGTGAACACATGGATCATTTAAGGGTAGTGTTACAAGTACTTAAGTGTTACAACCCGCAAGTACACCCTAGAAGTTAGGGCAACCCTTAGATCGGAAAAAGGTATGCTTGACATCTTGGAAGTTTTATAGAAGCCTCTTAACTATCATTCATTACATAAAGTAAAAAAAGTAGTGCGGAATTAAAACTTTTCACAAGAATATAATAATAATAATAAACATTTATTATAAATACTAACGACAGTCTTATCGTTACAAGCCAACTTAAAGAGACAACATAAATATCTTAGGGACACAGCCCTTTACATTTAATGATATACATAATATGTCTTATAAAAGTCTTAAAGAAAAACTTAAGGACACATAGATTATGTGCTCAAATATATGAGAGAACATACTTAGTCTTGAGATAGTCGATTCCCAAAATTTCCCTTATATCTTTCAACTCATCTCCAATATATACTTATAGAGTATGGAAAAGTATGGGTTTATTAAAAACGTTGTACTAAGTATGGAATTATGCAAAATTATAAAAAAGGGATAATTTAGTTGAAATATGCAAGTCATGCTATTTTTATATAACCTTGATAAACAAATCTTCCACACATCATATAGATCATCATTTAATAAATAAGGTAGAACTTCTATATTTCTCACGTAAAGGCATACCTAAAGTAAACCCACTTGAAAAATAATTCTTCCTATCCCAAGTTATGCTTAGACTCGCTTAGGTAAGATATGAAGAGATCACCCATATCATCTCTTCATTACACAACCGAGTGATCCTTAAGACTACTAAGGACATGCATACTTCATTTCATTTAGCAAATCAACATTCAATACTAAAAACGCTAGAGCAACATTCATGCATTAAAAACTTCACATAAGTGCCCTCCTCCGATGGGACTTGCAAGTTACACTAACTGCAATATGAGAGTAGCATCCCATACTACTACTCCAATCTAGTGCTACTTGAGGACTCCCATGGATCAAGCACACCACAATTATCATTCCTAACTTCATCATATAAGACATAACTTCAACAAGATTCTTTAACATAAGACGAAATCATATTACTTTCATTTACATCATATAATCAGCCATTCTTACATTTAATATAAGGACACACCAACACTCACTTCAAATGTCTACTTGTGCAATGGATAAGTAGCGTCCCATTACACCATATTCATTAAGTAGTACACCCTTTAGAAGACTTAGTTCGTTTGCATATATTTGTGGGGGCTAGATTTAACCGATATAGACTATGGAGCTTGACATGGAATCCCGGTACTACCCTTACCGGATGAGTAATTCCAACTTGCCTAAAGTAGGGTCATCTTCTTTAGCCTTTACATGGGTTCTCCAATAGCTACACCTTCATGGGTGCATAGTTAAGGGATAAGGATATTGTAACTAAGTAACTCACTCTCTACTAACGAGGAGAACCCATCTCAAGAGGTACATTATATAAAACATGTCTACTCACGAAGTATACCCACACCTTCTTCAAATCCTCTCAGTTCTATGCAACTCCCCCACGGAGTCTTAAACATTTATTGACTATTGGTTAGAAGGTTATTATTGAACACCCCATCTCAACTCTTGAAGGGTATAGAACCTCCAACCAACATTTGAAAGCTCATTGGGAATAATGTTTCTACTAAACACTTCATCTCTACTCACAAAAAGTGTTCACCCAAAAATTCCCCCTTTTCATATTCAAGAATAGTTGGGATAGTCTGGACATTTTTTTTCTACTCACGAAAAGTGTCCAGCCAACAATCCCCCATTTTCATTCAATGACTTCATTCATGCATTCAAATGTGTGTGCGCGAGTGCATGTGAGCATGCCTTTCACATAATAGTCATCATTCACAACATTGATATCCTAAACAATCTAAAGATCCACACTTTTCACAATTCACACATTATCATACTTCATGCATCAAATACCTACATCATTTATACACGAAGATTTCAAGGTACTCATTTTAACCTCCTAAAACATATCATACATATAAAAATCATCACTTCACTCCACATATCATGCCTACAAGGACATTTTCACAATACACATATCTTCATAAAATTAAAGTAAACACCGCCATGAAAAGTGGACCATACCACTCAAGAGTTACTTCAACATAACATAACCATGATAGAACGACATACCCTTCATCCAAGCCTTTACCAGCTATTTACAACTTATCCAATAATCCATCATAAAATAGCCCTTAGGGCAGTATCTAAAAGTCAATAACACCACCAAGAAACAATAACTTTAACATTATCTAATCATAATCATAAAACCCATTTTATAAGCCAATAATTGATAAAAAGAATAGACATGATTTCATTGGGATTTTGACATTCAAAATAATTATTTAGAACCAAAAACAACTCATTTCAGTCAATAAATCATTTTCATGCAAAGACTTATACTTACGGTCAAGGAATAAAGAAGTTTGAAGTGTAAAATCCTTTTTGAGATTTCATTGAAGTTGCTCTTTGAATGAAACAAGGTTCAAGGATGATTACCATACATTAATATGAAGAAACCCGCGGAAATTTGGTGAAGAAAATGTCAAGAACTTAGTCCTCTTCCTTTGATCTTGAAGCTTTTTCAATGGAGGTTTTTAGACAAAACGTTTTTGGATAAATTTGATTTGATATTTAGGGTTTGAAATGATGGGTCAAATGAGGTTTAAAATGACCTAAATCAGTCCATAACTGATCCCCAAAGTTCCCAAAATGCCCCCATACGATTTGGATCCTTTTACAACTTGAAGATCTCTGAGAGTTATTTCCTGAATCCGTATGAGAGTACTTGGGTTCTCCCAAATACTAAAAATTGTAGCATGCCTGAATGTAACTAGAGTTCACATTGGTGGAGGAACTGTATTGGAAAAAGTGGTATTCTAGTTGTAAGTTATCTAATGAAATCGTTGTTGGAATTGAGATCTTATTCAAAGAGAAAGATCTCAAATATCTGGAGTTTCTTTTTGTATATTGTATGGTTGATCCAATCCACAAGGACCATGATTGGGAATTGTTTGACCGTCTTTCTCTGAGGAAGAGTCGAAATAGGATCAACTTGAATTCAGGACCGCTATTCGAAATCTTAGTGAAACACTGGATTTTTCCTCTCAAAATTTATGAGGCAGTAGAACCCTAGTCAAGGGCGCGTCGCGAGGTGGGGCTTCAGATCCTGCCCCTGCGCGCTTCCATTGACAGCTTCTTGATCAATGTTAGGGTCCTCTTTATGGACCCTTCGGGTGGTCGTCGATGAGTTGTACTCAAATTTTTTGACACATAGTACATCCCTCTATGCACTAGGGTCATCCCGAATTGTTTTAGAAACCAAACACTACCCAAGAACATGCACCAAAGTAAAGGTCACACTAGCACATTCCAAGGCACATTTTCCTAATGTCATGGACGTTTGACTTAAAAATGCTCGCAAACATTTCAAACTTACTTGTAATGCTAAAATATAATATTTTAATACATTTTTAACTCATGAAACACATGTGAAGCTCTAGTTTGACCTATTCCATTTTAGGGCGTAATATTAAGTTGAATCAACTATTTTCCAAGTATAGCAAATGTAAGTTTTGGTTGAGGTCAGTGGAATTTTATGGTCATATCATCTTTAGTGAGGGGCTTGAGGTGGATCCAAGGAAAATTGAGCTGATGAAAAATTAGCGTACACTATTGAGTCTAACTTACATTAGAAATTTTATAGGGGTCTAGCGGGTTATTATAGGAGGTTTGTGGATTTTTTTGCATCAATTTGATCTACCTAGACTACCTTGAATTAAAAGACTGTTAAATATGAGTGGTTGGAGGCATGTGAAATAAGCTTCCAAATCTTGAAGGATAGGCTTACTTCCAATCTAGTGTTGACTTTACTGAAGGGTACCAAGGCCTTCGTTGTGTATTGTTATGCATATCGAGTTGTCTTAGGGTGTGTTCTTATGAAACAAAAGAAAGTAATAACCTATGCCTCTAGAAAACTTAAGGTGCATGAGTAGAATTATCCAACTCATGATCTTGAGTTAGTGGCCGTGGTTTTTGCGTTGATAATATGGAGGCATTATTTCTATTGTGTTCATGTTGATGTGTAGACTGGCCACAAGAGTTTTCAATATGTGTTTACTCAAAAGGAGTTAAGTCTTTGGAAAAAATATGTTGGAATTGTTGAAGGATGAAGATATGAGTGTTCTCTACAACCTGGCAAGGCCAATGAGGTTGTGGATGCTCTAAGTCGTATGACCATGCATAGTGTGTCTCATGTAGATGAAGTCAAGAAATACCTAGTGAATGATGTTCATAGGTTTGCTAGATTTTTGATTAGATTGAAAGATTCTCTAAATAGTAGTTTTATGGTCCATTAAAAATCTGAATCGTCTTTGGTCGTTAAGGTGAAGTCGAACCACCAACTTGATAAATTATTGATGGATTTGAAGATATTGGTTCTTATCAAGCTAAATGAGTTATTCTCCTTAGGGGGGGACAGTTTCTTGAGGTATCAAGGAAAGTTCTTTATGACAAAATTTGATGACTTAAGGAACCGGATTCTTGAGTAAGCTCCTGGTCTGCTTTATTCCATTCATCCGGTTTATACAAAGATGTATCATAACCTTATAAAAGTATTTTTGTGGGAAGGCTTGAACAAGGGCATACCAGAATTTGTTGCAAAGTGTCTAATCTATAAATAAGTTAAAGATAAACACCAAAAGTTGGGTGGTCTATTTCAACAAATGCAAGTACCTACTTTAAAATAGGAAGACACTAATATGGGTTTTGTGGTAGGTTTTCCTTGTACACAAAAGCAATATGACTCCATATGGGTGATTATTAATCAATTCACCAAATCCGCACATTTTTATTCCCGTCAAGTACACTTACTCGATGGAGGATTATGAAAGTATATTCATAGATGAGATTTTGTGTCGGAATGACATTCTGTTATCCATTATATCACATAGGGGTGCACAATCTACATCTAGGTTTTGGAGGTCATGCCAAAAAGGGTTGGGTAGCAAGAAGAAGTTAAGCACTGTTTCATCCTCAAATGGATGGTCAAGTAGAGCGTACTATTCAAACTCTTGAGGATATACTTAGATCTCTTACAATTAATTTAAAATGGAAATTGGGATAGACACTTGCCTTTGGTTGAGTTTGCCTACATTAATAGTTACAATTCATTTATATCGATGGATCTGTATGAAGCCTTGTATGGTAGGAGATGTCGATCTCCAATAGGATGGTTTAAAGAAGGTGAGTCTTCACTTTTGGGTCCTAATTTTATTTGTACGACTTTGGAAAAGGTTTATACTATAAGGAATCACTTGAAAACAGCCAATAGCACGGCAAAAATCTTATGCCGATCATAGGAGAAGAGAATTATATTTTGAAGAAGGGGATAAAGTGTATCTAAAAGTTTCACTTATGAAAGGGGTGGTGAGATTTGGAAATAAAGGAAAGTGGAGTCCTCCTTATGTGGGTCTCTATGAAATTTGCAAAAGATTAGAAAGGTAGAAAATGAGTTGAAGTTGCCTAGTGAATTGGCTTCGGTTCATCCGGTGTTCCATGTTTCAATTCTTAAGAAGTGTATCGGTGATCCCTAGTCAATTATTTCTATTAAAGGTTTAGGTGTTAAATAGAACCACTTTTTTAAGGAGGTTCCACTTAAATATACTTGACAGATAATTAAAAAAGTGAAGGAATAAAAAGGTGGCTTCCTTAAAGGTGTTATGGAAGAATCACCTAGTTGAGGGTGAAACATAGGAGGCTGAGGCCGACATGAACTCTCATTAACGTCATCTATTTGATAACTAAGTTTAGTTATCCCTACTTGTAGTGAAAATAATTAGGTATTTTCAATTGCCTTGATATTTAGTAAAGTTGCGCAGATTGTGCATGTTATAGTGAATGATAATGATATTTATGCCTAAAATGAAAATGTTGCTTTTTATTTGTCTTGAGTTTATGTTGTGTATTTTCGTATATTGTGCCTTCATTAATTGTATTGAGCATGCTGACATATGATGAACAAAGCCTTGGCATAATGAATACGCATGAAATGAATGTTGGAACTCGTACAAGTTGAAAATGATGTTTTGAGATGCATTGTGAAAAATGTTTACAAGTTATCTGGATTTTGATTGTGACTCATGTTTTGACAGGTTGTTGTCTGTTGTGCTGCTAGTCTTGAGTCTATTCCTTCCTTTTAAAGAATTTTAGTGTCATTCAGGGATGAATGTTCCTAGGGGAGATACTGTAATACTCTAGAAGTCTAAAACCTAATATAGAGCCTAACATGAGAGTGTAAGAGTTATAACATTGTTTTTAAGTCAAGTAAAATGCATATAAGTCTTTAAGTATGTTTTGAATCAGAACGTCAAGGAACGTCCATGACATCCGGAAACTAGTTTAAGAGGGGTTATTTTACCTTAGCCTATTTCACTAAGTTTTAAGAGTTGGAAAATGATGAAATTTGGTTTTGAGGTTTCTAACATCTATTAGAGTTGATTTATGGTTTAAACGTCCATGAACGACTCCATAAGGACCAACAAAGGGCCCTTGGGGAAAACCCTCGCAAATGTAGCTAAAAATTGTCAATGGACACCAATGTGGCTCGTCGACGAGGTGTGTTCCAATTGATGGGGCATCTATGGAAACTTAGTAATTTTTTCCGAAGGCAATTTTGGAAAACCCTCTTAACAAAATGAAGTACTACATAAGATGGCCATGAGTAGTTCCCATCGATTGACAACTAGCATGTTGGTCGGGGTGTAATTTGTCAAGAAACTATTTTGCTGCACATTTTTTAGTTAGTTAAATAAATTAAATAGGTGGTTAATTAATTATTTAGGGGTTAAGGGATATCTAATTAAGTTATTTAATGATCTATATAAACACTCAACCTAATTAGACTAATTAAAACGTCCAGTATTCCAAAAACCCAATCGTTGTTCCTTCTCTCTTCTTTCTCTATCCCGAAAAAACCCCCACTGAAGACCAAGGAAAGGAGGGTTATAGATATTAAAATATGAATTTCTCCATCAAACATCATCAATTATCAAGATATGGGATTCCTTTAACCTTTGGAATCTCTTTTCCCAAAGGGTTCCGCCAAATTGATTACAAAAAAAAGAGTTTTATATGGGTTTTCTTCTATTATGAAATTGATTTTGTTAATTGCTTTGTTTATGATTACTTTTTGTTATTATGAGTATATTTACATGTATTATGGTTACAACATACAAATTATTGATACACTGTCCTAGTTTGGGGAAGATGACCTTTTCCCGTTTAATCTTAGATTGTGATCTTTAATTTAGTTATGAAGTATTTATACAATTGAGTTGATTAGTTTGTGAGTTACTATCTTATGTTTTTATTATGAAAATTATGAGTATATTGTGATATATTGTAATTCAATTATGCTACTTCTTGAGTATTTGACCTAAGTCTCAAGTTCTAGGCTATGAACTAGCGATGAATTGTTGTGTAGTGATTCAATTGACATCATTAATATGTTGATTAATATTGTGTGATGACATTAAAACCATTATTGGTTTTAATTGGAGGGTTGATGGTAAGACATTCATGATGGCATTGTGAGAAGATTAGGTAAGTCTTGTGATCTCAATTCTTAACTTAAATTGTGATTACTTGTGATTAAGTGATGATGTTGTATTGGAGTATACCTTGCATTAAGATTTATAGTGTTTGTATGATGTTGAA
The DNA here is from genome assembly GCA_027705065.1 of Solanum peruvianum. Classification (NCBI taxonomy): domain Eukaryota; kingdom Viridiplantae; phylum Streptophyta; class Magnoliopsida; order Solanales; family Solanaceae; genus Solanum; species Solanum peruvianum. The sequence continues at coordinate 20,545,284 of JAKWJD010001761.1, forward strand.
TTGAAATATCTTTAAAAAATGGTTTGTGAGTTATTGGATAAGATGTAAATGTTGTAAGGATGGTTATAACTTACAATTGTGTCTTATTATGATGTGATATTTAAGTGTGCTAACCTCACATACATTAATTCTAATAAAGGGATAAACCTCATGCAAATTATTATTGAGCTATGATGATGATAATTATATAAGGGATAGACCCTATGACCTACATTAAACTATGATGATTAATAAAGGCATTAAAAAAATTTCAAAAGGGACTCTAGCTTACCACCGAGTGAACTAGAGGGAGGAGTGTCCCTTAAAAGAAGGTAAGGTAGGATAACTAATGTAGTCATGAGATTGGAGACTATAATGCATGTAGAATAAAGAGTGTCCGAATTATATCTCCTAGTTCTTGGACTATGTTTCCCCAATACGAATACTACCAAGTGGATCCACGTAGATGTTATGTTCATGTTTTAGCACTACCTAAGCAAATAGTACACCTTCCTTCGGTGTAGGGTTCCATGATCCTAGATTCGATGTTAACTCGTGTGGTCTATGTCGGTTAAGACAAGATGTTCCCAAAAGAAAAATGAAGTAATAAAATGGACTTTAACGAGGCTTACTTGAGAGGTTTGACATAGTCTAGGTAGGGTGTGAGACTCTACCTATACATTGCACTAGTTAGCATTGAAGGAAGTCTTTCAAGGATGTTCCTATGTATGTTTATGCAAATAAGTGTAAATATATGTATATGATGATCTTACATGTTGATGATACTATAGGAACATGTGTTTGGTCGTTGTTGCTAAAGTATGATGTTATGTACTCTTTATGATATGCTATATGATGTTGGACATTGGTTATGGTTTTTGTTAGGTTTACTTGATTGAGCAAGGTTATGGGGATTTGCTTAGTCACTCCACTAGTGGACTTAATGATAGTTTGTGAGTCTAATCTTGCTTTGGTTATAATTTTGTGAACTCTTATACATGTTTTTTAATGTTATGACTTGATGATTGAGTCTTCTTGATTATGTGTTCAATTATTCTTATATGCATGTTGAGTTGTCTAGACTTAAGATTTTTGGTCTTGTGTTGTACATAGGCTTGACTTAATAAATATGTATTATTGACTTTAATTGGTTCTTAAATTTGCATAAGTATTTTTAAAGTAAGTTGCATACTTTAATGAGATGTCCCTTCTTAGCATGATTTCTATGTGTGTATGCATATGATCCTATCCAAGGTACAAGTGATATACTAAGCACATTTTCTCTCTTTTACTCAACATTTCAGGTTCTAGTCGTTGAAGGGCTTGTGACGACTTTTGATGGAAGACCTGGAATTATCACTCTCCAAATTGGGTAGGTCCTTACCACTTCGAGGATAATGCCATTTTCTAGTTTCGGATATTGGTTAGTCTTAAAGACAATATGTTCTTTCTTTCATTTGAATACTAATGATTGTATAGCCTCTATGTGGCGTTTATTGTATTGATGTCTAGGCTATGCCCAATTCTTATACTATTGTTTAGATTGTTATGATATAAAATAATCCGGTTTTAAGACTACGTTATACATATATATATGAATGTGTGCAGTAAAAGTAGAAGACTATGTAATCTCCATATGCAAAGAGTCTTTTTTTACTAGATGTGAATATATATATTATGTGTATGCGAGATGTCTATATAAACCTCATGATAGACAAAAGAAAATTTTAAATTTTGTTGCATTTAACTATGAATTAAATGATATAAGCTAAGAGTCTAGTTATAGTCCTCAATGAGGGAGACGAGGCGGGTTACGTCTAGAGGGTGTTTCGTATGTGACACTATACTCCCCTTTTGTCAAGTTTTATAAACCTGACACAAACTTAGTCATCTTCATCTTAGGTTTGGACGCTATGGATGGAGCATATCATTACACATAGTGAACACCTGAGCATACTCCTTAACCTTCCACCTACTTTGACTAAGGTTAACAAACTCAATTATCTTAGCCTCTACATCCTCTAAATGGAAAAACCTATCAACGAACCCATTCCTAAATCTTTACCATTCCATGGGGCCCGCTTCTATCGGCCTCGCTCCTTTCTATTGACTAAACCACATTTGAGAAATACATTTCAATTTTCAAGTGGTCAATTCCACCTTGTCTACTTATGTTACTCATACAATGTTAAAAACAAAGAGACCTCTTCTATATAGTTTAGAGGATCTTTCTCCATCTCTGACCCATAAAAATCTAGAATCTCTATACCGACTTGAGTCAACCAATGAAACATAGCTAATATTCTCATTTGACATTAAGTAAATAGGAACTTGAGGATCTTGAGGAGAAGCTCCTTGAACATCATAGTCTTCTTCAAACCCACTAGTGCAAGCTTCTTGAGTAGACATATCGCACAAATAAAAGCATGAACAGGTGAAGTTTTTTTCTAGCATCAGAGGGCCTACTATACATATAATGTGGTGTACTTCACATTTTTGAACAAGACTCTACTAGATGTGGTTTGACATATCCTAAAAATCATTACAAAAACCTTACCCTCTGATACCACATTTTTCACAAGCCATGGGTATCCCCTAGAAGTAATATAACGTAATTGACCCTGAAAGGGTCGCATAAAAGCCTTATAGCATAACTAGAACCTTAGAGCATAAGAAAATAGTGGTGAATTTAAAAGTTTTCTTTACAATTGATGTCTTCTATAAAACGAGAGAGAGTTTTGTAACACTATGTCTCTAACCATCTAATTACATGGAATAAAAATCTTGAATACAAAACTTAGGGACATAGACTTTACAACTAAACTATAAAACATAAAGGAAATAAAATAAAGGACATGTGGTGAATTCCTCGAATACAAGAGGATTCACCATTCATATTCTTCTTTATCACGTAAAACCCTAGCCACGAGGATGGAATTGAATATTTCCAGAGCCTACACTTGTAGAAAATGTAGAAAGATGGGTTAGCACAAAAAGTACTAAGTATGGAATACATGCACAAAAATTAATAAAATATGAATAAAAGGAACATTTAATTTTAAACCATGCTAAAATGCCATTTTTGAACATTATCATTGAAATAGGAGAATGCCACTCACATGTATTTCATTATAACATGATAAATATCATTATAATAAGAAGCATAGTCCCCAACATCAATATAATACAAATAAAATACAAAGATTATCTCATTATGAAGTAATCATCACATAAGCAACCCCTGGGAAACACTCGTGCAAAGTATTGTTGGCATCCCGTAATAAAAACCTTACTAAGTACTACTTTGAAGATATTTTACTCCTGGACTTCATTCTTAAACCTCATTATAAGAAATAGCCCTAAATAAGGAAATAGTCATGTATATTACTTGGATTATGAGGAAAGCCATTAGTGACAACTATCTATTCAACACACATGCATGAATACAATTTCATTTTAAAACAGGAAAACCATTCCATGATATCTTACCAATTCTACGTGTGCAGTGTAAAAGTGAAGTCACATACCCCCTCTTCTACTAAATAAAAAAAATTAGAAAGACCTATTATGGTTCATGTCTCATTCATTATCTTTATTATATATGGAAAATTAGTTATCACCGATGTAGACCATGTGAGCTACATGGAATCGGGTATTGTGTAACCCCACATCGAAACAAGGTGTCCTTATTTTCTAAGGTAGGACTAAAGATACACTAGTTATATCCTATTTTGACACTTAGTTATGGGAAATGGTTATTTCTTTTAGAAACTCGCCCTATTGCAGTTAGGGGCATCCATCTCATGAGTTCACTTTAGATGACCCTCCTTATTGCATTGACAGATGGGTCTTTCTCTTTCCACATCCACTCGATGCTAAGTATTATTTCCAAAATAATACGTCATTAGTCTTGAATTCAATTTACACTTGTGAAGTAGTGGTCTACCCTTCATTTAATACATTTCATTAAATTTCCACATCCAGTCGATGATAAGTATTATTTCCAAAATAATACGTCATTAGTCGTGAATTCAATTTACACTTGTGAAGCAGTGGTCTACCCTTCATTTAATACAATTCATAAAATAGCATATAGATTAATTTAGGTGAGAATAACTTCCAACCTTAGAATCATAATTAGTTTGTGAGAATAACTTTCACACCAAGAACATGTGTTCTCATGATAATGGACTTTCGATAAACACAGAATGATCATCAGGGTGATATACATTTCATGTATAATAATATGTAAAGGTGCATATGATAACTATACTTTCAATTAACACCATTGGTAGATAATTATCATGTTTATGCATTGAGTGTGTGTAATTGTACTTTTAATGACACAAAAACAAAATTATCATCATCCTAGATAATACATAAAAAACAAGTGTAATGGTAAGGGAACAATGATCTTTCAACAATACTACAAACATACACAATAGTCATAGGACATTCACTTTCTAAGAAAATCATAAGCTCAAACACAATCTTGTCAATATTCATAAACCTTCTCCATATGACCTTCAAGGTATATGGACAAAATCATCCCTAAAATATAGCAATAGCACATTAGATAAGGGTATTCAATGATCTAACAACTCATCACTACATTTATCATATCATGATTGGAACTTTGTAGTGTAAGTATTCATAAACATGAATATAATATCATGACCAAGTCAATTAAGGTTTAAAAGCATTACCTAAACCAATTCAAATCTAGGTTATATAATCCAACACATTACATGAAGAAATTAATCATTCTTGGCAGATTACATTTATATCCTAAACTAACCTGTTTCAAGGCACAACCCCAGACGATATCAATTTTGGAACACCCCAGAAACCCAATGACTTAAGCTAGAGACGTGCATACGAAGTAATGACTAACAAATATTGATTAAATTATGTATATATTCCTAAATGAATGTAATTTACTTGGTTTAGAATTATAGGTAACTAAATGCCAAGAAAAGACCTTGATGTCTGATTGACTAATAACCGAAGCTAGTGAGGTGCTAGAGATAGTAACGAGTTTCAAAAGAAATATTTAAGGGCTTAACCATGAAAACAAAATGTGTATGTGTTCATGTACCTATATGTCAAGGCTAAGGGAGGAGTGTGTAGCTTAAGAGGCAATCCAAGGCTTCCCCAAAATAGAGGCTACTGCCTCAAGCTCAAGGGTAAAGGGAATGACCCGTGGTACACTCCACGACCCGTACGGTTGATATTGGTGTTGTCTTGGCCTTAGTGGAAGGAGCTCCAAGTGTGTTAGACTGTTCCTCAAACTTCACGAGGGGGGACATGACTCATGGTTCAATCCATGACTCGTGAAGGTGGGAGTGGAGTTGCCTTAGGTTGTATGAGTGGGGGGACATTTGGACGGGCTATTGTCAAGAAACTACAAAGCCACATTACCGGGTCGTGATGCATGTTTACGGGCAAAGGGAGACGATCTTGAACTTCACATCGAGTCTAGGATCAAAGGATCATTTTGGGAGGCTACTTCTCACACTTAACTAGCACCGAAACGAGCCTTTAAACTCTTCACAACTTGAGAAGTGGGGCATTGAGCCTGGACGGGGCCTATATTTGAGAGTTAAGTTGGACATTTTTAAAATTCCAACTAAATGAGGATTTTTTGGGTTTTTTGTATCTATTCATTTTAAGTCATATGTACTCATTTACCAATCAAAACAAACACCAAAAATAAAAACCCAAAATCTCTCCCTTCTCTCTAATTTCTTTCTCTACGCAAAACCTCCATTGAAGAGCTTTCAATCTCCAAGAGAAGGATCAATTCTCAAAAGTATTAACTCAAATTCATGGATATGTATTCATTATGGTATGGTTTCTTTCTCTCTTGGGATTCCTTTCCCCAAGATTTCCTTGTAAATATGTATACAAAATTCCCTTAAATCTAAAATTTTTCTTTACATGTGGGCCTTCGTTGAAAAATGAAATTTATGAATCAATATGATGAATTATGATTTTTTAATGTTGTTTAGATGCATAATGATGGATAATTTTTGTTTTTCCTTTGAAAATCCCTTGGAACCATGTTCTTCCCCAATTTCATAATCTTGGATTAGATATGGTGAATTGGTTGAAGGTGATGAATATATCAATTGTTTATATTGATGTTACATATGTTTATGAGAATTTACTTTCAATCATGAGAAACTACTTTCAATCATTAAATATTCATATCTTAATGTCACGTTCGGAGTCTAGACCCCAGACTAGGCCGACGTCATTGACCTCTCTGAGGTCGCAAACAAGCCTACTTACGTCATTCTTACTTTGTGGAAAATTTGAAATTTTTTGTTTCTTAACATATATACTAATCATTCTATTAGATTCATAATTGTTCACCATCAACAATCGAACATTAAGATCATCAAATGAAAGAAATAATTGAATATAGCATTAAATGTATACTTACCAAAATGGCACAAATACAATGTCTGAACAAAAGCGGAAAGAAAAGCTAGTGGAACGCACTCCACTAGCTCAATCGTATAACAAAGATAGAATATAATTGTCTAGCATCCTCGAGAGCATGAGGTCCTACCATTTCCGGATGAATGGTCCACGTCCAGATAGTTTCAGCGTCAACCTCTAGCTCTAGCGTCCACCTGTGCCTGCACCTAAAATTTTAGAGTTGTATATGGTTAGTACACACTTGTACTAAGTATGGGTATATTAAAGCACAAACTAAGGACATGCATGAGTAAGAATAGTTCATTCATAACAACATTATTATGGAATGTCAAGTCAGCGGACTTGCCAAATTGGTATTAGGAAAGTTAGTGAGCTTTCAAAATTTAGATTAGGAAAGTTAGTGAACATATAAAATTTGGATTAGGAAAGTCATGCCATGAGAGTAACATGCATCATCATACTTATCATATTTCACACATCACATAACATCTTGCACATAGAACATAACATATTGCATATAGATCATAGTAATTTGTATATCATTCGTTCATATGCCATGATACCTTGGAATCAGGACTTGGCATCAAGACTTCCCAAAAATGAGGTCTCAACATATGGGACCTCTACTAAGGAGCCTTCTTTAGCAAACAAAGAGTCTGTTTCATTCATTCATACGTACTTCATTTAATTTCATTGATAGACTTGTGTAAACACCAACTATACCTAGGATGTAGATTAAGAGTTCCAGCTGGTTCGCTGTGCAATGATCAAGAATGAACTATTGTCATTACTTAAGTCTAGCTCACCTCTTGATTATCATATCCTAACACCTTTAGTATCATTTATTTCACTATGTGCATTATTTGAGGCTGGACTCATTCATTCATGGAGAACTTTAACTTTAACCGACATAGATCATGTGAGAATTATGAAATCAAGTGTCTCCCCCACAGCGAAAAGAGGTTGAATCACCGGCCAAAGTGACCCAAAACATTCTAGAGTACATGGGAATTAAACCCTGCCAGATCCCTATATTGGCAGTATAGGTTTGAAGACTAGGAGATATAAGGAGACCCATACTCGGCATATGCAAGACAATCTCATCTGATGAGAGTTATGTGAACCTCCGCCTTCCCTGAGAGAAAGCATCACCGCTCATAGCTAGTCTATCAGTGTTCTGTATAAAGTTCCATTACATTCAACTCATACATCATGGAAGTTGGCTTTTAGTATAAGGACATCATAGATCAATAGATGATTTCTCATCTAATCATTAGTATTAGGTGTGTTAATGGCAGTACTTTCATTAGAGTTTTCATAGAGACTGATCTCTTCATTAACTTTACATTCTCATAGGTGAGTACATTTTTGTAACATTTACTTAGGCTCATTTGAGATTTCCTTCATTTTTTACATTAGCCTCATATCATGTTGTCACAACATTCATTAACATTAGCACATTCGCTCATCATAATTACTCACCCCATTTTATGTGAATATTCATTTCGTCATATGCCAATGCACTTGGACATTTAGTGTGTTACACACTCTTACTTAACCCTTCTAGGGTTTCATCATTTCATAATTTCATTGTTCATCTCATCATTCCATTGTTAATTTCATCATATGCCAATGCACTTGGCCATGTAGTGTGTTTCACACTCTTAATTAACCTTTCTAGGGTTTCATCATTTCTTTATTCATTTCATCAATTCATTGTTCATTTCATCATATGACAATGCACTTGGACATTTAGTGTATTTCACACTCTTACTTAACCCTTCTAGGGTTTCACCATTTCATTGTTATTTTCATTATTTCTTTGTTGATTTCATAATTTCATTGCGTACATCTTGCGTTCACTTATTTTTTAGATGTATGCTTGACTTATGGGTCTATACATAAAATCCATGATGCTTCGTTCATAGTTCATTCAAGTGATTCATATCTTCCTAAAATTATGTGGTACAAGACTTGTGGATCTTGTATGTATGCCAAGATCTCGATTTTGATCTAAGAAGGCAGCATTATTCATGAATATTTAATTCACAATATGACTTATGTATCAATACGGAATTTGAGCAAGGGAACCAGATTCCAAATCCCTTGGACAACACTTACATTTTTTTTATTTACTTTATTTGATCCATACGCTTGGGGACCCAAGTTCAAGCGCCGCTGCCTTCATTTTATTTTTTCCTTAATTTCTCTCTTCATTTTTCGCTTAATAGAACTAAGAAGATGTGGGATCGAACCCCATAACCTCATTTACTTTTTATTTTCATTACTTTTAATTTCTATTGTTTGTCTGAGGGGTTGTGGTTTCGAACCCCGACATCCCCTCTTTAATTTTTTTTTCATTTTCTCCTTGAATCTGCCTAGGAGGTCGTGGATTCGATTCTCACGCCTCACATCTCTTTTTGTTCATTTTCTCAACTCTCCTTCACTTCCTAGAGGTCGTGGGTTCGATTCCCACTCCTCACATTTGTTTTATTTCATTTTCTTTACTCCTCTTCACTTTCTATCGGTCGTCGGTTTGATTCCAACGCCTCACATTTCTTTTAATTCATTTTCTTTACTCTCCTTCACTACATAGAGGTTGTTGGTTCAAACCCCACGCCTAACATTTCTTTTTTCTTTCATTCATAGATTTCTTATAGTGAGGTCTTGGATTCAATCCCAACTAACCTCACATATTTTAAACATTATTTTCAAACTCCCCTAAACTTCAACATTAGCAAAAATTAAACCATGAACATGATAGAAATTTTTATCACATATGCAGCCTATTTTCTTCAGCATTTATACATAATTTCATAGGGTGATTCGTAGATCATTTAATACGTTCTTAGGTGAATTTTTTATGGATTCATTTAGCGAAGCGATTATCACTCAAATCATACAAATTTTAATTCATATGAACATCACGAATTACATAATCATTGGTACATGAAATACAACCACAACATCACATATTTAAAGCCTTAACCCGAGACACATAGATATGGTTCTTATTACACACACACGAACACATAATTTTGGAAAAACATCAACATAATTCACATAATTCTAAATATGCATATAAAAACATAATTATCACGAAAACACATTTCATCACTAGTTTTCGACCAGCAAACATAACCAACCTATGATTGAATGGGAGCTATTGACAGGGACATGCAATGAGAAACAACTCTAGTTTTCGGAATAGATTCGTCTTAACCTTAGGGGTCTCTTAGAAAAGGGACCAAGAAAGAATAGAACCCATACCTTTTACGTTAAACCCTAGACTTGCTTCCACAAAAACTTCATCCAAGATCACGTCAAAATCCCTTCAAAGCCAACACCAACTCGACGGACAAACTTCTCTTTGCCTACGTGATTGATTTTGTTTCTTTTCTTTTATTTCTGTTGTGAGTTCTTCAAGTGTGAAGAACTTTGGTTTACCTACTATTTTTTGAATTCATTTGGTACAGAGAATCGTGAGTAAGCGTGATGGAGACGTGAGAGAGAGAGATGAGTGTGGGAGAGAAGAGTTTTCTTAGGATTAGGAGTCTAGTGTAGGACTTAGCCAATTAAGGTTTTTATTATACTATTAAAAATCTGATTTCCTTTTATTTTGAATCAGATAATAATAAATATAAATTAAGTATATTAATTTACCAACTTAAATTAAAAATAATGTAATTCATTGATTTTACCTAGGTTAGAACCTGGGTGGAGCAAGACTTCACTTCAAGAGCCAATCTTCGTACCTCTCTCCTTAAAATGTCCCTCCACCTTATTGATTAAATAACTAATTATGTATTCGGGGTAATTTTGATACCACCCTTAGCCTCAAAAAAAGATTATTTTACCCCTAGACCCTCCAAACCTAAGATTTTCCCTTTTTAAGTCTGTAAAGACTCCTTCAAGTAAATCTTCGAATTCGAGAGCCCTACATGGTTGGACCCAACCTATTATACCTCAACTAAATCCTTAAGTTAGCTTTCTTGGTTGTACCAAGGTCTGAGAGGTATGGTTCTACGCGCATCAATCCGTTTGCATCCAGTCTTATCGTAGGCATTCTAGACACATTATGCATTACTTAGCATATTAAATTTTAGGGTTGTTACACTTAACTTAGTTTTGGGGAAGTTGAAACTCATCTTTGGAAGGGCCTCTTGGGGAAAGCAATCCCAAAACTGAACAAAACTATACCTTAGTGATGATCTTTCCACAAATTTGAGATGAAAATCTTAGAGAATTCATCCTTGAATTGGATCCTTAGTTTTCTTCAATAGAGGTTTAAGTTTATGGAAGAGAAAGGCTAGAAAGATGTTAGGGAGATGAAAATATGGTAATTGTGTGTTGTTGGTTTTGTTTAATGAGGTTTAGGTGTTATATAATCCCTTCAGTAACTTAATTAACAACCCCTTAAACCCTAACTAACTGAATGATTTAATTGACTTCATTAAAAGTTCAACAGTAAAACAGGACCTTATTATAAGACCCTAACCTACAGTCTATAGGTCTGTCGGCGCCCACCTGCACCCACCGTACTGCACATCCATTGATGGTGTCAGAGACCATGTTTTGGGCTTCTTTATTAAAATTGATAATGAATAATATATGGTGATAATCAATCTCTTCTCTTAGAAGATGGCTCATCGATTAGTCTCGTAGCTTACCACTGTCATTTGACAGCTTTTGGCCATTATTGGAAGGGTCCTCCACAAGGAACCTTAAGGTGGTCCTTGGGGAGTCGTACTCGGACGTTTGGAACCTAAACATATTTTAATAAATGTTTAACACCTTTCTACAATTTTTCATTGAATTCTGACTCTTAAAACCTCATGAAACATACAAAGGCACACTAACCTCTATTTCACAATTCACCAGATGTCATGGATATTCCTTAAAGTTTTGACTCTAAAATTTCCTAAATGACTTATATGCATTATTTTAGGTATAAAACAGTATCTCAAACCTTAGTTCAACATGAGAGGCTCTAGAATATATCATTAACTTTCTGAGTGTTACATTATCCCCCCACCTAGGAACATTCGTTCCCAAATAACACTAAAATCTTTTGTACTGAAAGAATAGACTCAATACTAGAAGCCCAACCAACAACAACTTATTATAACTTGAGTTACAACTCAGTTCAACATAATAACATGTAATGTACACATAGCAACTCAAATAACAATTGACCACATACAAGAGCTCAACATCAAAACATGAGTAATTTTGTTGTAAATATCAACATGAGTTCACCATAATCATCAAATTATGTATGTCAAAACTTTGCACAAACATCAGTATATTCAATACCATTTAATGAAGGCAACAACATGCCAATTACATAAATAAGTTCTTATCAAACAAAATAGCATTTTTCCATCAAAATCATTTTAGCACAAACCTTTTTACCATAATTATGCATATTTTTGTAAAATAGGGCAAATTATAATTTACTCATTATTTTCAATATCAATAGGAGCAACTAACCTTAGTTAGTTAGAAGATAAGGATAATAGGACTTCATGTCGGCCTCGGCCTCCCATATTGACCTTTCAACTAGGTGGTTTCTCCATAACACATTTACAGAGGCCACCTCCATGTTACTTAACCTTATAACTTTTATATCCAGGATATAAACCGAAACCTCTTCATAGGAAAAACTATCATCGACACATAACCCATCAATATGAATTACAGACATGGGATCACCAATACACTTTTAACCATGGGAACATCGAACACCGGATGAACCAAACCTAGTTCACTAGGTAATCTCAACAAATATGCAACCTTTCCTATCCATTGCAATATTTCATCGGGACACACATACCGGGGACATTGCTTCCCATTTTTTCCGAATCTCACCACACCTTTCATTGGTGAAATTTTCAAGTACACCTTAACCTCTTCTTTGAATTCTAGATCTCTTATTCTATTGTCAGCATAGGACTTTTGTCGGCTATAGGCTACTTTAAAATGATCCATTATAATCCAAAAAGTAGTAAAGTATCTGTAACGACCTGTTTAGTCGTTTTGAGCAGCAGATTTTAATTCTGGAAAAACTGGCCAAGACCACGGGCACTGCGACGGACCGTCACAGGCACGACGGCCCGTCGAGGGTGCATCGTTTCAGCATACTTAGAATTCTGAAATTGGATACTGAAAATCGACTCTCTGTAAATTGTGACGGACCTGCAGGACGTGCCGTCACATCCACGACGAACCGTCGTGAGTTTCCATTGTAAAACACTTCAACTTTTGAGAATTTGGTACAAGAAACGAGTTTCTGACCGTCAGGACGGAGGTGCAGGACGGACCGTCACTGGTGTGACGGGCCATCGCAGTTCACCTGGACTTTGGGAGGCTGCGACGACCATCGTGACGGACCGTCGCAGGCACGACGGCCCGTCACAGGTTGCGCAAATCCCAGGCAGAATAGGATTCCTCTACACGTTTTAAGGGTCGTTTTGGACTATTCTTTCCTTAATTATAAAGATTGAGGGTTAATATTAATAAGTCTAATTACTTGGGGGTTAAAAGAGGTAACCTTAATTTAATTAGTGGGTTCTATTGTCCTCTTTTAGTCTTAATTATATGATAATTAGGGTAAAGGAAAGAGGGTTTGAATAAAACAAAACAGAAAGAACCAAGAGAAAGAGAGGAATCGATCGAGAGGCTGAGGAGAAAACAAAGCTTTGGAAATTCTTGCTTGATCACTAGTCTTCGGTGGAGGTAGGTTATGGTTTTATGCTATCTTATAGTAAACTCTTAATAGCGAATAATATGTATTGGTGGTATTGTAAACCTGTCTATATGCTTAATTGTATGCTTGCATGAATATGATTATGTGATCTTGATAAAACAAGCATGATGAAAACCATGGAATCCCAAATCTTGAAAGAAACTTTAATCTATGTTATTAATGATGATGCCTTGGTATAAAAGAAGGCTTGGTGAATTAAAGTAATGGGATTGATGATGCCTTGGTATAGAGAAGGCTTGATGAACGGATAGAATGAGATTAGTGGATCGGAGTGTCACGTTCCGACACATAGTATTAGTGGATCGTAGTGTCACGTTCCGACACATAGTATTAGTGGATCGGAGTATCACGTTCCGACACATAGTATTAGTGGGACGGGTGTCACGAACCGACATGTAGAATTAGGGGATCGGAGTGTCACGTACCGACACATATAGGGGATCGGAGTGTCACGTTCCGACACATATAGGGGATCGGAGTGTCACGTTCCGACACATATAGGGGATCGGAGTGTCACGTTCCGACACATATAGGGGATCGGAGTGTCACGTACCGACACATAGTGGTAGGGGATCAGAGTGTCACGTACCGACACAAGAGGAAGAAAGATAATGAATCTTGAAAGATGATAATATACTCAACATAATGACCTTAATTCCCAAATGAGCATGGTATTGAGGCTTGAGCCCTCATGGATGAACTTAATGGTACTTATTGATGATTATAGTACTTGTTGTTGTTACATGTTGAGTTTATAGTTGATTTATGATATTAACTGATATATACTGTTTTCTATTTTGAGTTGGCCGATGATATCTACTCAGTACGTGTGGTTGTACTGACCCCCTACTTTTATGTTTTCTTCTTTGTTATTTGTGGAATGCAGCAAACGTTCCGTCAACTTCAACTCAACAGTAGATCTAGCCAGTCTTCACTACCTTCGGAAATTCAGGGTAAGCTAATGCGTCTAGCTTGGACTGGGTCTTCTTCTTCAAGTCTTGATGCCTTGAACTTCCGGCATGGACTAGCTAGTAGTTGTTTTAGCTTCTTAGACAGTTTTAGTTTAGCAATTTGAGATAGATGTTCTTGTGATGATGACTTCCAGATTTTGGGGATATTAATAATAGTTTTGAATTGTTTTATTAATGATTTTAAGTCTTCCGCATTTCTTTTGTTGATATTATATTAGAATGTTAAAGGCCAGATTGGTTGGTTCGCTCACATAGGAGGGTAAATGTGGGTGCCAGTCGCGTCCCCGATTTGGGTCATGACAAACTTGGTATCAGAGCATTAGGTTCGTTGGTCTCATCACACAAGAACAGGTCTAGTAGAGTCTTAAGGAACGGTAGGGGGACGCCTTTACTTTTCCTTGAGAGGCTATAAGACTTTAGGAAAATTCCACTCTTTCATTCTTTCTCTCGTGCTACTACTTGAGTCCAATTGGTATCTAGGTGATAGAAATTGGTATCTGACCATCTTCATTCTATTTCGCAGATGGTTAGAACTAGAGCAACGACCGCACCAGCAGCAACAACAGAAATACAAGAAACGACTGAGCCAGCCACTGGGGCTGTAGCTCGAGGAAGAACAGCGGCAAGAGGCCGTGGAAGAGGTCGTGGGAGGACGTCCTCTAGAGGAAGAGGACGAGCCCCTAGCCCATCTAATGCTAGGGCGGTGACTCCTCCACCGACTGAGGAGGTAGTAAGAGAGGGTGAGGAAGGGGAAACTGAACAAGAGCAGAATGAGGAATTGCCACCCCAACCTACCCCAAAGATGATCAATCAGGTTCTTGCTTACCTTAGCGGGTTATCTGATCACGGTCAGGCACCTCCAGTGGTTTCTGCACCAACACCTCCGGTTTCAGAGATACGACATGCGGCTACTATGGCTCCCCGCATGGATGCATCATTGGGAATAGGCACATTTCCACGTCTGACGACTGGGCCTATTATGACAAACGATCAGCATGAACTCTTCAGTAAGTTCTTGAAATTGAAACCTCCAGTCTTTAAGGGTGCAGAATCAGAGGATGCCTACGATTTTCTAGTTGATTGTCATGAGCTACTACACAAGATGGGTATAGTAGAACGGTTTGGCGTGGAGTTCGTGAGCTATCAGTTTCAAGGGAACGCCAAAATGTGGTGGCGGTCACATGTTGAGTGTCAACCAACAGAGGCACCACCTATGACTTGGGAATCATTCTCTAGCTTGTTTATGGAGAAGTATATCCCAAGGACTTTGAGAGATAGAAAAAGGGATGAGTTCTTGAGTCTAGAGCAAGGAAGGATGACAGTTAACGCATATGAGGCTAAATTTCGCGCACTATCCAGATATGCCACCCAACTTTGTTTCAGTCCACAGGAACGGATTCGCCGTTTCGTGAAGGGGTTGAGGTTAGAGTTGCGGATTTCAGCCTTACAGGTAGCGGCAATGGCAACATCCTTCCAAGAGGTGGTAGACTTTGTGATAGAGGTGGAAGGAGTGAAACCAGATGACTTCACCACGACATCGACATCAAAAAGGTTTCGAAGGGGAGGTGAGTTTAATAGTTCTTACTCTAGAGGACAGAGCTCCGGAGGTCACTCAGTTCGACCAATTCAGTCTTCACTACAGACTGTAGTTGGGGGTCCACCTCAAAACGGTCAACACTACTCCGAGAGACCTATGCCTGACTCCAGAGAGTGCTATAGATGTGGGGAGATTGGACATATTAGGAGGAATTGTCCAAAACAGAGTTACAGACCCCCAATAGCTAGAGGTAGAGGTGGTCATGGTAGAGGCCGCTTTTCTGGAGGACGTGGTGGTCGAGGTAATGGTGGTCACCAAAACGGCAGAGGTGATGGGCAAAACGGAGCCACTACTACACAACATGGTAGGGGCAACGGACAGACAAACGATAGGGCCCATTGTTACGCTTTCCCTGGGAGATCTGAAGCGGAGGCGTCTGATGCTGTTATCACAGGTAATCTTTCGGTTTGTGATTGCATGGCATCTGTATTATTTGATCCCGGATCCACATTTTCTTATGTAGCTTCCTCATTTGCTAATGGTCTAAATCTACATTGTGAATTACTTGATATGCCTATTCGTGTTTCTACTCCGGTGGGTGAGTCTGTGGTAGTTGAAAGGGTATATAGTTCTTGTTTGGTGAACTTTGTGTAGAGCAAAACTTATGTAGATTTGGTTATTTTAGAAATGGGTGACTTTGATGTAATTCTGGGTATGACTTGGCTTTCTCAAAATTTTGCGATCTTTGATTGTAATGCTAAAACTGTGACATTAGCCAAGCCTGGGACAGATCCGTTAGTGTGGGAGGGTGACTACACTTCCAATCCGGTGCGTATCATATCCTTTCTTCGTGCTAAGAAAATGGTTAGTAAGGGGTGTTTAGCTTTCTTGGCACATCTCAAGGATGACACTACCCAAGTACCCTCGATTGAGTCGGTTTCGGTAGTCCGTAAGTTTTTGGATGTGTTCCCTGCAGATCTTCCTGGTATGCCACCAGATAGGGATATCGACTTTTGCATTGATTTGGAACCGGGCACTCGCCCCATTTCTATACCCCCTTATAGAATGGCTCCCGCGGAGTTAAGAGAGTTAAAGGCACAACTTCAAGAGTTGTTGAGCAAAGGCTTCATTAGACCAAGTGCATCTCCTTGGGGTGCTCCAGTTTTGTTTGTGAAGAAGAAGGATGGGAGTTTTCGGATGTGCATAGACTACCGGCAGTTGAACAAGGTAACTATTAAGAACAAGTATCCTCTTCCTCGCATTGATGACTTATTTGATCAACTACAAGGTGCTTGTGTCTTCTCGAAGATCGACTTGAGATCCGGTTATCATAAATTGAAAATACGGGCAACGGATGTGCCAAAGACCGCTTTTCGGACTAGGTATGGGCATTATGAATTCGTAGTGATGTATTTTGGTCTTACAAATGCCCCCGCTGCTTTCATGAGCTTGATGAATGGGATATTTAAGCCGTATTTGGATCTCTTTGTGATCGTATTTATAGATGATATACTGGTATATTCTAAAAGTAGGGAGGAACATGAGGAGCATTTGAGGATTGTGTTGGAAATGTTGAGGGAGAAAAAGCTTTATGCCAAGTTCTCTAAGTATGAGTTTTGGCTAGATGAAGTGTCCTTCTTGGGGCATGTGGTTTCTAAGGAAGGAGTGATGGTAGATCCTTCTAAGATTGAGACAGTGAAGAATTGGGTAAGACCCACTAATGTATCAGAAATAAGAAGCTTTGTTGGGTTAGCTAGTTACTACCGCCGATTTGTCAAGGGATTCTCTGCTATTGCTTCTCAATTGACGAACCTCACTAAGAAGAATGTTCCATTCGTATGGTCGGATGAGTGTGAGGAAAGCTTTCAGAAACTCAAGACTTTGTTGACTACCGCGCCTATCCTTACCTTGCCGGTAGAGGGTAAGAACTTCATTGTTTATTGTGATGCATCCTATTCGGGTTTGGGTGCAGTGCTAATGCAAGAGAAGAACGTGATTACTTATGCTTCAAGACAATTAACAGTGCATGAACGTAACTATCCAACTCATGACTTGGAATTGGCCGCGATAGTGTTTGCATTAAAGCAATGGAGGCACTATTTATATGGGGTTAGGTGTGAGGTCTACACGGATCATAGTAGCCTTCAGTATGTCTTTACTCAGAAAGATTTGAACTTGAGACAGAGGAGATGGATGGAACTACTGAAGGACTACGACATCACTATTTTGTATCATCCGGGGAAGGAGAATGTTGTGGAAGATGCCTTGAGTAGAAAGGCGGGAAGCATGGGAAGTCTAGCTCATTTGCAAGCTTCTAGACGCCCATTGGCTAGAGAGGTTCAGACTCTGGCTAACGACTTGATGAGGTTAGAAATAAATGAGAAGGGAGGATTGTTGGCTAGTGTGGAGTCGAGATCTTCTTTTCTTGACAAGATTAAGGGGAAGCAGTTTGATGATGAGAAATTAATCCGGATTCGAGATAAGGTGTTGCAAGGAGAGGCTAAAGAAGCAACAATTGATGAGGAAGGTGTTTTGAGGATAAAGGGAAGGGTATGTGTACCCCGCGTCGATATTCTGATCAACACTATTCTGACAGAGGCTCATAGTTCAAGGTATTCTATACATCCGGGTGCAACCAAGATGTATCGCGACCTAAAGCAACACTTCTGGTGGAGTAGAATGAAGCGCGATATTGTTGACATTATTGCCAAATGTCCGAACTGTCAACAAGTAAAGTATGAACACCAAAGGCCCGGAGGAACACTTCAGAGAATGCCCATTCCTGAATGGAAGTGGGAGAGAATCGCAATGGACTTTGTGGTTGGTCTTCCGAAGACAATGGGTAAGTATGACTCCATTTGGGTGATTGTTGATAGGTTAACTAAGTCCGCTCATTTCATCCCGGTAAAGGTGACTTATAATGCAGAAAAGTTAGCAAAAATCTATATCTCAGAAATCGTTCGACTGCATGGAGTTCCACTATCCATCATATCAGATAGAGGTACGCAGTTTACTTCTAAGTTTTGGAAAACATTGCATGCTGAATTGGGTTATAGGTTGGACCTTAGCACGGCATTTCACCCTCAGACCGATGGTCAGTCTGAGCGAACGATTCAAGTGTTGGAGGATATGCTTCGTGCATGCGTGATAGAGTTTGGTGGCCATTGGGATAGCTTCTTACCTTTGGCAGAGTTTTCATACAATAACAGCTATCACTCTAGTATTAATATGGCTCCATTTGAAGCATTGTATGGGAGGAGGTGTAGATCTCCCATTGGTTGGTTCGATGCATTTGAGGTTAGACCTTGGGGTACTGACCTCTTGAGGGATTCGTTAGATAAGGTGAAACGCATTCAAGAAAAGCTTCTAGCGGCGCAAAGTAGACAAAAGGAGTATGCAGACCGAAAGGTTAGAGATTTGGAGTTCATGGAAGGTGAACAAGTCTTGTTGAAGGTTTCACCCATGAAAGGGGTGATGCGGTTTGGAAAAAGAGGTAAGCTAAGTCCAAGGTATATTGGACCATTCGAGGTACTAAAGCGAATAGGGGAGGTGGCTTATGAATTAGCCTTGCCCCCAGGGCTGTCCGGAGTGCATCCGGTGTTTCATGTGTCCATGTTGAAAAGATACCATGGAGATGGAAACTACATTATCCGTTGGGATTCAGTTTTGCTTGATGAGAATTTGACTTATGAGGAGGAACCGGTTGCTATACTAGATAGAGAGGTTCGCAAGTTGAGGTCGAGAGAGATTACATCCATCAAAGTTCAATGGAAGAATCGACCGGTTGAAGAGGCTACTTGGGAGAAGGAGGCAGATATGCAAGAAAAATACCCACATCTGTTTACAGATTCAGGTACTCCTTTTCGCCATTGTTTTTCTTCTTTTGATCGTTCGGGGACGAACGATGGGTAAATTGGTATCTATTGTAACGACCTGTTTAGTCGTTTTGAGCAGCAGATTTTAATTCTGGAAAAACTGGCCAAGACCACGGGCACTGCGACGGACCGTCACAGGCACGACGGCCCGTCGAGGGTGCATCGTTTCAGCATACTTAGAATTCTTAAATTGGATACTGAAAATCGACTCTCTGTAAATTGTGACGGACCTGCAAGACGTGCCGTCACATCCATGACGAACCGTCGTGAGTTTCTGTTGTAAAACACTTCAACTTTTGAGAATTTGGTACAAGAAACGAGTTTCTGACCGTCAAGACGGAGGTGCAGGACGGACCGTCACTGGTGTGACGGGCCGTCGCAGTTCACCTGGACATTGGGAGACTGCGACGACCATCGTGACGGACCGTTGCAGGCACGACGGCCCGTCACAGGTTGTGCAAATCCCAGGCAGAATAGGATTCCTCTACACGTTTTAAGGGTCGTTTTGGACTATTCTTTCCTTAATTATAAAGATTGAGGGTTAATATTAATAAGTCTAATTACTTGGGGGTTAAAAGAGGTAACCTTAAGTTAATTAGTGGGTTCTATTGTCCTCTTTTAGTCTTAATTATATGATAATTAGGGTAAAGGAAAGAGGGTTTGAATAAAACAAAACAGAAAGAACCAAGAGAAAGAGAGGAATCGATCGAGAGGCTGAGGAGAAAACAAAGCTTTGGAAATTCTTGCTTGATCACTAGTCTTCGGTGGAGGTAGGTTATGGTTTTATGCTATCTAATAGTAAACTCTTAATAGCGAATAATATGTATTGGTGGTATTGTAAACCTGTCTATATGCTTAATTGTATGCTTGCATGAATATGATTATGTGATCTTGATAAAACAAGCATGATGAAAACCATGGAATCCCAAATCTTGAAAGAAACATTAATCTATGTTATTAATGATGATGCCTTGGCATAAAAGAAGGCTTGGTGAATTAAAGTAATGGGATTTATGATGCCTTGGTATAGAGAAGGCTTGATGAACGGATAGAATGAGATTAGTGGATCGGAGTGTCACGTTCCGACACATAGTATTAGTGGATCTGAGTGTCACGTTCTGACACATAGTATTAGTGGATCGGAGTGTCCCGTTCCGACACATAGTATTAGTGGGACGGGTTTCACGAACCGACACGTAGAATTAGGGGATCGGAGTGTCACGTACCGACACATATAGGGGATCGGAGTGTCACGTTCCGACACATATAGGGGATCGGAGTGTCACGTTCCGACACATATAGGGGATCAGAGTGTCACGTTCCGACACATATAGGGGATCGGAGTGTCACGTACCGACACATAGTGGTAGGGGATCGGAGTGTCACGTACCGACACAAGAGTAAGAAAGATAATGAATCTTGAAAGATGATAATATACTCAACATAATGACCTTAATTCCCAAATGAGCATGGTATTGAGGCTTGAGCCCTCATGGATGAACTTAATGGTACTTATTGATGATTATAGTACTTGTTGTTGTTACATGTTGAGTTTATAGTTGATTTATGATATTAACTAATATATATTATTTTCTATTTTGAGTTGGCCGATGATATCTACTCAGTACGTGTGGTTGTACTGACCCCCTACTTTTATGTTTTCTTCTTTGTTATTTGTGGAATGCAGCAAACGTTCCGTCAACTTCAACTCAACAGTAGATCTAGCCAGTCTTCACTATCTTCAGAAATTCAGGGTGAGCTAATGCGTCTAGCTTGGACTGGGTCTTCTTCTTCAAGTCTTGATGCCTTGAACATCCGGCATGCACTAGCTAGTAGTTGTTTTAGCTTCTTAGACAGTTTTAGTTTAGCAATTTAAGATAGATGTTCTTGTGATGATGCTTCCAGATTTTGGGGATATTAATAATAGTTTTGAATTGTTTTATTAATGAGTTTAAGTCTTCCGCATTTCTTTTGTTGATATTATATTAGAATGTTAAAGGCCAGATTGGTTGGTTCGCTCACATAGGAGGGTAAATGTGGGTGCCAGTCGCGTCCCCGATTTGGGTCGTGACAGTATCACCAACCTCGAACCACCCAACTTGAGACCTTAAACACCTACCGTAGAGTGCTTCAAAAGGGGCCATTGAAATACTCAAATGGAAGCTATTATTATAGGATAATCAAATCAATAGTAGGTGGTAATCCCAACTGCCTTGGAAATCTATCATACACGCTCTCAACCTATCTTATAGGATTTGAATATTATGCTCCGCTTGACCATCCATTTGGGGATGAAAAGCGGTTCTTAGCTTCACTTGTGTACCCTACCCTTTTTGGAAAGATATCAAAAATCTAGATATGAACTGAGCCACTTTATTCGATATCATGGACAAAGTGATCCCATGTAGACTCACAATCTCATCAATATATATTTATCCATAATGCTACGCCGAATAGTCAGACCTTACGGGGATAAAGTGAGTGGATTTTGTCAATCTATGCACAATAACAAAAATTGAATCATTCTTCTTTGGTTTCGATCAACCCAACAATAAATTTCATATTAATTTCTTCCCACTTCCAAGTAGTAAGGTTCATTAATTGAGTAAAACCAACTAGCTTCTGATATTCGGCCTTTACTTGTTAGCAATTTGGGCACCTACCACAAATTCTGATATGTCCTTTTTAAAACTTTCCCACGATAAACATTTTGAAGATCATGGTACATTTTGGTGGCGTCCGAATGAATAGAATATCGGGACCCATGAACTTCTAATAAAATTTTACTTCTCAAATTGTCAACATCTGGTACACACAACCTACCTTGGTACTTAACTATACCATCTTCCCTTGAGAGAATGACTCGTAAAACTTGCCAAGTACCAACTCTTTAAACTTTATCCGTAGAGGATCGAGATGTTTCTTCAACTTCACCTCAACCTCTAAAGACGTTCTAGAGTTACGATGAACCACAATATCACACCCGGATCGTAGACCCCTGATGCGACTAGCTTTGTTAATCTCTCAAAGGTCAGAGACAAGTCTCTTCTTAGCTTTCATCACAATGATACAATTAAATTTAACATAAAATTAAAAATATTTAATATAATTATGAAGTATACTTATAGTTCATACTTATGATTCATAAAAACATACGATATTCTAAAATTGTCTCACGTACATACAAAACATCTAAGAATCGCAAATCTGAACTTAGACAATAAATAGTCGATATGACATATAGGCCTTAGTACAAAAGAATCCAAAGAAAACATAATGAAAATAGAGTATTCTTAAAACTACTAAAAATCTACGTAAGGAAGAATATGAAAGATAGCATCCCTGAACATGAGGACCAACCAAGTCTTGGGAAAGAGTTCTAAGCTTCTTCAAATCAACCTCCTTAAGCTTCAATGGCCAGAACCTACTACAGTTGTAGTAATGTAAGGTAATGGGGCTAGTACGCCACATGTACTACGTATGGTTTAATGCTTATAAACATAAGAACATGCATGAAAAAGGATCATTTACAGTTTCTTTAGAAAACATGCTAAGTCATATGAAAATCTTCAATGCACATACCATATAACAAATACATGTTAACGATTTCATTGACATCAAACATGATCATAATTATATTATCATAGTCATGTTAAATTTTCATATTCAATCAATCTCATAACTCAACATTCAAAACACTTACCATTGATCCCATCCCCAACCAACAAGTGCAATGGTCACGTGAAGCCCCATAACCCCACACAACCAAGTCGATAAGATAGGAGACCATAACTAAAACTTTACTTCATATAACTTGTAACATAATTAGTCATCACTTAATACAACAATATAACCAAATAACATATTCATCACAGTGATTAACATTTATGTAAGAGTAACAGCATATATCATAAATATACACCTTTCGTATCATCATATTACTTTAGAATAATCTCCTAAGACTTCCCTTAGAGTCAACTTGTGTAATGTCTAGTTAGTGTCCCATACCACTACCTATACCAAGCAAACTCCTCAACTCACTCTAGTTAACGTTCATTTACTTGTCTTTTATTTTAAATGAGGAAACATACGCATTAACCGACATAGACCATGTGACCTAAACATGTAATCCAATATCTTCCCCACACCGAAAAGAGGTGGTCTACCGGCCATAGTAGAACCTAAGATGATGTAGCTTTGTTGGTGGATCCACTAGCTACTATCCTATGGTGGAAAAATAGTTCAAGAACTAGGAGATGTATTAGAAACCCATAGTTCCACATTATATGGCAGCCTCAATCTCATGAGAATCATTGTGAACCCACCTTCCCGCTAGGGAAGGGACACTTCCCATATCTAGTTCATTGGTTCTTAGCTTAAGTCCCTTTCTTGAAATAACCTTTAAGTTTTATTTTCTCATAAACATATAATAGGTCATAGGATATTATCTCCTTGTATAACTTGATTGTGACATCTTTTAGATTAGATGAGAATTCTCCTTTCATCGTAACCTTTTTTTGTGAGATTTACATGGTATAATCATCTTGTGTAAAGCATACAAGAGAGTATCATAACTTCCATATTGATATTCTTATCATAATCTAACAAGTAACATGTTCATAGCCCAGCATATTCACATAGAAACAGTACTTTTCATAAAATAGCATCATAGTTTATAGGCTAACGTGAACATCTAGAGTAATCACACTTAGAAGACTTACCACTTTGTTCCCAGAATATTATTCATCACTTTTGTTCCCAAGAATCTTATTCATCATGACATATTAATAATCATACATAGAGAAATAATCAATAACATAATCAATAACAACTCATAAAATCATGTACAAGATCAATACATAGCAATAGGAGAAAACGGTCATTAAAGGGTTCATTCAAAACTTAAATTCTAACCCTAATATTACCACGTTATCTAACACTACAAACAACCCATTCGAAACCATCAAATAGATAATGTATCACACGACATTCAAACAATATCAATGTACTACTCAACAATTCGTGCAAAATTGAATATAGGTAATGTTAACTTTTCGTAACAAAATCATAAATCTAGGGTTAGGAAGAAAATCCATTTTGTACAGTAAAAACCCAAGTATTTCAAGTTCTTCAAAACTTATCTTTAAAAGTCCTCTTGGGGAAAGGAATCCCAAGAGTTAAACCCCATACTTTATAGATGAAGAATCCACGAAAATCTGAGTGGAAACTTCTAACCATCGTCTTGTTCATAAGGTTTTCTTATTCTTCAATGGAGTTTTGGAAAGAGAGCATTCTTGAGAGATTGAGAGAATTTTAATTTGATCTGAGTTGGGACGACTAATATATGTATATTAGGTCAGTTTTAGACCACTTTTACACGTCCCAAATCAGATCAAACGAAAACTCTCTCAATCTCTCAAGAACATTCTATGTTTCAAATTTCATTGAAGAACAAGAAAAGCTTAAGGAAGAAGACAAAGGTTTCAATTTTTCCAATAAGATTTTCTTTGATTCTTCATCTATAAGGTATGGATTTTTCACTCTTGGGATTCCTTTCCCTAAGAGTTCCTCTCAAGATATGTTTTATAGAACTTCAATACTAGGGTTTTTACTCTAAAAACTGGATTTTCTTCCTAACCCTAGATTTATGTTTTTTAATGAAAGTAAACGTTTTCAATATTCAATTATGCACGAATTGTTGAGTAAAATATTGATAATGTTTGAATGTCGTGTGATTCATGATCTTTCTCTACGTGATGGTTTCGAATGGGTTGTTTGTAGTGTTTGATAATGTGAAAACGTTAGGGTTAGTATTTAATGTTTGAATAAACCCTTTAATGACTCGTTTGCCTTCTCCTATGCTATATATTGATTTTATACATTATTTTTAGAGTTGTTCCTGATTATGTCATTGAGTATTTCACTATTTATGATTATGAATATTGCATGATGAATAAGATTCTTGGAAGCAAGAGGTAAGTCTTCTAAGTGTGATTATTCTAAACGTTTATGTTAGCCTATAAACTATAATGCTATGTTATGAAAATTATGTATGATGTTTCTATTTAAATATGCTGGGATATTAACATGTAATGTGTGACATTATGATAAGAATACAAATATGCAATTTATGATACTCTCTTGTATCCTTTACACAAGATTATTATGGCATGTAAATCTAACAAAAGAAAGGTTACGATGAAAGGAAAATTCTCATATAATCTAAAAAAGATCATGATCATGTTATAGAAGGAGATAATCTACTATGTCCAATGATAAGTTTATGATAAAAGATAACTTAAAGGTTATTTAAAGAAAGGGACTTAAGCTAAGCACCGATGAACTAGATATAGAAAGTGTCTCTTCCCTAGCGGAAAGGAAGATTCACAATGATTATCATGAGATACAGGATGCCATGTACTGTGGAATATGGGTCTCTAATACATGTCCTAGTTCTTGAACTATGTTGATACCATAGGGTAATAGATTGTGGATACACCAAGAAAGATACATCACGTTAGGTTCTACTTTGATCGGTAGACCACCTCTTTTCGGTGTGGGGAAGACACTGGATTCCATGTTTAGCTCACATGGTGTATCCCAGTTAATGCGAATTTTCCCTTACGTTGACTAAGGTGACTTGAGGAATTTTCTTAGTATAGGTAGTGGTATGGGACACTACCTAGACATTGCACAACTTGACTCTAAGGGAAGTCCTAGGAGATTTTTCTTAAGTAATATGATGATATAAAAGGTATATGTTTATGATATGTGATGTTACTCTTACGTGAATGTTAATCACTATGATGAATATGTTATTTGGTTATATTGCTATATGAATTGATGACTAATTATGTTACAAATTATATTAAGCAAAGTTTTAATTAACTTATGGTGTCCTATCTTATCTACTTGGTTATGTGGGGTTGTGGGGCTTCACATGACCATAGCACTTGTAGACTGGGGATGGGATCATTGATAAGTGATTTTTTGATGAGTTATGGGATTGATTGAATATGAAAAGTTAACTTGACTACAATAATATGTCTTTAATTATGATCATGTTTAATTTCTATGAAATCCTTAACTTGGTATGTAATTTTCATATGGCTTAGCATGTTTTCTAAAGAAATGATAACTTATCCTTTTTCACGCAAGTCCTTATGTGTATGTGCATATAACCATACTCAGTACATGTGGCATACTAACCCCATTACATTACATTACTACAACTATAGGTTACAGCCATCGAAGCTTAAGGAGGTCAACTTGAAGAAGCTTGGAACTCTTTCTACAAGTCTTGGTAGGTCCTCATGTTTGTGGATGCTATCTTTCATATTCTAGCTTACGTAGATTTTTTGTAGTATTAAGAATAAGCTATTTCCATTATGTTTTCTTTTGATTCTTTTGTAATAAGGCCTATATGTCATATAAACTATTTATAGTCTTTGTTCAGATTTAAAGTTTTTTTATGGTTTCTATATATGTGAGACAATTTTAGAATATCGTATGTTTTTATAAAACTTAAGTATGAATTCTAAATATACTTCATTAGTCTATTAAAAATTTATAATTTTCTACAAAATTTAACTGGATGATTGTGATGAAAGCTAATAAGAGGCTTATATGCAACCTTTGCGAGATAACAACGCAGGTCACATCCGGGGTCTAGTATCTGGGTTTAACAAACTTGGTATCAGAGTATGAGGTTAAATTACCTAGGAACTAAGGCTCAAAACAACCACGTTGCGTATTTTCTAGCTTATGATTGTGAACTGCACCATAACCATGAGATAGAGACTGAGTAATGTTAGGAATCTTCCCTTCGTCTACTCTTTATCGTGCTGTGTAAATCTTTAACATTTTGTGTCATTATAGCATCTAACTTCCTTCTTGTGTGTGCAATGAACACATGATGAAATGGAGGAAGTAGGGTTGGAGAAGTCTGGCCCAAAGAAGGGCAATGATAGAAATGCTCAGCGTGATAGAAAACTCTGTGGTAAGTGTGGCTGTTTGCTTGGAGGTGAGTGCATGGTAAGTTCTAATGTATTCTATGGGTGTTAATGAAAAGGATAAGTCTCAATTGGTTGCCTACCAGCTCAAGAATGGGGCTAACGTATTGTACAAGATGTGGGTAGATGGACGAGCACCAGGAGAAGTCCCCATCACTTGGGACATTTTCAAGATTGCACTCTTGGAGAGGTTCTTTTCTAGAGAATAGCGAGTGGATAAGGTTGATGAGTTCATTAGGTTGATGGTTCATGCTTAAAAAGATGAGGAAAGTCGCCTAAGGAAGCAGAATAGAGAAGCTAAGAAGGCAAAGTCTTTTGAAGGTAGTTCTTCTAAGAGTAGGCATGATGTTCAACACAAGCCTAAGGTTAAGATGAGATTTTCAAACCAGCTTCCGTCAAATTTTTCCAAAAATCATAATGATAGAGGTTCTAATCCTAAACCTCAAGAGGGGAGAAATGTTTATCCACCAAAAGAGAGACCAACTTGTGGTAAGTGTGGTAAGAAACATGTAGGTGAATGTCTTGTTGGGACTAATAGTTTCTATGGTTATGGAAAAGGTGTCCATATTGTGAAAGATTGTCCTACTATTAGAAGTCAAGGTAATGGTAATAACCACGCTCAACCAAGCGGTCCTACTTCTGAAGCTACTAAAAGGAACCATTTTTATGCACTCAAGGCTAGGGGTGAACAAGAAAGCAGTCCTGACATTGTGATGTGTATGTTACATGTTTTCTCTGTAAATGTCTATGCATTGCTTGGTCTAGGTGCTAATTTTGTTTTGTTACACCTTTTGTAGCTATAAAGTTTGATGTACTTCTCGATTTTTTTCATTGAACCCTTTTTGGTTTGTACCCCAATGGGTGACTTTGTAGTTGCAAAAAGTGTCTATAGGAGATGCCCTGTCATGCTGCCCAATAGAGTTACTCTTGCATATCATCTTGGGTATGGCTGGGCGTCACGATTGTTTTGCTTCCACAGATTGTATAACAAGGGTAGTGAAGTTTCAAATCCCTTATGAACCCATTTTAGAGTGAGGGGAAAAATTATATGCCAAGGGGTCAAATAATTTCTTGTTTGAAGGCTTGTAAGATTATAGCCAAGGATTGTTTATACCATGTGGTGAGAGTTAAGGACCTAGAATGTGAAACTACTTCTATCGAGTTAGTTCCTATAGTGAGAACAAGCCCATGGTTCTCGCTATTCTTTACATCCGAGCGCCACCAAAATGTATCATGACCTTAGAAAGGGAAGTTCAGTCTGAGGTATATATATAATAATGAGATCTTATAGCGAATAGGGAATATTTCTTATGAACTGAATTACCAAATGACTTGGCTTCTATTCATTCAGTGTTTCATGTTTTGATGCTTAAAAAGTTTCTAGGTGATCCAGCATCCATCCTACTTGTGGAGGGGGTCGATGAGAACCTTTCTTATGAAGAGGTTAAAATTGAAATTGTAGATCACCAAGAGAAGCGGCTGAGGAACAAGGAGGTTTCAACCGTAAAGGTGTTATGGAGGAACGACCTATTTGAGGGAGCAACATGGGAGGCCGAGGCCGACACTAGATCCCGTTAACCTCACTTAATCAGTTCTTGAGATTAGATATACTCTTCCTAAGTCTTATTATGTTTATGAAACTCTAAATTTTAGTGCATTAGTTAGTTTTGGTGTTTTAATGCCATAATTGTGTGTTTTATACTTGCACTCTATGAGTTAGTATGAGTTCATGCTTGCATTCAAGTTGCTGTTTTTGTATAGCGTAGATGTGATTTTTGTGTCGCATGAGTTGTGATGTGCATTGAGTTAAAGTAATATTGAAAAGAAAGTTCCTCAATCTCAGAAATGAAGCTTCATATAAGCTTTGAGTGATGTGCACCATCCTGAGTAAGTTGTGAATCAGATATTCACAACGAGTAAATTTTCAAGTATGTAATATGTTTTTCGAAAATACCCTATTTGATTCAAATGATGTGTAGGGTCATTCGTGGACGAATGCTCCTAAGGGGGGGGATAATGTAACATTCTAGAAAATGTACATGTCTATTGAAGAGCCTAATAGATTTTAAGAATATGTATTGGGGTACGTAGGCATCCCAATGCCCAATATTGAGTAATATTGGGCATATTAGAGAATATTGGCTTAAGGGTGTTAGCCAATTTCAATGTATTGAGAAATGCCTTGATGTTTAAATTCCCCAATCAATGCTTGTTAGGAACTGTACCTGCAATGAATACCCTAAGCTAAAATATTAATTTCTTAGTTGTGCACATTAGGTACGAGGCATCCAAGTGTCAAGCCTAGGTATCATAGCACATGATCACTTAAAATAATCATTAGATTAAGCAGTGCCGAAGGATATAGTGAGGATCCTTGGGACAATAAAAAATGAGCAGCAACACATGTGTTAACCTACCAAGAGACAAGCTCAACTGAATTATGTTAGCGCGGTTAGGGGCAGGCGCACTTGTGGGGTCAAGACATGTGGGACTGAGATTCCTAACAAACTGTAGGATATAACTAACTTACCTAACTAGCTAACTAACCTAGGACTAAAAAAATAACTAACTAGTGCACCCGACAACCTAATAAGACCAAACCGGGTGACACTAGCCTAGTAACTAACTCAAGAAACATCCTAGTACCTAACCTGGGATGGTCCAAAGGGGTTGATTATAGTCTTAATTAATTAGGGGTACTTTATTAATTACCTTAGGTAACTTAATTAATTAAATTTGCAACTTAATTAATTAATTAAAAATCAAAGTCAAGGCCGAGACCCTTAGAAAAATTTCAGATTTGGCTTAGTCAGATGCTTTTCTATTTTTAGTCAATTTAAGAGGGGCATTTTGGTAATTAGCTAATTGATTTCTTTTAGTAATTTAATTAGCCTAAGTATAATTAGTCAATATCAGTTCCTAAGACTTAGAATCACATTTAATCACTAGAAAACCTACGACTAAAAATAGTGAACAAGCGGTAGAAAAACAGAAAATCTCTTAGGCGATTTCAAGGCTATTATTCAAGGTTTTCGTGCACAGTGCAAGGTGATCTTAGTAGATTCAATTTTACAGTAAGCTATGGGTTTTATATCTTCTTTTCCTTTATCCAATAGGCTTTTCAAACATTTTGAATTTAAGAAAATGAAACTAGGGTTGTTCCTTATAAAATGAATGTTCATCTCCCTAGTTAAACCTATTTTCGATTTTAATGGTATGCACAATTCAAATTTTGAGCATTTAGTTGGTATGTGGTGCTAACTGATCATTATGTGTAGGTTTTTTGATTTGATAATGTCGAATTATACCTATAGGTTGGATCCATATGATTAAAGTATTATTTAAATAAGATATAAAATGTTCTAATGCCTAATTGTGTTCAAGAAGATGAAATTGTTATGAGATGTTTATCAATTTTGTTTACTCTTAATAGTTTAATTTCTTAAAATTATGAGATTACTATAGTATATACGTGAATTTAAGTGAAATGCCTAATGATATTCTCATGATCAGTGTTTAGTGAAAGTTTTGTTTATGCCAATAAATTGGCTTACAATGTTATTTCCAAAATATGATATAAAATTGGATAATAACTAACTTATACCAAATTAAGCATGCCCAATGTAACTCAATGAATTCATAACCTAGGGTATGCCAATCATTCGGACAAGTCCCAACATACCCTATCAAAATGAACTATGAATATAGTAGTACATTGAATAAGTTTTTAACATTCATAAAGAATGGTACAATGCTACCAAATGACATTGAGCAACATAAGGTGAGTAATGTCATAACTAAAAGCTTATGAGTTATAAAATTAACCAGAATGGGGTGTTAAATGAAGTAAGACAAGTCTCACTTTTCACCTAAACAATAATGTTAAAAATAATCACATAAGAGGGTGTTAGAAATTGTGAAACAAGTCTCACTTTGCACCTAAACAATAATGTTAAAAATAATCACATAAGAGGGTGTTAGAAATCGTGAAACAAGTCTGATTAACTCCATAATGATAATGTAATATTTAAGTTCATATTCATCAAGTAAAGAAAGAGATGACAAGTCATCCATTGAGTTAAGCATACCTCATATTAGAAGCAAGCTTCCACAATGTATGAGTCAACTCTAAAAGTTAAAAAGAATAAGAAATTGAGCAAAGCACCGACAGAGTAGGAATGAGCTTGTGCAAGCACATATAATCCTCATGATATGAGGCTACCACCAAGGTGGATAAGTAATATCTGAAATCTCCTAGACTTTGAACTATGTTTCCAACGTAGGAACTAGCCAGTAAATTCCACCTAAGAGAACTATGTACTATTCCGTTTCACTTTGAAAGGTGAACCTCCCCTGTTCAGTGTGGGGCAGACACATGATTTAATGGTTAGCTCACATGATCTATGTCGGCTAAATGCTCAAGAAAGTATTCGGTTTCACTTTAGCCATGAACCACCTCTTTTTGGTGTGGGGAAGATACTAGACATGGTATAACTATAGCCGGTGAGCTACCTTTTTTCAGTGTGGGGCAGACACTGGATTTCATGTTAACTCACATAATCTAGGTTCACTTTGACCGGTGAACCACCTCTTTTTGGTGTAGGAAAGACACTAGATTTCATGTTAGCTTACATTGTCTTAATGCCAAAGATTTTTTTAAGAATGTAATAAAGACAGAAGAAGAAATGTAAGTTCAAAGTGAACTAAGAAATCAAGAGCTTAAGAGTATTAATCATCAGTGTTTGAGAAGAATGAAGTTTTTAACAAGTTATGGGCATAGACAATAAAGATTGACTTATAATGACTTCTTATATTATGCAAATGAGTAAATAGTGGGCATATCCAATAATCTTTATATCATGAAAATGATCGAATAATGGGCATACCCAACAATCTTTATACCATGTCAATGATCAAATAAGGGTATAGCCAAATATATAAATACATGCCCCAACAACTTTATATTATCATAAATTATTAAATAATAGGCATCGCCAAAAAAGATTTACTTATAATGACTTCTTATATTATGCAAATGATCAAATAATAAGCATAACCAATAAATATTGGCGTATAAAGATTTCATGCCCAATTGTAGTGAAATCAATTCCTTAGTATATTGGATTACTTACTTGATTAATTGTAGGTATGAGACTATAATAAATCATTAAACTTTTAAATAAGACATAGGATTAAAGGAGATCATTGACCTACAAAAAAAAATAGACTGAAAATTAAACTACATCTTGAAAGAGAGCTCACGGCCTAAGAGGGAGCAAAATTATACATTTTCGGAAGAGATGTTCTAAAATTATGTTCATGATTCCAATGTCTTATGTTCATATAAAAAATGAGTTGTGTGCTTTTGATGCATTAAAATATGTCATATTCGTAACATGATTTATAAAAAAACGAATTAGGAAAGTCAATTGACTTCACTTTCCAGAAACTCATTTTGCTATAGGAAGAGCTTTCCTTGATCATACATAGTCCTTATGTTTTTATGTTCATACATCCATACTTAGTACAAGTGTGTACTAATCCCTATACTATTACTATTTTTATAGGTGTAGGTTCTTGAAGAAGATTGAAGATACGTTGAAACGGTTCGTACTAGTATCTCAAGACCTTTGGTAGGTTATCTTGAGTTCGATGATGCTATGCTTATTATTCTAGCTTTAGTACATTAGAAATAGTTAATGGGTGTCCCTTGAGTTTCCTTACAAACGGTTGTTCTAAGCTTTTGTATTAAGGATGTTTGACAAACTATTATTCTACTATGGATTCTTTATTTCAATTGTTTAATCTCTTATAGATGGTAGTTTAGTCGTATTAGTATAACACTCTTATGAAGTAATCATATGAATTCTAAGTACACTTCGATAAGTATTAAATTTTTTTTAATTTTAAGCAAATTTAAGTGTGTTTGCGATGAAAGGTAAGAAGAGGCTTGTCTACGACCTCTGAGATGTTAACGATGTCGGTCTCATTTTGGTCTAGGATTCGATATGACACACGAAATCACCATTTGGAGAATCTTCCAAATGATCACCTAACTGAGAAAACCTATGAACATCATTCACTAAGTATTTTTTACCCTCTTCCACATGAGACTCATTTCCCATGGTCATTTACTTAAAGCAGCCGCAACCACATTAGGACTGCAGGGGTGGCAGAGAACGCTCATGTCGTAATCTTTCAACAATTCCAACAATCTTCTTTGATTGAGATTTAAATCCTTTTGAGTAAACACATATTTAAGACTCTTATGGTCGGGTATAAACATCAACATGAACAATATACAAGTAATGCCTCCATATTTTTAAAGCAAGCACTATGGCCGCTAATTAAAGATCATGAGTTGGGTAATTCTTCTCATACAACTCGTGTTGTTTAGAGGCACTGGCTACTACCTTCCCATGTTGCATTAGAACACACCCTAAACCTACTCCGGATGAATCACAATATACCACAAAACCCTTGGTACCCTCTAGTAATTTTAACACCGGAGCATAGGTAAGCCTATCTTTAAAAATTTGGAAGTTTCTCTCACATGCCTTTGACCACAAAAATTTCACAATCTTTTGGGTCAAGGTAGTCAAAGGAGAAGCAATGAATGCAATACTATCTACAAACATCCTATAGTACCAAGCTAAACCTAAGAAACTTCTAATGTCGGTTAGAGGTAATGTTCTAGACCAATTCTTAACCTCCTTGATTTTCTTTGGATCGACCTCTATACCCTCATTTTAGATAATATGACCAAGAAACACCACCGATCCCAACCAAAAGTTGCACTTGATATACTAGGAAAATACTTGGTGTTCGTTAAGGATTTGTAATACCACTCTCAAATGATCCATGTCTCACCCTCATTCTTTGAATATACAAAGATATTATCTATGAAAATAATGACAAAGGAATCTAGGTAACTTCGAAACACCCTATTCATGAGGTCCATAAATGTTGGCGGGGCATTAGTGAGGTCAAAAGACATTACTAGGAACTCATAGGGACCATACCTAGTTTGAAAGTCCTTTTTAGGTACATCCTCACCGCTAACCTCAAGTTGGTGATATATCAATCTCAAGTCAATCCTAGAAAAGTTGCTTTCCTCTTAGAGTTTATCAAACAAGTCATATCCGAGGAAGAGGATACTTGTTCTTAATTGTAACCTTATTGAGTTGGCGATAATTGATGCACATCCCAAGGGACCCATCCTTCTTCTTAACAAACAACATCGTAGCTCCCCGTGATGAAATTTTTGGTTGAATAAAACCCTTATCTAATAAGTATTTGAGTTGAAATTTTAACTCTTTCAATTCTTTCTCAGCCATCCAGTAAGGAGGGATATAAATGGGATTAGTATCAAACAATAAGTCAATACCAAATTCAATAACCTATTTGGAACAATTTTGGGACAGTAATCGGGAAAGACTTACAAAAATTCCTTCATTACGGGGACCGACTAAATAGTAGGGACGTCGGACTCAAGATTTTTTACTTCTACAATATGGTTAAGACATCCTGTACAAGAGTTTATACGACCTCTATGAATTGAATTACCCCCCCCCCCCCACTAAGACGGGTTCATTAGGAAAATTGAAATTAAAAACTCATGTTTTACAAAATATGGAAGCAAAAAAAGAATGCAACCAATTCATACCAAAAAGGACATCAAAAACAAACATATCAAGTTCTACCAAATCAACTGTAACACTTTGAAAATCCAAGATGTGTTCTGAAGTTTAACTTAAGTGTCATAAGGCCTAGACAATGTTCTAAGGTACATTTTAATGTATATAAGTAATTTAGGAAGTCTATAAACTAAAACATCTAAGAACATCCATGACGTCTGGAACTAGTTCAAGATGGTACTAGCGTGCCTTATCCCATTTAACTAGTTTTTAGGAGTCGAAAATTGATAAAATTTGGTGAAAGGGTGTATAACATGTGTTTAGGTTGATTTAGGGTTAAAATATTATGGTAAGAATTCACAAGTACCAACCAAGGGCCCTTGCAAGAGTAGGCAAAAGTTGTCAAGAGACAATGTCACCAACGGATGCCACAGACAGGCCATTGGTGAATCGACGGAGTGTCTATGCCACTCGTCGATGGACACTTACAAAATATAGTCATTATAGTTGTCTCATATCATAACCTTCTAATAAGAGTGAAATAACTTTGGAAAAACCAATACATCAAAGTAAGAATGCCTCATATGGGCTACACAATGTTTCATACTAAATGGAAAAGAAATAAACATAGAAGTCTTAAATACAAAACAACTCCATTAGCTAGATAGTTGAATTGCCCTTGGAAAATCAGGACCAACCCTACTTGGATGATCAAGAAATCCGAGACTTCTTCGAGTTGCCTTCAAAATCACTTCAACGACTTTAACTTAAAATTTTGGGCAAAAGGAAGAAATGGGGTTAGTACACAACTTGTACTAAGTATGAGACCATATGCACACATACTTTAAAAACATGCTAACAAAAGGGAAATTCCAATAAGTATGCAATTTTCATTAAAAACCTTTATGTACATTAAACAAGACTATACAAACCAATAGGACATGTTCTTAAAGTCATAGGAATGTACATCACAAGAACAACAACATCAATTCTATTCAAGTCAACATAGCCAAATTACTCTATCATCAATCCATAATAGTAAAAAGCATAAATAAGAGTACATTTAAACATAAATAAAGAAATATCATTACCCATGTACTCATTTCAATTCAAAAAGTGCAGTGACCAAGAGAATCCCTATAACCTTACTCAATCTAGTAACTCAACAATATCATTACTAGCTTCCTACTTCACATATGTAAGATCCCAAAATTTACTGTGCTAAAATACAGCCTAACATGTTTTTCATGATTGTATAAGGTCTTAACATGGTATATAATGTGTTATTAAGGCACAGTCTAAGATTTAAGCTTCATTGGAAGTCAAACATCAAATGACGACTAAGACATTCGACGACTAAGTCACCTTTGTTCCTCATATGTGGGCTTATGTGTTTTTGTGTGATTCATGAGGTTATAAGTTCCTTAAATGATTTATTGTGGTGCATATAGTAATTCAGTCAAGTTTTTTGAATTTTTGATGTCAAACCTCCAAGAACGTCCATGACATTTGAAAGTTTTGCCTTGAAATGACCTTGTGTGTCTATGAATGTTTCGCTGAGTATTATGTCTTCCTTTTGAATGAAATTCATGTGAAAGGTACCAAACTCATATACAATCATATTTGGGTTGGAAACGTTCATGAAAGCATCCCCAAGGACCATCCAATGGTCCTTGAGGAAGGACCAGAGTTGGCACTCAAGACTATCCAAGACAGCCCTTCCAACAGATAGCAATTGACGCCCAGTGGGTCCGTCGACGCCCCGTTGGTGGTGTATCTTCGGTTGGGAGTAAGGCAGGTAAAATGAGAGGCCAAAGGTGACTCTCTAAACCAAATGAACGGATGACAGGATGGTCCGTTTGTGGACAAACGGTTCGTCGACTACCAACCATCGATGGACCTGTCTCTGCGTGTATCTTCATTGTTAAGTGAGGGGTGAAGTTGTAAATTAACCCCACATACAAATAAGAGAAAGGGAGGTTACTAAAGGATATTTTGGATATTTTAAATATGTTGATAAGACTAAAACACATAGAATATTTCATTCTTCAACTATCAAAACCAAAATTCACTTAACAAAATCCCTAGAACTCCATTGGAGCCAAAAAAGGAAGGGCTTGGATTGAAAAATTGAGAGGATATTTTTCATATGATTGAAGTATTATATTTTTTTAGGTATGGTTTTTGATCCTTGAAACTCTATTCATCAAGGAGCTCAATTTTCAAACATGTTTTCTAAATTTTTAAAGATGAATTGTCCAATTTCATGATCTATCCATAGGTTCTTGCATAATGTTTTTAAGAATTTTTTATTTATTGAATTTTTATTAATTTTATCCCATTAAAATTATGAACCGTAGTTGACTAACTTATGGGTTAAGTGATATTGATCTAATGTTTATGAATTCTAGTGTAGTTTTCTATGGGTTACTGAATTATGTGATAATTATATTGAATTCATATCTAGGTTGTATTACATTGATTATTATGTAGTGAATTGACCTAGTTTCATTGATTATTGTTATAATTGTATTGAATTATTGGTTTTGGCCATGGGTAAAGTCCTTATAATATTGAATTGGACAATTTAGCATTGGATTGAAGTGTTGAGGATGACTGGTGGTACGCTGACCTAATTTTCTTTATTTTATGTTAATTAATCTTCAAGGATGTCTTTATTCGTACAATACACTTATTGTGGTGGTGTTATGTTCTTTACATTCAATTTATGTGGCCTTGTCGGCATTATTTTAAGTAATATGATGATCATGGCCTTGTCGGCAACTACTTGAAGTATTTTGATGATTTGTATAGTTGAATATGTGTATTATGATAATATCTACCTATATGTTAAAAAATGTGAAAGTATATGTGTTCTTCTATTGATGCTAATAAGATGATCATGTTAGACAATGAATATGGCTTGAGGTGTTTAGTCTTAAGGTAGATGCATGGTTGATCCTACTTGAGTTTGTAAGTATATCATGGTAATATTGATGGTGATATGATAGTTTATTGAATGACTTAAAGATAATAAGCTTTATTTCTATGTGCTTCTAGAATGACATGTGATATTTCTTAAAGTAATGTATGTTGTGTCTTGTCTTGGTTCACTTGTGTGCCTTACTTGATTCATGTATAAATGTGTATAAGATGTCTTAAATTAGGATTCTAAAGCCTCTTAATCTTGTAAGTATAAATGACCT
Source organism: Solanum peruvianum (assembly GCA_027705065.1). NCBI lineage: Eukaryota > Viridiplantae > Streptophyta > Magnoliopsida > Solanales > Solanaceae > Solanum > Solanum peruvianum. The sequence goes on from JAKWJD010001761.1 coordinate 20,583,717, forward strand.
TAGACCTTAAATGATGTTAAGGGAGTCTTTTATCTAAACCTTGATTCTATTGGTAAGGTTATGATCGTTGAAGTCAAAAAGTCGTAATAGTATACTTCAAAGTAAAGGAATGATATACATAAGGTTGATTGGCTTCAATGGCATCATATACAACCTCATAAAGCCATTATGAGCTTTTTTTTTGGCCATTGTAAGGTATCCCTACTTGACCATTTTTTGGTAGGGTAATTGTGATTGGGTTATGAACTTGATATGAAGCCCCTTTATATTATTAACCTTAAGTTTCAATTACTCTATGAGAACCAAGACTAGCACCGAGTGACTATGGTAAGGGAATTATCTCTAGTTAAAGAATAAGACTAGAGTACAAAGCACGCCCTTCATATTCCTTAACCATGTGCCCACAAGGGATGTGTCCAAGTTCTACCATTGACAAGTGGAACACCCTCATCGGAGTAGGATAGAACTCCGGATTTCCATGCTTTTGTATCATGGTCTATATCGTCTATTCCCTATTTTCACCTTATGTTATACCTATTAGAATTAGAGAATTTCTATGAAGTTCAGATTGTGGTATAGGACTCTATCTAGGCATTGCACAGTAGGCTTTGAAGATGTTAGTTGGAGTTCCTAGGTCTTGTCCAAGAACATTACTTGATTGTCCTTTATGTGATGAATGAGTCTTAAATGAACTAATAAATGTAATGACTTAAATTAATGAAGTATGTTAAATAAATAAGTACTTACCTGGAGTAAAGGGTTGTCTAGTTAAGGTGTGAAGGGGGCATAGGGATGGTCAGTTTGTATCTTACCTAGATGACTCTTAAGAATGACTCTAATTAGCGAAAATTGTTGAATATGTAGACATGATCTAAATTTAGGTAGCCTTAAGGATTATTTAGGTAGTCTTGAAGAGGTCAATCATGGATGTTACCTTCTTGATTTACTTAAGTAAGTCTTTTGGTGTCCTTTAGTAAGAGAATGTCATATTATCTTTGTGTTGATGTGTTAAGTGAGAATTATTCTATCATAGGTAGTCTATACGATCTCTTAAGTGTGTCTGTAAGGGATTGTATAGGTGCTTTCTTCACAACTCACTCAAGTGAGACTTAGAATCACCTTTGGTAGAGGAAATCTCATGCTTATGTGTTTCATATCTTGTAAGTATGTATGTGTCTTATTATAAGTAGTCCTGAGGATAATTCAGGCATACTTAGAGAGGGTGTATTGGCGGTCTATCTTTGTGATGCTTAAGTGAGTCTTAGGATAAATTTAGTGGGGGAATTATATGCTAATAATGTTTAAGATTAAGTGAAGAGGTTTCTTTGTAACAGTGAATAACTTCAATGTACAGTGAATTAAGCTCACTGTAAAGTTAGTCTTAAAATGTGAATAATTGCTTAAATGTTATCTTTTGTTTCTATGTTGATAAATGTTGTTCTTCTGATTATTCTATGATTTTTTAATGTAAAAATGCATATTTCTAATAAATGTCCGATTTTATTAATTTTATGCATAATTTCATACTTAGTACAATTGTTTGTAATAGCTTCATACATTTTGTTATCTCTAAATGTGTGTAGTTTAAAGGTGAGAACAATTATGAAGGAAAGCTTGGATTCTAGAGTCTTTCAAGCGATGTGAAGTATGTCCTCAATTAACTCGAGGGCATACAAACATATATATCTTCTATTTTCATAGTATTGTAATAAACTACTATTCCTATGTTTTTGAAGTATGGCTCATCATACTCACTACTATAGTATCATCAATCTAAGTATTACAAGTATCATATAATCTATCATGAAACATCATACTTCATTTTCAAGTAATGCACCTAATGAATACATTATAGTCTACTAGACACACACATCATCAACTAGAAGGACTCATGCATTCACTCCACTAAACACATAAGTAATATGGACATTTATAATATTCAAATAATCAATTTTATAACAATACAAATCCATAATGCATAATGTAATGCCGATGAGTCCACATTGATTCACAATTCATAAAGTAATGCTGACAAGGCGACATTAGTCACAAGTATAGCACATAAGCACCGCCATCATAAGTGGACCATACAAAACATCATGATTATCTAAGAACTATAGTACACAATATAGAAAAAGTTAAGTTAACGTATCATTGCTCAAACCTCACAACTTCAATTCACAGCCAATTCATCTATCACAATAATCAAAGACCCTTACAAATGACCATGATCATCAATTCAACCCAATAATCACAATTTATAATGAATTAAGGATAATACAACATAAATTTATGTAATTAGGGAAGCCAACTAAGAATTGTATAATAATTTATTCATAATTCAATAGTTCTAATCAAACATCAGAATAATTCAATGGCATTAACACATAATCAAATTACCCATAAAGTAATCAAATCTAAGGTTTTCTACGCCCCGCAAGTACATCTTATGAGAAAGGATCACTCTTGAATTGTCACATGACATCACCGGCATTTCATATGTCTAATACAAGCCCTTCGACATCTTTCATTGCGTATTCATTAAAATAGAGGAAGATATAAAACTTTTGTAGCACATCATATGCTAGAAACACTATTTCATATATATATATATATATATATATATATATATATATATATATATATATATATATATATATATATAATATTCATAATACATAATTTGACTCTAAGTCTCTTTGTCTTATTATGACACTACCAAATAGAATAGAATAGGATAGAATAGGGACACGACCCTTAATAACATAAATATAAGTCTAACTTATTAACATTAACTTAAAGAAACATCTTGACATAGGCAACCCTTGAATCATAAGGGATCCTTTATTTGAACTTGGGAGATCTATCCAAGCTCTTCACATAGGGGACATCTTCTAGACATCAACACCTACACTTTGTCTAAAAGACGAAGAAGAATTTTATTAGTACAAGAATGCACTAAGTATTGCAACAATGCAAAAATATGCATTTAAAGAGGAAATTTCATTTTAAAACATGTGAACTGCAAGAACATAGGCACATATAAGCTCAATATAGTTCACATACATCATATAGACATGGATACTACTCATAATATCACATAAAGCGATTTATAATACTTTGAGACATATTCAATACATAAAATACCTTACCTCTATTTTATTTTACTTCATTCCTTAAGTAACCCTCAAGTGTACTTAGTACAATGTATCTCCTTTATTTCACCTTACAATAGTCTTTTATATATATGCTCTATAAAAACAACCACATATATTCACAAGTCATAAGCGCATCATAGATATCAACTTCACATAAGGACTTTAACCTAAAACAACTCCTAAGTCACATAGTGCAATGTGTAGTTAGCATCCCATAATACTACTTCCACCAAGTATACCTTAGAAGTCACCCTAGAGAAGTAATAAAATTCTTGACAAGTCATAACACTTTCATTTACAACTAGACATAAGGCCACATACTTCATACCATAATATCAAGATTCTTTCCTTTGCTACAAGCTTAGTCATAACATAATTAGTTCATATCATAGGTAAACCACCCTCAGAAATCCTTCACAAGTGTACTTGTGAAATGTACACATGGATTCCCATACCTCCACATATACTAATTAAACTTACTTAGTAGCCATAAGTGCAATTCACCGCATAGTCATAATTCATGTCCTAACATAGAAAAGTTACTTAACATGCATTCATACATTCATACATAACTTAACTCTTTACTTCATAAGAGGCTCTAATCATATCCTTTCTTGAATTCATCTAGTAAAATGCATAGATAGGGTCCATATTCCTAACTATGCTAAGTACACTTGTCAAGGAATTTAGATTAGAATTTATATTCGTATCTTATTTAATTTATCAACCTTAGGGATACATCGCCATAACCATTATAGACCATGTGAGCTACATGGAATTTGGTGTTCTACTCCCACACCAAAAGGAGAGGGCTAACACTTGCCTAAGGTGCAACCATTTGCACATAGCTATCTAGGTGAAAAGCACAAGTTACAAGCTACTGGGGAACGTAGTTATGGATCATGGAAATTACTTCTAGAAACAATGACTTACTAGCGTGGAGATTTCCATCTCATGAGACAACGTCTATGTTGGGAACCCGGACTTGCTTAACGTGAAGGTTCTCCTTATGTGAAACTAAACTTAATGACGTGAAACCCCCACTCTTATTTGTCATGTTCACTTGGTTCTAGGATCTGACTCCCTTTTTAAATATATTTAATACTTTAGGTCATTAATTCATAAAGAAGGCTTTAGGAGGTTGCTCTTTTAGACATCATATTGCTCAAAGTATTCAAAGAAAAGAATGCTCGTATATCATAGACACTATATACATCATATTGCTCTAAGGATTCTAAGATGAGAATGTCCTTTCATCATAAACACTACCACATGTGAGAATGTCCTTTAACATGTTCTTAAAATCATACATCATGTGTGTGTGCTTACCATGTGAGATCTACCTTCACATTACACCTCTAATCACAAATGTTCATAACTTCTTTAATCATATATTTCACATGCATAGAAATTAGTAATGATGCATAGGAGAACTATGCTTTCCTTAATCATCATGAATCTACCCTATTTATCGACATGCATGAAGTGTGTATGTGTACATTGGTCAACATGATCACATAATGTCTATCACATAGCATTGAGGAAGCCACCCTCAAGAGATCACAATACATGTACAACAATCCTCAAGTCTCAGGTCATACACACAAATAGAGTATGAAGGTATGTTGGAAACACACACTCACATTACATCGTAGGAGCCACTAACATATTCAACATTAGAATTGAAGATTCCAAGCATACTTTCATCACACATTCATATTGAGTTCATATAGGTAGGGGTCATGTGGTAAGAGTATTCATCATTATTATCCATATAGACCACACCACATTCTAATATGATCGTTCAGATACGTAGAACATCAATTAACTTAGAACATGATATTAGAATCAAGGTAAAATGCTTCAACTTCCTTAACATAGAAATAATCATAGTAGTTTATCTTGCATCTAATGCCTTAAAGGTCATGATCACAACACATAAACATAATTCAATATACATTCTAAGTTAATTAAAGGATAAAAATCAACTTACCAAATCTCCAAGCTAATGATCATCATTGATCAATCCTCCACAATTTATTTTCAATTGATATAGATAGTAATAGCAGTAAGCGATTCAATACAACCTAGTCACAATTCTATAAACATGAAATCAAGATCACAAGACCAACATTATAGGCCAATTTGAGAAATTAGGAGAATTATGGGTTCTTCATAAAATATTATTGAAATTAATTATAACTTAAGTATCTAAACATTTATTCATCATTAGATTTCTTTTGAAATCAATGTGAGAATGAACCCATGGCTAGACTGAAAGATAGGATTTTTTGACTTAGAATCATGTTTGGAAAAGCTTTGAAATGATTACACAGATGTATGGTTATCTACAGATGAAGGATTACAATACCTTATTAATTAAAAACCCCATGAAAATCTGCGGAGAAGGCTCCAAGAATCCATCTCCATAGATTGTTCTTGAGCTTGGCCTATAGTGGAGGTTTTGGAAGAGAAAAAAGTTTTGAGGTTTTTTATTTCCTACTGGATATTGGGGTTTTGGCTTGTGGAAGTGTTCGAAAAGGTCCTAAAACAGTAAATAAATGTTCCCCTATGTTAACAAAACACCCCCATACTCATAGGGTCTTTTAGAATTGTAAAAATGACTTTAAATGACGCACCTGAATATGGGAAGTGGCTGCACGTCGCGGAGCAGCCTCTGAATTTTTGTACCAAATAATTTTTGAGGCAGTGAGCTGCATGCTGGTTGTGCGTCGCACAGGAAGGTCCAAATGTTGGTTCTGCTTTCTGCCTTTGGCAGCCTCCTTGTCTAACGTTTGGGTCTTCCTTGAGGGCCCTTAGGGTGGTCTCTGGGGAGTCGTTCTCACACGTTTTGACCCTAACTATGTCTATTAAGGTGCTGGTCACTGCTATTGTTTTTGGACATCAAACAACACATAAGAACAAGTAAAATATACAAGGACACACTAGCATGTCTAAAGACTAACTTTCAAACGTATTGGATGTTCTTGGGCGTTTGACCTTTACCGACATAGATCATGTGATCATCATGAAACATACAAGGACACACTAGCATGTCTAAAGACTACAGATTCTACTCCCACACCTAAAAGTGAAGGTTAACACTTGCCTAATGTGCAACCATTCATATATAACTATTTAGTTGGAAACCACAAGCTATAACCTACGAGGAACTTTGTTATGGAACATGGAGATTGCTTCAAGAAACTTTGACTTACTAGCGTGGAGTTTTCCATCTCATTAGACAACATCGATGTTGGGAACTCAGACTTGCTAAACATGAAGGTTCTCTTTGTGGGAAGCCAAACTTACATCCGTGAAACCCCCACTCTTATTTGTCATATTCGCTCGGTGCTAGGATCTAACTCCCTTTTTAAATGCATTTAGTACATTAGTTCAGAAAGAAGGCTTTAGGAGCGTGCTCCTTCACACATTATATTGATCAAAGGATTCTAAGATGAGAATATCCTTTCATCATACACCCTAATTCATGTGACAATGTCCTTTCACTCATTCATACAATCATATATCATGTGTGTGGTCATACCATGTGAGATCTACCTTCACATAACACCTCTAGTCACATATGTTCATAACTTCATTAATCATATACCACTCATGCATACAAATAGGTAATAATGCATAGGAGAACTATCCTTTCTGTAATCGTCATGAACGTACCCTATTCATAAATATGCATGCATTGTGTGTACATTGGTCAACATGATCACATAATGTCTATCACATAGCATTGAGGAAGACACCCTCAAAAGATCACAACACATGTACAACAATCCTCAAGTCTCAAGTCATACACACATATAAAGTATTAAGGATTATAGACTACACACACTCATATTACATCATAGGATACACTAATATAGTCAACATCAGAATAGATGATTCCTAGCATACTTTAATGGCACATTCATATAGGGTTCATATAGGTGTAGGTCATGCTATAAGAGTGTTCATCATCATTAGCCATATAGAACACACCACATCATAACATGATCATTCAGATATATACAACATCATCCACAAACCTAGATCATGCAACTGGTGTGGAAGTAACTTAACATAACATCAATTCACTTAGAACATGATATTAGAACCAAGGCTAAATCCTTCAACTTCCTAAACATCGAAATGATCATATTAGTTCGTCTTGCATCTAATTCCTTCATGTCCATGATCACAAAATATAAACATGTACAAGAATATAAACACCGGCACCATAAGGAGCCCAAACCAATGAACACAATTCAATATACAATATAAGTTAATTAATAAAATAGGTCAACTTACCAAATCTCTGAGCTAATGATCATCTTTGATCATTTCTCCACAATTCATATTCAATTGATATAGATAGTAATAGCAATAAGCAATTTAATACAATCTAATCACAATAATATAAATATGAAATCAAGATCACAAGACCCACATCATAGGCCAATTTGAGTAATTAGGAGGATCATGCGTTCTACATAAAATTGGATAGAAATACATCATAGCATAAGTAGCTAAATATATATTCATTATTAGAATGCTTTTCAAATCAATTTGAGAAAGGACCCATGGCTATATTGAAAGATAGGATTTTTTTACTTAGATCATGTTTGAAAAAGCATTGAAAGGACTCCATAGTTGAATGGTTATCTATGAAATAAGGATTACTATAACACTTCAAAAATATAAGACGTGTTCTAGAGCCTAACATAAGAGTCATAAGATCTAGACACTGTTTAAGGTCTATTTTGATTAATATGATTCATTTAGGAAGTCTATAAACCAAAACGTTCAAGAACGTCCACGACGTTTGGAAAGTAGTTCAAGGAGGTACTAGAGGGCCTTATTCTATTTGATTAGCTTTTATGAGTCGGAAAATAATAAAAATTAGTGGAAGGATCTCTAACATGTGATTAAGTAAGTAGATTCAAGATTGAAACGTCTGGTTACAACTCCCTAAAGAGAGACCAAGGGCCCTTGAGGGGGAGCCTTGCATGTTGAGTCAAGCACAGCCTGGGCAGTGTGCACCCACGAGAGGCAGACGATGGAGCATGTGTTGATCAACGGGGCGTTGATTCCATCCGTACACCAATACTTAGCCAATTCATTAAAGCGGATCTTTTTCACACTCTCTGAACTCTTTCATGGACGTGCAACAAGAAAGGGGGTGGTCGTTTAATTGAGGCACGAGGCATCGACGGGGTCTTGTAGGTGAGTAACCTGTTTTGCTGCACATTTTAAACTATGTCTTAAATAATTATTTAAGGGGTTTGGTTTGTTAGTTAGGGATTAAGGTAAGTCTAATTAACTTAATTAACCCCCCATATAAAGACCCCAACCCCATTACACCAATTACAACTTACGAAACAAAACTCTTTTCCTTCTCTTTTTTTTCCCTCCCTATTGGAAGACACTGTTGAAGACCAAGCTAGGGGAGGGTTTTGGGTACTGTAAAGGGACGATTTCACCATTAATTCTTTCACATTGCAAAATCACACCCTAGGAGTTAGGGTCAATCTAGGATTGCAGCTAGTGTACTTGACCTCTCAGAGGTCTTGTACAATACCTTTTCGTATCGTTCATCACGGATACATAATAAAAAGTAGTGCGGAATTAAGAATTTTCACAAAACATTAGAATATCTGTAGTAACATCTTTCATTATAAATCATTGGAGATACTAAGTCTCAATCTCATCAGCTCATACTTCAAATATGGAAATACATAGTCTATTAAAATATTTTGAAATAAAAGACAAATATGTCTTCCCTCGAGTCAAATGAGGACATACCTCACTCCGCTTCAACAACTCTAGAATAAAATCTCTCCTTCATGATCCTTCTCACCTTTCACCTACACCTTTATAGATAACAAAATATATGGAATTAGTACAAACAATTTTATTAAGTATGATATTATGGATAAAATCATGAAAACGGATATTTTTTTGAAATATGCATCTTTTCATTTAAAATCATATTATAATAATAAGAACAACATTTAACACCTTAGAATCACATAAGATAACATCTAAGTGATTTAGTTCATTTTTGAAAAAACATTACAGTGACTTATATTCACTGTTTCACTTTAACAATGAAGTGTCTTCTCTTAACCTAACACACCTTTTAGTATGTAATTATCCCACTAAAAGCTACCCTAAGTCTCACTTAAGCAACACAACAAGAGACGCCCGTAAACCCTCACTAAGCATGCCTAAATGATCCTCAAGACTACTCCAAATGAGACACATACACACTTACAATCAACCATACACATGAACATGAGATCCTTCTACCAAAGGTGATTCTTAGTCTCACTTGAGTGAGTTATGATGCGACCGCCCATACAATCCCTTACACACACACTTAAAAAATCCTTTAAAATACCTACAATAGAACCTTTATCACTTAACATAACAACATATTATAATATGACATTCTCTTTACAAAGGATATCAAAAGACATACTTAAGTAAATCAAGAAGATAACATCAGTGATTGACCTCTTCAAGACTACCTAAATAATCCTTAAGACTACCTAAGCTTATTTAATGTCTACATATTCAACCATTTTCACTAACTAGATTCATCCTTAAGACTTATCTAGGTAAGATACGAAGTGACCATTCCTATGCCACCTTCACACATTAACTTCACAAGCCTTAACTACTTTAGATAAGTACTTATTCATTTAACATACTTTGTTTACTTGAGGTACATTTATTAGTTCATTTAGGAGACATTTATCACATAAAGTAAATTCAAGTAGTGGTCTTGGACAAGACATAGGAAATCCAACTTACACCTTCAAAGCATATTGTGCAATTTCTAGATAGCGTCTCATACCAGCACCTAAATTTAATAGAACTTATCTAATGCTAGTAGGTATCCCATATGATGATAATTGGTAATAACTGAGATAGACCATGATAGCAAGACATGTAATTTTGAGTTCTAACCTACTCCGGTGAGGGTGTTGTACTTAGAAATGGTAGAAGTCAGACACATCCCATTTAGGCACACGATAAGTAATATGAAGGGCATGCTTTATAATCTACTATCATTCTTTAACTAGAACTACTTCCCTTACCATACTAACTCGGTGATATCCTTTGTTTTCATAGAGTAATTTACACTTAAGGTTCATATAAAGGGTTCCATATCAAGTTGATAACCCAATAACATTTACCCAACCATAGAGGTCCTCTTTGTATACTTTACAATGGCGAAAGGAAGCTCATCATTAATTTCTTAAGGTTCGATATGATACCGTTCCATCCAATCAACCTTAAGTCTATCATTCATTTATTTGAAGTATACCATTACGTCTTTCGACTTGAACATTCATGACCTTGCCACTAGGTTCAAGGTTCCACATAAAGAATTCTCTTAATATAATTCAAGGTCTCATGTCATTCATATATACAAGAATAATAAGTTCTAGCATCCTAATTGAATACGTATCATATTCATATTCATACATGCATCAAGTAAGGGACATAACTCAACCAAGACAAGACACAACATATTTCACTTTAACACATATTATGTGTCATTCTAGAAGCACATATAAAAAACCATATCCTCCTTATAATCATTCTATAGAGTATAATATCATCGTCAATATGAACATCATAGACTCATATAGTCAAGTTGGAATAACCATGTATCAACCCTAAGACCATACACATAAAGTCGTATTCATAGTCTATCATGATAACTTAAATAACATCAATAAAAGAAACCCACATATTTTCACATTACTTATAATTTAGGTAGCCAATTTCATACTTCACATAATAAAGTAAACAAATAATCAGATTACTTCAAATAGTTATCGACAAGGCCATAATCATCATAATACATAATGTAACGCCAACAAGGCCACATCAATTGCACGTAAAGCACATAACACCGCCACCATAAGTGGAACATACTAATCACAACATAATTGAAGAATAAAAATCATAAAATAAAGGGTATTGGGGTAGCGTACCACCACTCAATTCTCAACACCTCAGTCCAATGCTAAATTCATCCAACTCAATACCTATGGCCTTACTTATAGCCATGAACCAACAATTAAATATAAAAACTATCACACTCAATGAAACTAGGTTAATTCAACATATGTTTGTAAATCTAGTACAACCTAAACATCAATTCAATACAATTCTTACATCGTTAGATAGACCATTGAAAACTACACGAGAATTCATAAACATTAGATTAATATTACTTAACCCATAAAGTAGTCAAAAACTAGGGTTCATCAATTATAGGTTTCATAGGTTAATTCAGTTAAAATAATCTAATTAATCACAATTCAATCAATATTCAATGCTTAAAACCTTTAATGCAAGAACCCATGCATGGATCATGAAATTGGACAATTCATCTTTGAGAACTTTAGAAAACATCTTTGAAAGTTGGGCTTCAAGATGAATAGAGTTTCCAGTATCAAAAAGCATACCTCAATGAAGCTAATTCTTCAATTTTATGAATAAACTCAACTCAATTCTCCAATCAAATCTATTCCTTGAGTTTTGACTCTAATGGAGTTCTAGGGATTTTTTGAGGGAATTTGGATTTTTATTTTGAAGAATGAAATCTTCTAAGTGTTTTAGGATTATAAACATACATAAAATGCCAAAAAGATCCTTTGTGAACCGCCCTTTATCTTATTTGTATATGGGGTGAATTTAGAATTTCACCCCTTAAATTATAGTGACTGCACGCAGGAGACAGTCCTCACGGACGGATGACCATCGACGGCCCGTCCCTTGACCGACGAACCATTTTGTTGGTCCGTTGCCTATGAGTGAGGATGGTATTTGCCCTATACTCTACCACTAGTAAGTACCAAATGACGAGACTCACCTACGGGGCATCGATTGACCCATTGGGTGTCGATTGCTTTCCGTAGGTGGGGTGTCTTTGACATTCTTGCGCACCATGAAGGGTCCTTCTTCAAGGACCCTTGGATGGTCCTTGAAATGTTTTTCTAGAATTTTCCGAAAACAAACACGATCGTATATGAGTTTAGGACCTCTCACATGAATTTCATCCAAAATGAACACGTAAAACTCAACAAAACATGCATAGACACACAAGGTCATTTCAAGGCAAAACTTTTGAATGACATGGACGTTCTTGGACGTTTGACCTCCAAACTTCACGAAACTTAAGATACTCCATATATACACAAAAATAACTCAAATAATAACCTTAAAACCTCATTAATCACACATAAAAACATAAAACCACATACGAAACATATAGTGACTTAATCGTCAAACGTCTTGGTTGTCCCTTGACGTTTGACTTCCAATGCACCTAAACTCTTAGATGCTGACTCAATAACAAATTATAGACAAATTTATTAATGTATACAATCATGAAAAAATATGTTAGGATATATTTCACCTAAGTCATTTTCGGGATCTTACATTCTCCCCACTTGGACAACATTTGTCCTCAAATTACACTTGCCACTCTCCGAACCTTCCAAGAAAAGAGATTCAATTAAAAATCATGACCATACCATATAACATCTCGAAAAATACAAACATCTAGAGAACATCAATTACGCATAATGAAGAGGATCACAACACAACAAGAGACTTAAAAATATTCTTTAACTCATCTTGTTACAAAACTCAGATGCTTCATTCCAAATAGCTATAAATCATTTTATATTCACTATCATAGTCATATACATCAGCTATAACCACATTTAAAGAATTTTAGACCAAAGACTGATAGTCATTTTTCAAAAAATTTACAGTGAGCAGGCAGTCCCTTCATAGTGATTTTTGCAACTTTTCCGAAAATGCAACTTTAAGGCAATTCATGATGGAAACATGCTAATATTCAAGATCAAATAATATAAACACATGTTACAACAATATCATAACTTCATAAAATGCGCTATGAAAAAAAAATCAATGAAATTCAATTCCAACAAAACTCCTAAACATCATGCACTTGCAACATGCTTCTATGACTTTCTATCCCATCTACTAACCATACTCCCCCACTTAGAAGGAACTCATAGAAATAAAAAGAGAAATGCAAGGACTTTCCCTCATCATCATCACCATCCAGCTTCTCTTCTCTAGTCCGGAGTGTATAGAAACGCCTCTTATTAGGAGCATCGTATCTTAGAACATTAGGTGAAACTTGCTTACCCTCTCTTCCTGTAGAAGAAATTGAAGGAAAATCTCTCACCTTGTGTCCTTCTTTACAACAACAAAAGCAACTCTCAGTACTGTTTAGGCATACCCGATAGTTTCTCTTTCTATGAGTGATACATTTAGGTTTGTCATTTCGAAAAAGTCTTCCTTTCTCAAATTTCAAGTTAGCACCCTTAGGTTTTTCTTGAGTTTAAGCCCGCTTCGTAAACCTAGATTGATATTTTTCGCTACAACAACCCCTTTATAAGTTTCTAGACATCCTCTTAAGTTTAGACTCTTCAATTGATTAAGCATACACCATGACTCTATCTAGGGTCATATCATCATGTAGCATCTCCCTATGACATTATTCCCTCACTAAATCGGTAACATCCATCACAAAATGACTTAACTCATCCCTTGGATTAGACACAAGTGATGGGGCATATCTAGATAACATTGAGAACTTCAAAGAGAATTCCTTAACACTCATATTGCCTTGCTTAAGATTGATAAACTCCTCTACCTTAAATTCTTTCCTCTCACGGGGAAAAAACCTCCCAAGAAAAGCTTCCACAAATTCATCCCACTCAATAGGACTTGACTCAACAAGCCTATTGTCCTTCCAATGAGTGTACCGCACTTGAGCAACCTCCCTCAATTGATACAAAGCCTGTTTTATTTCGGAAAAATATTTTATAATTTTTTGACTTTTTTATAGTCGCCACTTAATTTTTGAAGAAAAAAAACTTGGGTTTCGAAAAGATTTAGGAAACCTTAAGAAAACTTTGCAAGGGGGTTCAGGGATCCAAATATATATTTTAGGACTGTTTTTACGGCACATATAATATTCACTAACTCATGATTATTAAACAATTAACTTGCATGGCTTAGACGTGAGATAAGAAAATATTTAGAGTTTGTTTGAAAGTGAATTATTAGCTTTTTATCTAAGTGATACGTCTAACTTGCAATATTTTATTATCTTAATTTAGTTCAATTCGATTGATTTAGCTTATATCATTAAAACGATATAACTCTTTGTCGAGATTTGTATTTTTAAACCTAAACTAGCGGCAACTAATGGCAAACAAATAAACGATAAAGTAACGAGAGAGGGAGAGACATTTGGGTCCAAATCGTCCGCCTGGACCGATATTTGGACCCCATTCCATTTTTGGCCATTCACCCATTTCCACCTGTCCTAAAATTCTAAAATAATAATAATATAGCAGGGTCTAAGTCCCAAATAAAATAAAATTATGTAAAGTAAAATAAAAATTTGCCTTTTAGCCCGATCTTCTTCAAGTCTCCAATCTAGTCCAAGTATTCCGCTTCAGGACCTGTTCGTCGGTTTTTAGCCTTGTATGTTGTCTTCATAGCTGTCTGACCCAATGAGAGAGTGAAATTGGGCCTACATCGCCCAACTCGATATGCAAGGAGGGAAGGATTCCACAAGGGACTCGAACGGAGTTTCTCATGCAACAATAGAAAATAAAAATACATAAGTAATAACTCTTAAAATTTTAAAATAAAAATAAAATAAAGATAGATGATAAGGCATGTAAGAATTATACACTAATGAAGTCACAGTGACTTTGTTAAAATCTGGGAATATATATTTCAAAATGAATGTATGACATAGACATACTATGATTATTAAGAAGGAATAGAATCTTAAAGTTTACTAAAAAAACTTGCACCCTAAAAAAATAGCATGAAAAGAAGAGTGTCAAGAATTAAGATAAAAAAAAACCTTTAATATTAACTAATCTTTAATAATCAAATCCCCTAACCAATTTTGTCATCAGTTGGTTGGAAAACAATACTAGTACTAGAATAGATTCTCACAAAATTTGGATCATATAAAAAATTAGACTAATGCATTTTGAGGTGGATAAAACATCATATCAAATAAGCCAAACTATCTTAGGATAGAGTGAACATAATCTGGAACAAGTCACGTGCTTAAATTATAAGTTCATAGATTAAGCTACCATTAGAAACAACATATAACAGGTAGATATGATGCACTAAATAAACTATAAGACATACTTAAACCAAGATGAAATCAAACAGATATGAAGTTGTTTCAAACTTTCGAATTTAAACTATGTCTCAAGAACCAAAAAGCTCATATTCATTTCAGTAAACAATCTCGAGATGGAATATAATAGAGACACGAAAGAAAGCGTAAACAGCTATACATTCGAATTAAAAAATTTAGCTCAAAAGAGAATGACGGACACAATGTGGAACATTGATATCATGCATGAATGAGCAAACAAGACATGTGAAATAAGAAATTAAAAAACAACTATGAGGGAGCAAATACATAAGTGACATTATGGCAAGGAAGAGACAATAAACTTTTTAAACATAAGAATCAATATATTGACAGATCCTACCCTATTCGAACTATAACTAAAAAAATCAAACTTTCAAAATATGAAGATCAAAACCAAAAAACGAGAAACAAAACTATTCTAATGCAATATAAAAATCATGAACCAACGAAACTATCAAGTTGGATTCGTTATGGAAACGAATGATAGAAAAATTACACCAAGGCTATGAAGATCGACAATAAGCTGAAAAGTAACTTAAACTTGAACATCAGCCTTCTCATAAAAGGATATACTCACAATAAGATGTTTGTGAGAAGATACTAATTAAACATCATCTACCCACAAAATCGTCCAAACGAGCAAAATATATCCTGTAAATGAAGTAATACAAAGCAATGATATTGAACAGTGTATACGGAAATAAAAAAGGAAAATAACACTAAATATAAACCCACAAAGCAGAGACTCGACTAAGTAATGAAACCAAATAAGAACACATGTATTACTTTGATACATCATAAACCCAGCAGTGACTAAAACAAAAAGCCATGGATCAAAAAACATCAAACATAAAAAATATCATTTTTTGGGATGGAAGAAGAGTCGAAAGAGTATTATAAAGAAGAAGACAATACCTTTTTCCGGAGAGCAGTTGAGACTTAAGTAATTTCTTAAGTCAGTATCTTAGTGCCAATCTCGTATGTTGTCAGACTTCAATTTCCCCATGTTGGGAGAAATGTAGTTGTAGAGGAGCAGAAAGAAACTTGACTGTCAGGAGAGGAGCACCCCTAGACGAGGAAATAATGAGATTTCCCCACTGAAGTGTAATTCCGTGGACTTCGACGGACAAAATTGATACGTTCAAACTTACTTCTCAAAAAAGAACTAATGAGGTTGGGATCGTTCCCACGAGGAAAATAGTTCAGACTTATCTTCAATCTATTATTACTATTATTTAGTCCATTATTTCCTTGGAAAACAAAGACAATAAAAGGGTTTTTTTATTTATAAATGAATTAAAATAATTAGCTAAATCAAAGTAGACAACTAACAGATTCAAATGTTGGAGTTTAATTAGTTAACAAAAGTAACTAGGGTTTACGTGTTCCCCACAGGTTCCTAACTTAATAATTCTGACTATAATAATTCTTTCCTAGTATCTTGCATCCAAAGTGATAAGTTATGTATTTCTAAATTGGCCCGGCATCTAGAAAATTTCACTCCGCAACTTGGTCCTGCTACCTGTGTTGCTATAGTAACCCGTAACTTTACCTCATATTAAGCATCGTATTTGATATTTGATTAAGTTATTCCCTCGTACCAATCAATACTAGCCTATTAGATAGTATACACTCAATCTATGTTGATAATTCTTTTCCTATTATCTACCTCCTTGGTACGGCAAGTAGCATTAAGGCGAGTTCTAACGTTGGCCATCCGTTAAAAAGACTTCTAAGCGAAAGAATTATCAATGCATGCAATACACTATTCTAGAATTATTATTTTAGTTATGTTTTACCTCATTATTCGCCTATGATTCCCACAACCTTAGTTATGGAGTTTAGTTACCCATAGTCATAATCACAATATTCATATATATGATATAAGAACTCATGTACTTACTTCAATAAGAAAGAATAAATCCAGAAATTTACTTGATT
This sequence comes from Solanum peruvianum, assembly GCA_027705065.1. NCBI lineage: Eukaryota > Viridiplantae > Streptophyta > Magnoliopsida > Solanales > Solanaceae > Solanum > Solanum peruvianum. The sequence goes on from JAKWJD010001761.1 coordinate 20,601,072, forward strand.
AATCGACAAAATCACCAACAATCAACTCCAGAGAAAAGTGTAACAATCCAAAGTGTAATAATCAAAATAATTTCCTCACAAAGAATATAACATAAAATTTTATAATAACCAAGAGTCTAACCCCCCCAAATGATGTTTTTAGAACTATTTATAAAAAACAAAAACCTAATCAAAGAAGGACACTATTTGCTGAAAATCAAAATGCGGCTAGGCCGACAGACCTCGCAACGGGTCGTCGTGGTCACGACGGGCCGTCATGGACTCCGTCATCCCATACTTTGCAAATTCTTCTGCTGCTCTCTTCATTACCCTCGACGAATGGTATGATGGATCATCACAGGCACAACGGTCCGTCGAGGGTCTCCGTTCCATAACACTTAAAATCTTGAATTTGGTATTAGGACTACTTCTCTGAACTTCATGACGAACCAGAATGACGGACTGTCATGGCTATGACGGTCCGTCATGCACTTTGTAGCCCCACACTTTGTAAGACTTCCCTATTTTCCTTCAGCAGCTTCACTACGATGCCACCTACGGACCATCAGAGGCACGATGGACCGTCACAAGCTCCATAGGTGGTACTTTTCTTTATTTTTTGCTCAAAAACATCCGCGTTCATCTTTAGACAGATTTCCTGCATATAAAGAGAAACTTACGTAAAAATTAATACAAAAAAGCTTTTGGACACTCACTAAACTTAAAGAAAAAGTATTAAAAATACTGTGAAACTACAATATATCAACACCCTCAACTTAAATTCGTTCTTTGTCCTCAAGAAACCCACTATGACTCACTACAAAATCTTTGTACAATAGTATCCATGTTTTATCTTTTACAATCATTTGACTATCAAAATTATTGGTCTCATCATATTTATGCATGCTATCACTATTAGGCTTGAATTATGTTGAATCAGACCATGACACAGACTCACCACGCACTAACACCTATTCTCTTCAATTTCTCACCGAGGTGCTAATATTTCTGGTATTGCAACTAGTGTCCTCACTTCAACACAATATCCTCATTTTTAACACAATGATTTTAGTTTCAGTATAAGGATTACTTTGCAACACTCACTCTCAGAAAAGATTCACAACTCATACATACATATTGCCATAAGCTTGACCTTATTTTCACTGCTTTAACTTCGCTATTCAACTTTTAGGATCACAATAGGACTTTCTTAGCTTGTCACATAGTCTCAGGGTCAGGTAGGTATATTTAGGTTACTTTAGTGACTTTTTGCCCTTCTTGATACATCGTCTAAGCATACCACTTTTTATCATTTTATTTCGTCCAGTTTCTCATATTCTTTCACCTTGCTATTTTCTCTTCTTTCTTCATTTGTGTAAGTGACTCTCTTCTTTACTTGCTTGTATTTATTGTATTTTTTTATTTCACTTTTGTTTCAACTGATTCTTGAGTCACTTTACTTTTGTTTTGTCTCTGTCTTTGTTCTTTCAACCCTACTTTCCAGAGCATTCCTTATAATAGTCACCCTCAACTCATGGCTTTGCAATGAGTAAACGTATACAATACCCAAAGTTGGGTCAGGGCCATTAAAAGGTTGTTTACTGCATTAGCCACCCTCAACTTATGCTTTTGGCATAAGCTCAGGGGCACATGTCCAAGGAGGGACCAGGGCCAACACATTATTCCCAGAAAAGATAGTTGGGGTGAAAAAGCAAGGTCTAGTTTAAGCTCAAATCACTTGGATCAAAGAAGGATATATTTCATTTGCTTTTTTTTATTTAGGCTAAAAATGGGCTATATTGAACAAGGGTCTATGATCCTTTCCTAATTGTCTATTACAGCTTACTTTTAGCAGGACTAACCAGGAAAGTTCTAGCTCAGTACAAATTGTAGACTATTCAATTCTTCCTCACACTCACTTAACATCTCATTACTATACCAGATTATCAGACACCTAGTTCAAATTTTAGGCTTAGGGTCATGCAGTGGTGTATCTCTATGTCATGCTTAGAGCCACACTTTTATCAATTACTATGCCTAGTCATGCATCATTTTCATTTCATTAGGATATCATTTTAACCATCGTGCTTCAGAGTTAAACTTTGTACACAAGATATAGACATGTCGGTTCAACAGTAAAAATAATCAGTCTCTTGGGGAAAAAGAACACAGGCAAGAAAAACCCAAAAGAGGATAGTGAATTGGACTACTCAAACTTCACCCTAGCACTCAATTTCTATTTACCCCACCCCCAACAAAAAGACATGCATTGTCCTTAATGCATAAAAATATTGAAATATGAGAGTGGTAGGTGAAGCAAACTTGGGGCGCAAACCACTGATGATCAGCAACCTGGTGGGTCCGGTTTCCCGCAACCCACTACATCTGTAATCTGGACACCCTTAGTTGTGTCCTCATAAGCAACATCACTATCAGCAGTGCCTCCCACTATCTCCACATTTCCGGAACTAGATTCCCCAGCATCTAACTCTACAGCCTTCATCTGACGCGCCTCTTCATCAGCCAGCAAGGCTCTCCTCGCAGCCTCCATCTCACGGCGCTCCTTCTTCTGTGCTCTAGCCTCATACTCCTCGCGATCCCTACGCCTCTTGGCATGCTCTCAAGGGGGAGGTGGTGGAATCTCAGAAGTAGCGAAGAAGGCCTCCATCACTGTGTCCTCAGCAGGCTCTACAGAGGGGGCCTCAGAATCAGGCACCCTAGACTTTACAATCATATCAATGTCTGCGCGAAGACTCTCGACCGCAGCCTGAAGGGTCGACCCATCCACCTGAGGGCTAGCACCCGCAACTCAAAAGTGTCCAAGCGCTGATGAACCTCAACGATCTTTCGCTCTATGTGCTGGACCATTCTCTGCTCCAAGCACTCTTATGCCTCAGCAATAGACCTCTGCATCCAAGGCTTGATGTGATGCAGAAGTGTGTCAATCTGTGCCTGTAGTTTCTGGACCCTATCAAGTAGGACCAGAGCGGGGAAAGGGGTTGAGCGAGAGGAGCTCGGGGCACTGCTACTACCCGAAATTGACTCAACCGGGGTAGTGTCAGTGGAAGCAGCCTGCGTAGCCGTGCGAGCCTGTGCTACCGTATCAGCCAGATTGTCACCAAGTAGAGGCAACTCAGGACGGGGGCCCTCTGTGTGGAGCAAACTCATTGGCCTCATCCTTGATGAGGCCGATATCAATAGTGCCCAGCGGGGTCTTGAGCTGATCAATGTGCCAGATGGGCACACCTGCGAATCTGCATAAAGAAAAATATCATGTACGGGAAAGGGTAAGAAGTTGTGACCTTAAAATCCCTCTCGTGCATGACCTCCTGTAGAAGCAAAGCAAAGTCCACCTCAAATTCGGCTATCATTTCCGCCATAAGAACTGCACGATCCCATGTGACTATATTTTCAGTGGTTGTGGGGGAAAGTAGCGGCGGACAATCAACCATAAGAACTTAGCCTTGAAGGTCAGGTTAGCCTTCTTGATGGTACCCTTTGGGTCGGTTACCCAATCAGCACCCTCTCCATCAAAGGACAAGTGCAGGGCCATCCATCTCTTCGTGGTCTCTCTCAGCGATGGCTCACGGAAGTATTGGCCATCTTTGACAATTTGCCACCGGTAGTGAAACTCGGCGGTGAGAGGGGTCCGGTTGGAATCAACATCCTCGCCATATAGATACCGGTAGATGGCAGGCAGGGAGATATAAACATGAATGCCAGGTACTCGAACATGCTCCAGTGGGGCCTATTTGGCAGGGGAAGCCCGCCAATCAATCTGTGATCTTAGAGTATCCACGTAGGAGGCGTAAAACTCTCAGACCAACTCTTCACTAGAACGGCCCAATGAATGCGCTGTCCGCTCCAAGCGGTGTTTGGTGAAGAGATTGTGGATCTCTAGCATAGTCGGGAGACTTCCCGTAAGGACCCACCTCTCCAATGGAAGGGTCCGTGTCATGACTCCTTTATCATTCAGAAAGTTTGCGCCTGAATAAACGTGATAATGCCCATCGACACACCATCGATTGAGATTTTTGGCAACAGGGGTGAGAGCACGAGTCGGTGAGCCGAGTGTGGATTCAGAATTATCAGCCTTATCAGACGAGACAAACTGTGCAGCTGTGGCGGGTGCAGGGACCTCAGGAGATCCGGAGGCTTCCTCCGACCATGAAACTCCTAAGGAGCCTGATGTTCCTTCTTCATGAGTAGCTGACCCAGAAGGTGTGCAGATCAGTATGCGCTCCTCATTAGACTGGGAGGCAGTGACTACGCCCGACACCACCTTTTGGGCATAACTCTGGCAGCACGTGCAGCTCGAGATGGGGTGGAAGTGTCTGGGGGAACATATTCGGGGTCACGCTCATCATCAGAGCCAATGAACTGGAGGGCAGATGGGGCGACAGACTTGGATCACCCATGTGCGTACACTCGATCTTTTTTTGGTGCCATAATAGATAGTACCTGTAAAGAATCAATATTAGTACTAGAAGGAGCAAGCAAGACAAGCAAAACGACACAAAATAAATAAAGGAGTCAAGATGTAATGACATTTCTATAGTAACAGTGAAATATGACGGACCAGGTGACGGCTCATCGTGAGTACAACGGACCGTCATGGGGTCCGTCACGTCTTACTTAAACTATGTTAATATAGAGACCCCTGAAGGAAAGTCTCTGACAGTTATGACAGATAAGCAGGACGGATCGTTGTGATGATGAAGGTCCGTCTTTGATGTCCATCGTGCGACACTTGGAAAAAGTATAAAGACCCTTAGGAGAGGGGTATTTGACCGTCATGACGGTTATGCAGGACGGACCGTCGAGTGTATGATGGTCCATCGTAGATATCCGTAAGAGGACACTTAGAAAAAGTGAGAGACCCTTAGGAATAGGGTCTCTGACAACCAGAACGGTTGTGCAGGACTGACCGTAGTGGGTACGACGGTACGTCGTATGTGTCTGTTGGAGGACACTTTAAAAAAGTGAGAGACCCTTAGGAATAGGGTCTTTGACAACCAGAACGGTTGTGTAGAATGGACCGCCGTGGGAACGATGGTCCGTCACATGTGTCCGTTAGTGGACACTAAGAGAAAATTGGACAGTGGGGTGTTGGGGATGTTGGGACGGATCTTATGATGGTCCATCGTGGATACAACGGTCCGTCATCGGAGTCTCGTTCTATCATTCAGTGACAGAAATGGGGATGCCACAATCATCCCCTATGACCCAAATGGAATTTTTAGTGTTTTAACCTACATGTGTCTATCCCAAATACCTAGTAAACTAGCAATGCTAAAGCACCTATTTTCTAGAGTTATAACAAGGCAATTTTGAGGATTCTCAACCTAGGTTAGAAAGAATATGTGTTAAAGTATGAACCCATCAATAAGAAATAGGCTAATACTAATTGATAAATAAAAATGCAATGTAAATGGGTATAAATCAGAGATACATACTTGAGAATTTGAGAAAAACAAGAGAGAAAGGTACTTGGTGATCAAGTAGAGAACCACATCGGCAGACTCCGACTAGTAGAGAGTGGATTTTAGGAATTTTGGAATTTGGGAAAATGATCGGTTGAAAGAGAGGTAGGAAATTGGAAGTTCAAAAGGGAGGGAAATGGGAGGAAGAGGGAAGGAAATGGGTGAAATGGAGGAGTGGGGTTTGTGAATGTTAAGAATTTTTAAAAACCCCAACCGGTTCGGGTGGGGTATGCTTCATTAATGACGCGATGAGTCCCCGACGACTGTCCATCGCAGTTGTGACGGTCTGTCGGTTGTTACATCGCGTGTGCCCTAGTTTTGAAAATAATTTTAAGATGTACCTACCACGATGGATTCATGCGATGATCCGTCGCGTGATGGGCCATTGATGGGTCCGTTGATACGCTCAAACTTACTTCTCAAATAAGAAGTAAAGCAGTCGTGTCAAGTAAATAACCCAACTAGTGAGGGTGGGATCTTTCCCACGAGGAAATTAGTCTAGACTTAACTTCAACCTGTTATTACTATTGTTTGGTCAATGACTTCCTTGAAAAGTAAAAAACAATAAAAGGGGGGTTTCTAATTCTAAATGAGTGAAAATAACTAACGAAATTGAAATAGACACTTAACAGCTTTGAAAGTTGGAGTTTAATCAATGAATCAAAGAAACATAGGTTTATGTGTTCCCAACAGGTTCATAAATTTATAATTCTAACTATAAGAATTCTTTCCTAGTATCTTGCATGCAAAGTGATAAGTTATGTATTTCTAAATCCTTGGTCTGGCATCTAGAAAATCTTACTACGCACCTTGGTCCGGCTACGTGTGTTGCTTTCCTAACCCTTATCTTTACCTCATATTAAGAATCGTATTTGATATTTGACTAAGTTTTTACCTCGTACCAATCAATACTAGCCTATTAGATAGTATACACTAAATCTATGTTAATATTTCTTTTCCTATTATCCTCCTCCTCTGTCCGGCAAGTAGCATTAAGGCGAGTTCTAACGTTGGCCATCCGTTAAAAAGACTTCTAAACGAAAGAATTATTAATACATGCAAGACACTATTCTAGAATTGTTATTTTAGTTAGGTTTTATCTCATTATTTGCCTATGGTTCCCACAACCCTAGTTATGGAGTTTAGTTCCTCATAGTCATAATCACAATATTCAAATATATTAAATAAGAATTCATGTACTTATTTCAATGAGAAAGAGTAAAATCCAAAAGTTTGCTTGATTAATCACCACGAATCACCAACAATCAATGATAATCAAAAGTCTAAAATTATCAAGAATCTCACACTAATACACAAAGTCTAATAGTATGATGTCTAACAATCCAGAGTCTAACCATCTCAGAGTCTAACCTCAAAAATGAGGTTTTTCGAACTATTTATAAAAAAATAAAAACCTAATTAAACAAGGACTCTATTTGCTGGAAATATGCCAAAATGCGGCTGGGTCAAAGGACCTCGCGAAGGATCGTCATGGTCACTACGGACCGTCATGGACTCCGTCTTCCCATACTTATGCAATTTCTTCACCTGCTCTTCTTCATTACCCTGGACGGCAAGTATGATGGACCGTCATAGGCATAACGGTCGGTCGAGGGCCTTCGTTCAAAACACTTCAACTCTTGAAATATGGGTACTAGGATCACTTCTCTGAACTTCATGACGAACCTGCAGGACGGGCCGTCATAGACACGACGGACCGTCACAAGCTACGTAACCCCACACTTGGTCAGACTTCCCCATCTTCCTTCAGCAGCTGCATTACGCTCCCACCTACGGACCGTCACAAGCACGACGGACCGTCATAAGCTTCATAGGTGGTCTCTTCTGCATTTTTTCACTCAAAATCTTCGTATTCAGCTTTGGACAGATTTCCTGCAAAATAAAAAGAAACTTATATAAAAATTAGCACAAAAAGGCTTTTGGACACAGTAAACTTAAAAAGTATTAATAATACCGTGAAACCACGGTATATCAACACCCTCAAATTAAATTTGTTGTTTGTCCTCAAGCGACGTACTATGACTCAATACAACATCTTTGTACAATAGTATCCATGTTTTATCCTTTGCAATCATTTGGCTATCAATCCCGATTAATCTCATCATATCTATGCATGATATCACTATTAGGCTTGAATTATGTGGGATCAGAACATGACACAGACTCACCATGCACTAACACCTATCCTCTTCAATTTCTCACCGAGGTGCTAACGATTCCGGTATTGCAACTAGTGTCCTCACTTCAAAACAAAATCCTCATTTTTCACACAATGATTTCAGTTTGAGTATAAGGATTACTTTTCAACCTCACTCTCAGAACAAAGTCACACTCATTCATACCTATTGCCATAAGCTTGCCCTTATTTTCACTGCCTTAAGTTCGCTATACAACCCTTAGGATCACGATAGGACTTTCTTAGCTTGTAACATTGGCTCAGAGTCAGGTAGGGTATATTTATGTATACTTTAGTGACTTTTTGCCCTCCTTGACATATCGGCTACACCTTCCACTTTCTATCATTTTATCTCGCCCTGTTTCTCATAGTCTTTCACCTTGCCATTTTCTCTTCTTTCTTCATTTGTGTAAGTGACTCTCTTCTTTTCTTGCTTTTATATTCTTTTTCTTTACTTTTCATTCAACTAATTCTTGAGTCAGTTTACTTCTGTTTTTTATTTCTCTTTGTTCTTTCAACCCCACTTTCCAGAGCATTCCTCAGAATAGCCACCCTCAACTCATGGCTTTGCCATGAGTCAAGGTACACAGTACCCAAAGTTGGGTCAGGGCCATAATAAAGGTTTTTCACTGCATTAGCCACCCTCAACATATTGTTTCGGCATAAGCTGAGGTGTACATGTCCAAGGAGGGTCCAGGGCCAACACATTGTTCCCAGAAAAGATCGGAGGGGGTGAAAACGAAAGGTCTATTTTTAAGCTCAGATCATTTGGATGAAAGAAGGATAAATTACATTTGGTTTTCTTCTATTTAGGCTAAAGATGGGCTATATTTTATAAGGGCCTATGATCCTTTTCTAATTGTCTATTACAGCTTACTTTTAGCAGGACTAACCAGGCAAGTTCTAGCTCAGTACCAATAGTGGACTTATTCGAATTTTCCTCACACTCACTTGGCATGTCATCACTATACCAGATTATCAGACACCTAGTTCGAATTAAAGACTTAGGGTAATGCAATGGTGTAACTCTATGTCATGTTTAGAGCCACACAACTATCAGTTACTATGCCTAGTCATGCATCATTTTCCAGTATTTTAGGATATCATTTTATCCATCATGCTCCAAAATTTAACTATGTACAAAAGATATAAACATGTTGGTTCAATAGAAAAAGTAATCAGTCTTTTGGGGAAAAAGAACACAGGCAAGAAAACCCCAAAAGAGGATAGTGAATTGGGCTACTCAGACTTCACCCTAACACTCACTTTCCATTTACCCCACCACCAACAAAAAAACATGCAATTATCCCCAATGCATAAAAATTTAAATACTAGAGTGGTAGGTGAAGCAAACCTGTGGCGCAAAGCGCCGTCGATCAGCAAACTGGTAGGTCCGGTTCCCAAGAACCCACGTCCTCTACAATCTGGACACCCTCAGTAGTGTCCTCAGCAACAACCGCACTATCAATAGTGCCTCCTGCTATCTCCACAGTACGGGAGCTAGACGCCCCAGCCGCTAACTCTGATGCTCGCATCTGGTGTACCTCCTTCTCAGCAAGTGAGGCTCTCCTTGCAGCTTCCATATCTCGGTGCTCCTTATTGCGTGCTCGCGCCTCGTCCTCTACTTGACCCCTATGCCTCTTGGCATTCTCTTGAGGGGTTGGTGGTGGAATCTCTGAGGTGGCGAATAGGGCCGCTAGCACTGTGTCCTTAGCAGGCTCGATAGAAGGGGCCTCAAACTCCGGCACCCTAGCCTCTAAGATCGTGTCGATATTTGCAAGAAGACTGTCAACTGCAGCCTGAAGAGTCGACACATCCACCAGAGGGGCTGGTTGGGATAGCACATTCAACTAGATGGCGTCCAAATGCTGGTTAACCTCAGCAATCTTCCGCTCTGTATACTGTACCATTTTCTGCTCTAGACGCTCTTCGGACTCAGTAATCGACTTCTAAATCCACGGCTGGATATGATGCAGAAGTGTATTCATTTGTGCCTCCAATTTTTGGACCCTAGCAAGCGGGACCAGTGCCGGTAGAGGGGCTGTGCGAGAGGAGCACGGGGAAGTGCTACTACCCGGGATAGACTCGACCAGGGTAGTGTCAGTGGACGCCGCCTGTGTAGCCGTGCGGGCATGGGCTACCATATCAGCAAGATCATTAGCAAGTGGGGGCAGCTCTTGATGGGGCCCTCTGCGTGGAGCCAACTCATTGGCCTCGTCTCTGATGAGGCTGACATCAACAATGCCCTGCGGGGTCGTAAGCTGATCTACGTGACATATAGGCACACCTGCGGACCTGCAGAGCGCAAAGATCATGCACGGGAAAGGGTAAGTAGTACTGACCTTGAATTCCCTCCCGTGCATGACTGCCTATAGAAGCCACGTGAAGTCCACCTCGAACCCGGCTATCATCGCCGCCATCAACACTGCTCGATCCCATGTAACGATATTATCAGTAGTTGTGGGGGAAAAGCGGTGACGGACAAGCAGCCACAAGAACATCGTCGTGAAAGTGAGGTTGGCCTTTTTGATGGCCCCCTTTTGCTCAGTTACCTAGTCGGAACCCTCTCCAACTACTAACAGGTGTAGGGACATCCACCTCTTGGTGGTCTCTCTCGGTGATGGCTCGCGCAAGAACTGGCCATCTTTAACTATCTGCTAGCGGTAGTCGAACTCAGCAGTGAGAGGGGTCCGAGTAGAATCAACACCCTCGCCGTATAGAAACCAGTGGATGGCAGGTAGGGAAATGTCAACCTGTACGCCCCGTACTCGGATCTGCTCCAGTGGGGCCTGTTTAGCGGGGGCAGCCCGCCTATCTATCTGCGATTGGAGAGTCACTACATAGGCTGCGTAGAACTCTCGGACCATTTCTTCACTTTAATGTCCCAACGGACGTGTTGTCCACTCCAAGCGATGCCTAGTGAAGATATTGTGGATCTTAGGCATCGTCGGGAGGCTCCCTGTAAGGACCTGACGCTCTAAGGTGAGTGTTCCAATCATCACTCCTTTATCAGGCAGGAACTTGGCATCGGAGTAGACTTGAAATTGCCCGTTCACACACCACCGGTTGGGCTGGTCAGTGGCTGCGTTGGGGACCTGAGCTGGTGAGCCTGATGTAGATTCTGAACTGTTAGTCTCATCAGACGAGGCCGACGCTGCAGCGGTGGTGGGTGCGGGAACCTCAGCAGAGCTGGAGTCTTCCTCGGACCATGATACTCCTAAGGAGCCGGACGCTCTTTCTTCATTTGTGGATGACCCAAAGGGTGTGCCGGTCAGTGTGCGCTCCTCATCAGACTGGGAGGCAGTGACTACGTCGGACGCCACCTTTTTAGGTGTGGCTCTGGGAGCACGTGCAGCACGGGAAGGGGTGGAAGTGCCTGGGGGCACATACTAAGGGTCAGGCTCATCAGCAGAGCCAATGACCATGCGGGCAGACGGGGCGACAGACTTAGATCGCCCGCGTGCGTAGATCCGGTCTTGCTTGGGTGCCATCATAGATAGTGCCTGTAAAGGATCCATATTAGTACTAGTTGTGGAAAACAAGACAAGAAAAACCATACCGATCAAAATATTGAAAATAGTATGTCATTGCTATAGAAATAGTGACACACGACGGGCCAGGTGACGGCTCGTCGTGACTATGACGGACCGTCATGGGTTCCGTCGTGTATTACTTAGACTATGTATATATGGAGAACCCTGAAGGAGAGTCTCCGACTAGTATGACGGTATGTGCAGGACGGACCGTCATAGGTACGACGGTCCATCATAGGTGTCCGTTGTAGGACACTTGGAAAAATATGGAGACCCATAGGAGAGGGGTCTCTGACCATCATGACGGTCATGCAGGACGGACTGTCGTGGGTATGACGGTCCGTCATATGTGTCCGCTAAGGACACTTGGAAAAAGTGAGGGACCCTTAGAAACAGGGTGTCTGACAACCAGAACGATTGTGCAGGACATACCGTTGTGATAACGACGGTCCGTCACATGTGTCCGTTGGGGGACACTAAGAAAAAAACGAGAGACCCTGAGAAACAGGGTCTCTGACAACCAGAACGGTTGTGCAGGACGGGCCATCGTGAAGAGGACGGTCCGTCACTTGTGTCCGTTGGGGGACACTTAGAAAAAAATGAGAGACCCTTAGAAACAGGGTCTCTAACAACCAGAACGGTTGTGCAGGATGGACTGTCGTGGGTATGACGGTCCGTCATATGTGTCCGTTGAAGGACACTTGGAACAAATGGACAGTGGGGAGTTAGGGCTTTTGGAACGGACCCTATGACGGTCTGTCGTGGGCGCTCGGGGTCTCATTCTATAGATCAGTGACAGAACTGGGGGTACCCCATGCATCCCCGATGAACCCAAAACAAACTTGTAGTGTTTTGGACCTACATTTGTCTAACCCAACTACCTAGGAAACTAGCAATGCAAAAGCACCTATGTCTAGGGTTGCAAAATGGCAATTTCAAACATTTTTAACCTAGGTTAGACAGAATCGAATAAAAGAAACAACATATGACTAAGAACTAAGCTAATACTAACTAATAAACAAAAATTCAAGATAAATGAGTAGAAATTAGAGACACATACCTTAGAATTGGAGAAAAACAAATGGACAAGTATTCAGTGGCAGGCAGACACCCACAACAGCAACTCCGACTAGTAGATGAACACTTTTAGGGCTTCGGAGAATTGTGGGGGGGAAAATGATCGGGTTGATAGAGGTAGACATTGTGGAAGTTTAAAAGAGAAGGTAATGGGGGAATACTGAAGGAATGGGGGTGAGATGAGGGGTTGGGGAGTTTAAACGGTCTAATTTTAAAAACGACTCCAACCAGGTGGGGTCGGGTACGACTCATTAATCACGCGACGGTTCCCAGACGACGGTCTGTAGCATTTGTGACGACTCTTCGTTGGTTCCGTCGTGTGTTCCCTAGTTTGAAAATAATAGAAAGACGAATCTGGTACGACAGAGGTATACGACAGTCCGTCGCAGGCGCAACGGTCCGTCGATGTATCCGTCAGTGACTACTGCAGAGTAATTTTCTGCAGAATTTCCTGGTGATGTGCTTGCAAATTTAAAAACCCATTAGTAGAAAAATGCTACCATTACTAAAAAGACTATAAGTATTGGGTTGCCTCCCAACAAGCGCCTGATTTAATGTCGCGGCACGACTTGGGACCCTTGATTACTCAGACTTCATCAAGATGGTATGCCTCTATCACTTCATTCCCCGATGTTTTATATCCAAAATAGAGTTTTATTCGTTCTCTATTCATCTTAAATCGTACTCCCTCCTTGGCTTTTAACTCAACAGCTCCATGAGGGAATACTAGGGTAATTAAGTAAGGGCCAGTCCATTTGGACTTGAGCTTGCCCGGAAGACAAGGCACCCCAGAACTGTCTACAAGCACCAAATCCTCAACCCTAAACTCTTGTTTTGCACTTTTTTGTTCATTCTCCTTCTACATCTTTTCTTTGTGGGATATGGCAGATACCGATTGGAGCTCATCACTCTGCCTCATGGTCCTACAAATGTTGAAGGTCGCTTCTTCATTATTCAATCAAAATATCATCTGTCCCTTCTACATATCAACTAAGGCTCTAACTGTAACAAGGAATGGCCTCCCAAGAATAATAGGCACTTCAAAATCGACCTCACTATCAAGAATAACAAAATCAACCGGAAAGATGAATGACTCCACTTTTACTAGCACATCATGAAGTATCCCTATAGGCCGTTTCACTGTCCGATCAGCCATCAGTAGCCGCATCGCAGTGGGTTTTGGATCCCCCAAACCCAACTTCTTATAAATCGAGAGGGGCATGAGATTTATGCTTGCCCCAGATCACATAATGCCTTCGCAAAATGTAATGACCCAACTGTACAAGGAATAGTGAACGCACCAGGATCTTCTTTCTTTTGTACGAGGGATGTTGTAGCAATAGCACTACAATGCTGCAGTCTATCATCATCCTCGAAAGTGACCGATCTTTTCTTGGTGACCAGATATTTCATAAATTTGGCATAACCGGGCATTTGTTCTAGAGCTTCTACCAAAGGGACATTGATAGAAAGTTGCTTCAACATTGTTATGAAACGCCGATATTTACCATCCTCGGTCTTTTTCACTAATCTCTGAGGGGAGGGTGGTGGTGGCCTAGCCATGGGAATTACCTTGATAGGTACTTCTGCATCTTTTCCATTACTTTCTTCTACTTCACCGCTACCCTTTACAACATTGTCATTATCCTTTCTCACATTTTCCTCAGTATACGGCATAGGTGGGTCAATGGTTTGCTTACCACCCCGAGTAGTGATTGCCATACAGTGCGCATCATTCTTTGGATTTTGGACAGTGTTTCTAGAAAGAGTGCCCGGTTGCCGTGTGTTCACTGTCGCAGATAATTGGGCCATTTGCAACTCGATCAACTTAATCAAAATTGCATGTGTATCAACTTTTTGCCCAATACTAGCTAAATCACACCTCAACTCTTTAATGTGCTCATCATTAGCATCGAACCTCCTCATCATTTTGTGCAACATATCCTCAACTCGCGCCATACTATCTCCACCATCCCTAGGAGTAACTTCAAAATTTTGAGGAGAGAAATAGGGCCCATTCCTGTCGTTTATATTATCATACTTACCCCTTTTAAAGTTGTTGTCGTGGTTGTATTTTCCATCTCGGACATAATGACCCTCACGATTGTAATTACCATAGTTCCGACCTTGGTTCTCTTGACCTTGGCGCCAATTATCCTTATTTGAGCCTTGGGCGCTTGGTCGGAAACCCCCCGTCTACTCATTGACTGCATAAGTGTCCTCCGCATAATAGCATTCATCATTAGGAGGTGGTGGTTTAGCCAAGTAGTTGACTGCATTTATCTTTTCTGCACCCCCAGTGACATGTTTTAGTACCAACCCAAGCTCGATTCTCATCTGAGCCATTTCTTCACGAATCTCATCTTTGGCTGGGTTGTGAGTGGACTGCACTGCGAAGGTGTTTCTCCCTGTATCAGACTTCCTAGTACACCAAGCTTTGTTATTCCGGGAGATTTTCTCTAATTTTTCAGTGATCTCATCATAATGACACTCCCCATAAGATCCACCTTATATGGTGTCCAACACCGCTTTATTGTTATCATCTTGTCCCCGATAGAAGTATTCCTTCAGTGACTCATCATCTATACGGTGATTTGGAACCTTTCTCAACAATGAGGTGAATCTATCCTAAGAACTACTAACTGCCTCTCCTGGTAGTGCCACAAAGTTATTCACTCTGTCTTTGTGGTTTAGTTTCTTGGAGACCGGATAGTAGCGTGCTAACAAGACATCCCTTAGTTGGTTCCAAGTGAAGATTGAGTTGTATGAGAGCTCAGTGAACCACATAGAAGCCTCTCGCGTCAGTGAGAGAGGAAACACTCTGAGACCTATTACATCTAAATCCAAATCAGGCCTCCCTACACAGATTTTACACACTGCCCTTACCTTAGCTATATGGGCATGTGGATCCTCAAAAGGTAGCCCTGAAAACAAACCTCTGGCAGTGAGCATTTGCATCAGGATACTAGTTACCACAAAAGTGTGGCCTGTGGGTAGAGGAGGCAAAACCAGTGGCCCATCAGAGTCTGCTATATTATCATAGCCTCTGTAGTATGCTTGGGGCCGTTATGGCAAGGAAAAGACATAAACATGTTAAACATAAGAATCAACATATGTCTATATCTTACCCTATTAGAACTATAACTTAAAAATGAAACTTTCAAAATATGAAGATCAAAACTCAAAACAGTGGCAACAAGAAACAAAGTTATTCTAATATAACATCAAAATCATGAACCAGCAAAACTATCGATTTGGATTTGTTGTGGAAACGAGTGATACCAAATGACACAAAGGCTCTGAAGATCAACAATAAGCAGAAAATTAACTTAAACTTGAACATCAGCATACTCATAATAGGATATATTAACAGTAAGATGTTTGTGAGAAGATACTAATTCAACATCATCTACACACAACATCGTCTAAACGAGCAAAAGATATCATGTAAATAAAGCAATACAAAGCAGTGATATTGAACATTCGATACGAAAAAAACAAAAAAAAAATAGACAACAACTCTAAATGTAAACCTGCAAAGCCCTGACTCGACTAAGTCATGAAACCAAATAAGAACACATGTATCACTTTGAGACATCATAAACGCAGTAGTGACTAAAACAAACAACCATGGATAAAAAAACTTCAAACATAAAAAAAAACATTTTTAGGGATGGAAGAAGAGTAAAAAGAGTATTGTAAAGAGGTAGACAATACCTTTTTCCAGACAGTGAGCTGAGACATAGACGAGCAAATAGAGAGCTTTCCCCACTAAAGTGTGATTCTGAAGACTTCGACATACAAAACTACGGCAACAAGTTAGCACGCAGAAAACCAAACAAACTTTTGGAATGTAAAACAGACTTGATGCAATGCTCGATTGATTTTCTCTTAATGTATTTTATTTGAATTTTCTCACTAAAAATAATCGCCCCCTCAATATTCACTTAAAAAAATTCTCACAATACTTTGCTCTTGATGAATTTTTGAGTAAATAAAAACCTCTTTATGGTGAGATGAAAAGAGTATATATAGGGAGAATTAGGGCTTCAAAAAAGGAGGGAAAAGGATCGAAAAGGTATTCAAAAAAATTTCCCCAGAATTCAAACCTAATTCACCATTTGAAAATCTAAAGAACAGTTGGATCTTGAACAATTTTCAAACTGAATCCCACTAAATCCGGCTAAAAGGAGGAAATGGACGACTCGGATCGCCTGACTTGTCCTTGTGCTCAACGTGGCGCTCATTTACGCGAGCCAAGGACGCTGTTGGAAGGGCAAAAATGCAGGGTGAAAATGGAAGACGGCTTTGTTGTACGAACAAAGGTAGAAGGAGATGTTGAGGCATGTTGGGCCTTGCTCATGCGTAGTGGAATTCTCTATCTTGAAGATTTCGTTGGATTTCACACGTTGGGATAAATTCTGGGTTTTTTATGCTTAAGTATCCTGCGCCTGAGGGGGATGAATACGTAGGGATTAGGTCAAGTCATTCATTGAGAATAGAACTGGGTCGAATTTGGGATGGAGAATTACGGTCGGGTTGAAGAATTAAAGATGGGTTGGGGGATTAAATTAGAGTAGTGGGCTGGTATTTAGGAAAAAAGAAATACGTGTGGGGGTCGAAATATTGTGCTATAATTTAAGAAAGGCCCAAAACCTAATCTTTGAGTTTGAAAATTAGCCCCTGAAGTGAATTTAAATCAATATTAATTAAGAAGCTTCTTACTTTTAACGAGATAAAATAATAAACTTGGTTGTGACTAAAGACTCCAAAAAAATGTAAACTAACAATTTAGACAAAATTAATTTAATAAATTCTTAAGTAAACCCAAAATCCTTTTGAGACAATTTTCGAATATTTATAAAATAAAATAATTCTATATAAAATTATAAAAAAATGTTTGTTACTTAAACTATAACAACATAAACTAATAAAATCTAATGATAAACTAAACATCCCAACTACAATCTACTAATCTAATTTAATAAAGCGTTAAATAAAAATTAAAATTTGAATATTTTCAAAAATAAATTAATTATACAAAAACCTTTAAAAATAGATATCGCTTAAAACCATAAAAATCAAATAAATCTACTTTAAAATTACTTGAAAAACATTGGAGTTTTATAAAATCAATTATTTTAACTCGTTTAGAATTTAAGAAACTCATGAATTAATTTCTAATCAAGGGGGGGGTCAAAATTGGGTGTCAACAACTGTCCCTTTTTTTGCTTGGATTAATGAAAGGAATTCAAGGAAAATGAAGTTGACACATCTAATTTTTGCCGACAACATATTCATCTTTGGGAAAGTGATTTGGTACAGACTGTAGGAATTATGGCCGAAACCTGGGAATGGTTTCCTACAT
Source organism: Solanum peruvianum (assembly GCA_027705065.1). NCBI lineage: Eukaryota > Viridiplantae > Streptophyta > Magnoliopsida > Solanales > Solanaceae > Solanum > Solanum peruvianum. The sequence continues at coordinate 20,618,709 of JAKWJD010001761.1, forward strand.
ATCTCAGTCTATAATGGATTTTAAATTAGAAACAATTTATATACTTCCCCAAAAACGACCCAACATAACCCCACTATAATTGGACTAAAAAGGTAATTACTTAGTTAACCCTCATCTAATGGCCCCTTTAAGGGGTCACGAGCCATCCTTCACGAGATATGGTGTGGAACATGACCCCTTGTCTTGCTCGTGAAGGTAAGACAGTGGCAACATATTTGGAGTACGAGGCTCATTTTTCAAAGGCATCTTCACGAGCCATGAAGTAGACCACGACCCTTGGTCCTGCTCGTGACGAGTGAGGTAGTAGCTAAGATACCTTATGCCCGCAAGCCCCCATGCCCAAGTATTCTTCATGAAGGTCTCCACAGTCGTGGTCAAGGCCGCGGATCGTGGTCCCTTCTATCAAGTTGAGGTAGTGGCTAATGTTTTGGGTGACCATTTTTCCAAGGCCAAGAGAAATTCACGTTCATCTTCACGAGTCATGGAATGGACCATGATCCGTGGTCTCTCTCGCAAAGGTGGCGCAGTGTGCCCCTGGCTTAGGGAAGCCTTGGACTTTGGCCTTCGATTTGCCCCTTTTCCTTGGCACTTGCCCCTTGGTCATGACTCAATTAGCCTTATTTCAGCTTTAAATGACTTACTAACTTCTAGGGAGCATTTTATAATTTTTAACCTTATATTTAGGCTCTAGTTGAACATACTAATTTCTGAGGTGTTACATTCTCTCCCCCTATGGATCATTCGTCCTTGAATGATGATTTAGAGACCTTACAGAAATAATGACTCAAGGCTAGAAGCCCATCATGAATTAAACATAACAAAAATGCAAAATAAATAGGAGGAAACATCAACTCCATCTCAATACATAAACAATGCAATAACAAGAAAGTGGAACTACCTCGACAATCAATTATGCACAAAATTCACCATTTGATATAAACATGGGAGGAACTATCTTCTCCAACTCATAGTAAGCTCAATAACAACATTAAGGAGCCAATATTCCATTTCATCACAAGAATACTAAGCATGTTCATTAATGTCATGACCAGGGAGCACCCCTACACATAACCGGCGTCATTGTCCTCAAAGAGGACTAGAACTAGCCTCTTAGCATTCATCATTACATTTCTTAGGAGAAAAAGTGCGTAGAATTAAAAAACTTCATATATAACTATATAGTGAGGTTTGTATAGATAGACCTCTCGCATACAACATACGGAGTTTAATTAGACTCCTCTCTTATGAAGCATACATAGGCTTCTCATTTAAAAAAAATAAGATGCATAGGAATTAGTCTAATACTTTGCCTCATATTTAAACCATCTAAAATAAGTAAAACATGAGGTCATTGATATGCTCAAACTTTCTTCTCAAATAAGAAGTAAAGCGGTCGTGTCAAGTAAATAACCCAACTAGTGAGGCGGGATCGTTCCCACGAGGAAAATAGTTTAGACTTAGCTTCAATCTATTATTACTATTGTTCAGTCAATTACTTCCTTAGAAAGCATAAAATGATAAAAAGGGGGGTTTCTATTCCTAAATAAATGAAAATAACTAGCGAAATAAAAGGAGACAACTAACAGCTTCGAATGTTTGAGTTTAATCAATTAATCAAAGTAACTAGGGTTTACGTGTTCCCCACAGGTTCAAAACTTGATAAGTCTAACTATAACAACTCTTTCCTATTATCTTGCATGTAAATTGATATGTTATGTATTTCTAAATCCTTGTCAGGCATCTAGAATATTTCACTCCGCACCTTGGTCCGGCTACGTGTGTTGCTATCCTAACCCTTAACTTTACCTCATATTAAGCATCGTATTCGATATTTGACTAAGTTATTACCTCGTACCAATCAATACTAGCCTATTAGATAGTATACACTAAATCTATGTTGATAATTCTTTTCCTATTATCTACCTCCTTGTTCCGGCAAGTAGCATTAAGGCGAGTTCTAACGTTGGCCATCCGTTAAAAAGACTTCTATGCGAAAGAATTATCAATACATGCAAGTCAGTATTTTAGAATTTTTATTTTAGTTAGGTTTTACCTCATTATTTTCCTATGGTACCCACAACCCTTGTTATGGAGTTTAGCTACCCATAGTCATAATCACAATATTCAAATATATGGTATAAGAATTCATGCACTTTCTTCAATGAGAAAGAGTAAAATCCAAATGTTCGCTTGATTAATCAACAAAAATCACCAACAATCAATTCAAATAATCTCAAAATAATCAAGAATGTAACAATAATCAAGGGCCTAATTAAATAATCCAGAGTCTAACCTATATTCCAGAGTCTAACTAATAAGCCAAAGTCTAACCTAATATTCCAGAGTCTACCCAATAATCTAGAGTCTAACCTCAAAACGAGGTTGTTCGAACTATTTATAGAAAATAAAAACCTAATTAAACAAGGACTCTATTTGCTGGAAATTTGTCAAAACGCGGCTGGGTCAACGGACCTTGCGACGGATTGTGGTGGTCACGACGGGCCGTCATGGATCCCGTCGTCCCATACTTGTGAAATTTTCTTCAGCTGCTCTCTTCATTACTCTCGACGGCAGGTATGACGGATCGTTGGAGGCACAACGGTCCGTCGAGGGCCTCCGTTCCAAAACACTTGAACTCTTGGAATATGGGTATTGGGACTACTTCTCTGATCTTCATGACAAACCTGCAAGACGGATCGTCATGTCTATGACGGTCCGTCACGCTTTCTGTAACCCCACACTTGGTCAGACTTCCCCATCTTTCTTCAGCAGCTGCACTACACTGCCACCTACGGACCGTCACGAGCATGACGGAACGTCACAAGCTCCGTAGGTGGTCTCTTCTGCATTTCTTCGCTCAAAAACTTCCGTATTCATCTTTGGACAGATTTCCTGCAAATAAGGAGAAACTTATATAAAAATTAGCACAAAAAGGCTTTTGGACACACTAAACATAAGGAAAAAGTATTAATAATACCGTGAAACCACGGTATATCAACACCCTCAACTTAAATTTGTTGTTTGTCCTCAAGCGACGCACTATGACTCAATACACGATCTTTGTACAATAGTATCCATGTTTTATCCTTTGCATTCATTTGACTATCAATCCCGATTAATCTCATCATATTTATGCATGCTATCACTATTTGGCATTGAATTATGTGGGATTAGAGCATGACATAGACTCACCATGCACTAACACCTATCCTCTTCAATTTCCCACCGAGGTGCTAATATTTCCGGTACTTCAACTAGTGTCCTCACTTCAAAACAAAATCCTCATTTTTCACACAATGATTTCAGTTTGAGTATAAGGATTACTTTTCAACACTCACTCTCAGAACAAACTCACACTCATTCATAACTATTGCCATAAGCTAACCCGTATTTTCACTGCTTTAAATTCGCTAACAACCCTTAGGATCATGATAGGACTTTCTTAGCTTGTAACATAGGCTCAGGGTAAGGTAGGGTACATTTAGGTATACTTTAGTGACTTCTTGCCCTCCTTGACATATCGGCTAAACATACCATTTTCAATCATTTTATTTTGCCAAGTTTCCCATATTCTTTCACCTTGCTATTTTCCCTTTTTTCTTCATTTGTGTAAGTGACTCTCTTATTTTCTTGCTTGTACTTCTTGTAATTTTTTATTATTTTTTTACTTTTATTTCAACTAATTCTTGAGTCACTTTACTTTTGTTATTTCTCTCTCTTTGTTCTTTCAACCCCACTTTCCAGAGCATTCCTCATAATAGCCACCCTCAACTCATGGATTTGCCATGAGTCAAAGTACACAATACCCAAAGTTAGGTCAGGGCCATAAAAAGGTTGTTTACTGCATTATCCACCCTCAACTTATGCTTTTGGCATAAGCTGAGGTGCACATGTCCAAGGAGGGACCAGGGCCAACACATTATTCCCAGAAAAGATCAGTTGGGGTGAAAAAGAAAGGTCTAGTTTAAGCTCAAATCATTTGGATTAAAGAAGGATAATTTCATTTGGTTTTATTTTATTTAGGCTAAAAATGGGCTATATTGAATAAGGGCCTATGATCCTTTCCTAATTGTCTATTAAAGCTTACTTTTAGCAGGTTTAACCAGGCAAGTTCTAGCTCAGTACAAATAGTGGACTATTCAAATCTTCCTCACACTCACTTGACATCTCATCACTCTACCAGATTATCAGATACCTAGTTCGAATTTTAGACTTAGGGTCATGCAGTGGTGTACCTCTATGTCATGCTTAGAGCTACATATTTATCAATTACTATGTCAAGTCATGCATCATTTTCCATTTTATCAAGATATCATTTTAGCCATCATGCTCCAGAATTAAACTATGTACACAAGATATAGACATGCCGGTTCAACAGAATAAGTAATCAGTCTCTTGGGGGAAAAGAACATAGGCAAGAAAATCCCAAAAGAGGATAGTGATTTGGGCTACTCAGACTTCACCCTAGCACTCACTTTCCATTTACCCCACCCCCAACAAAAAGACATGCAATTGTCCCCAATGCATAAAAAAAAATTGAAATACAAGAGTGGTAGGTGAAGAAAACATGGGGCGCAAAGCGCCGACAATCAGCACGGATTGTTGGGATTATGACGGTCCGTCATCGATGTCTGTCGTGGGACACTTAAAAAAATGGAGACCCTTAAGAGAGGGATCTCTTACCGTTATGACGGTTATGAAGGACGGACCGTCGAGAGTATGATGGACCGTCGAGAGTATGACGGACCGTCGAGAGTATGACGGACCGTCGAGAGTATGACGGACCGTCGTAGATGTCCGTTGGAGGACACTTAGAAAATGTGAGAGACCCTTAGGAATAAGGTCTCTGACAATCAGAACAATTGTGCAGGACGGACCGTCCAGAGAACGACGGTCCGTCGCATGTGTCCGTTGGTGACTGTTGCAGAGTGATTTTCTGCAAAATTTCCTGGTGATGTGCCTGCAAATTTAAAACCCATTAGTAGAAAATGCTACCATTACTAGAAAGAAAAAAAAAACTATAAGTATTGGGTTGCCTCCCAACAAGCGCCTGATTTAACGTCGCGGCACGACTGAGGACACTTGATTACTCAGCCTTCATCAAGATAGTATGCCTCTATCATTTCATTCATCGATGCATTATGCCCAAAATAGAGTTTTATTCGTTCTCCATTCACCTTAAACCACACTCCCTCCTTGGTTTTTAACTCAACTGCTCCATAAGGGAATACTTTGGTAATCAAGTAAGGGCCAGACCGTTTGGACTTGAGCTTGCCCGGAAGACAAGGCAACACAGAACTATTTTAAAAGCACCAAATCCCCAACCATAAACTCTTGTTTTGCACTTTTTTGTTCATTCTCCTTCTTCGTCTATTCTTTGTGGGATATGGCGGATACCGATTGGAGCTCACCACTCTGCCTCATAGTCCTACAAATTTTGAAGGTCGCTTCTTCATTGTTCAACCGAAATTTCATCTGCCCCTTTTCCATATCAACTAAGGCTCTACCTGTAGCAAGGAATGGCCTCCCAAGAATAATAGGCACTTCAAAATCGACTTCACAATCAAGAATAACAAAATCTACCGTAAATATTAATGACTCCACTTTTACTATCACATCATGGAGTATCCCTATAGGCATTTTAACTATTCGATCAGCCATCAGTAGCCACATCGCAATGGGTTTTGGGTCACCCAAACCCAACTTCTTGTAAATCGAGAGGGGCATGAGATTTATGCTTGCTGCCAGATCACATAATGCTTTCGCAAAATGTAATGACCCGACTGTACAAGGAATAGTGAATGAACCCAAATCTTCTTTCTTTTGTACGAAAGATCTTGTAGCAATAGCACTACAATGCTGCAGTTTATCATCATCCTCGAAACTGACCGATCTTTTCTTTGTAACCAGATTTTCATAAACTTGACATAACCGGGCATTTGTTCTAGAGCTTCTACCAAAGGGACATTAATAGAAAGTTGCTTCAGCATTGTTATAAAACGCCGATGTTTACCATCCTCGGTCTTTTTCACTAATCTCTGAGGGAAGGGTGGTGGTGGTCTAGGCATGGGAATTACCTTCATAGGGACTTCTGCATCTTTTCCAGTGCTCTCTTCTGCTTCACCACTACCCTTTACCACCTTATCATCATCCTTTCTCACCTTTTCCTCATTAGACGACATAGGTGGGCCAATGGTTTGCTTACCACCCCGAGTAGTGATTTCCATATAGTGTGCATCATTTTTTGGATTTTGGATAGTGTTGCTAGGACGAGTGCCTGGTTGCTGTGTGTTCACAGTCGCAGATAATTGGTCCATTGCAACTCGATCTGCTTAATCCATATTGCATGTGTATCGACTTTTTGCCCAATCCTGCTAAATCACACCTTAACTCTTTAATGTGCTCATCACTAGCATCGAACATCCTCATCATTTTGTGCAACATATCCTCAACTCGCGCCATACTATCCCCACCATCCCTAGGAGTAACTTCACGATTTTGAGGAGGTACATAGGGCCCATTCCTATCATTTCTGTTACCGTAGTTACCCCTGTTGAAGTTGTTGTCGCGGTTAAGTTTCCATCTCGGACATAATGTCCCTCACGGTTATAGTTACCATAGATCCGACCTTGGTTCCCTTGACCTTGGCGCCAATTATCCTGATTTGAGCCTTGGGCTCGGTCGGAACCCCCCCCCCCCCCAAGTCTGCTCATTTACTGCATAGGAGTCCTCCACATAATAACATTCATCATTAGGAGGTGGTGGTTTTGGCAAGTAGTTAACTGTATTTATCTTTTCTTCACCCCCACTGATATGTTTTAGTACCAACCCAAGATCAGTTCTCATCTAAGCCATTTCTTCACGAATCTCATATGTGGCTGGGTTGTGAGTGGACTGCAATACGAAGGTATTTCTCTCGGTATCTGATTTCCTAGTACTCCAAGCTTTATTGTTCTGGGAGATTTTCTCTAATTTTTCAGCAATCTCAACATAAGGACACTCCCCATAAGATCCACCTGCTATAGTGTCCAACACTGCTTTGTTATTATCATCCTGTCCCCGATAAAAGTATTTCTTTAGTGACTCATCATCTATACGGTGATTTTGGACGCTTCTCAAAAATGAGGTGAATCTATCCCAAGAATTATTAACTGACTCTCCTGGTAGTACCACAAAGTTGTTCACTCTGTCTTTGTGGTTTAGTTTCTTGGAGACCGGATAGTAGCGTGCTAAGAAAACACCCCTTAGTTGGTTCGAAGTGAAAATTGAGTTGTACGGGAGCTCAGTGAACCATATAGCAGCCTCTTCCGTCAGTAAGAGAGGAAACACTCTGAGCCCTATTACATCCAAGTCCAAGTCAGGCCTCCCTACACAGCTTTTACACACTGCCCTTACCTCAGCTATATGGGCATGTGGATCCTCAGAAGGTAGCCCTGAAAACAAACCTCTGGCAGTGAGCATTTGCATCAGGCTACTAGTTACCAAAAAGGTGTGGCCTGGTGGTAGAGGAGGCAAGACAAGTGGCCCATCGGAGTCTGCTATGTTATCATAGCCTCTGTAGTATGCTTAGGGCCGTGGAGCAGGATTTTGTCCCCTCTGTTTGTGTTCACCCGGGGCATCGGGTAACAACTGACCATGAACATCAACCGGAGCTGGGATGTTCTGGTTTGGATCATCATCATTAATTCCCAAGTTTCGATTCATGTTGCGTAGTGTACGCTCTAATTCCTTATCGTAGGGAAACAAAGGTTCTCTTCCTCTCTGTGTATTTGGCATACAAGGAGGGTGGTTCTGCACGAATCAAGAACAACAAAACAAAGTAAAATCAAGAAAAAATCAACTAAACTATAGTAGTAAGTTTAAGTTAATCTAAAAGCTACTTTCCCCGGCAACGGCGCCAAAATTTGATACGCTCAAACTTTTTTCTCAAATTAGAAGTAAAGAGGTCGTGTCAAGTAAATAACCCAACTAGTGAGGTCAAGATCGTTCCCACGAGGAAAATAGTTTAGACTTAACTTCAATCTATTATTACTATTGTTCAGTCAATTACTTCCTTAGAAAGCATAAAATGATAAAAAGGGGGGTTTCTATTCCTAAATAAATGAAAATAACTAGCGAAATAAAAGGAGACAACTAACAGCTTCGAATGTTCAAGTTTAATCAATTAATCAAAGTAACTAGGGTTTACGTGTTCCCCACAGGTTGATAACTTGATAAGTCTAACTATAACAATTCTTTCCTAGTATCTTGCATGAAAAGTGATAAGTCAGGTATTTCTAAATCCTTGGTCCGGCATCTAGAAAATTTCACTCCGACCCTTGGTCCAGCTACGTGTGTTGCTATCCTAACCCCTATCTTTACCTCATATTAAGCAGTATTTGATATTTGACTAAGTAATTACCTCATACCAATCAATACTAGCCTATTAGATAGTATACACTAAATCTATGTTGATAATTCTTTTCCTATTATCTACCTCCTTGGTCCGGCAAGTAGCATTAAGGCGAGTTCTAACGTTGGTCATCCGTTAAAAAGGCTTCTTTGCGAAAGAATTATCAATACATGCAAGACACTATTGTAGAATTGTTATTTTAGTTAGGTTTTACCTCATTATTTGCCTATGGTTCCCATAACCCTAGTTATGGAGTTTAGTTACCCATAGTCATAATCACAATATTCAAATATAAGGTATAAGAATTCATGTACTTACCTCAATGAGAAAGAGTAAAATACAAAAGTTTGCTTGATTAATCAAAAAAAATCACCAACAATCAATTCAAAGAATCTCAAAATAATCAAGAATTTAACAATAATCAAGGGCCTAACCAAATAATCAAGAGTCTAACCTAATATTCCATAGTCTAACTAATAATCCAGAGTCTAACCTAATATTCCAGAGTCTACCTAATAATCCAGAGTATAACCTCAAAAACAAGGTTTTCAAACTATTTATAGAAAATAAAAACCTAATTCAACAAGGACTCTATTTGTTGGAAATCTGTCAAAACGCGGTTGGGTCAACGGACCTCGCGACGGATCGTTGTGGTCACGACGGGCCGTCATGGATTCCGTCGTCTCATACTTGTGCAATTTTCTTCTGCTGCTCTCTTCATTACCCTCGACGGTAGGTATGACGGATCGTCAGAGGCACAACGGTCCGTCGAGGGTCTCCGTTCCAAAACACTTGAACTCTTGGAATATGGGTACTGGGACTACTTCTCTGATCTTCATGACGACCCTGCAGGACGGACCGTCATGGCTACGACGCTCCATCACGCTTTTCGTAACCCCACACTTGGTCAGACTTCCCCATCTTCCTTTAGCAGCTGCACTATACTTCCACCTACGGACCGTCACGAGCATGACGGACTGTCACAAGATTCGTAGGTGGTCTCTTCTGCATTTCTTCGCTCAAAAACCTCCACATTCATCTTTGGAGAGATTTCCTGCAAATAAGGAGAAACTTATATAAAAATTAGCACAAAAAGGCTTTTGGACAGACTTAACTTAAGGAAAAAGTATTAATAATACCGTGAAACCACGGTATATCAGCCATAGCCCGTAATTCATTACAACAAAATCTACATATGGGCTTATACCATAATAGTCTTCAAATGAAAAAGAAGGAAACTAAATGTCTTTAGAGAATTACAACATCAAGTAGCTAGATAGTGGCATCATACTCGGATGGTGAGGACCTACTGAACACTTAGGGGATATCGAAATAGTCTTGAATGGCCTTCTAACTTCAGGGGCCCGAACCTATATTTTTGTAGCAAATATAGAGATATGGGTTAGTGCACCACTTGTACCAGGTATGGAAACATATGCACATAAAACATTGAAATCATGCTTTAAGGGACATTTGTTCAAAACATGGAAATTTTCATTGAGAATTCTTTATGCACATTCAAGAGCACATATGAACCCATACACACATAATCGTCAAGACAAGACCATATACAATACAAGACCAACATTCTCAAGAAAAGTCAAGTCTACATGTGTAGTAGTATATTATGGCATATAATCAAAAACAACTCCAACATCATGTCATAAAGGCATGTACAAGATTTCATAACATTACTACATATGAAAGACCATCACTCATAACCCATAACCAATCTTACATATGCAATTACCAAGTGAAGTCCCATAACTCCACACAACCAAGTAAGCCGAACAAGGATCACAAACAATATCCAACTTTATATAACAAGTCATCATAAGTAGTCATAATAATATTTAACATTATAGACCAATAACATGTAGTTAAGTCGACATGTAGAGTAAACATTTGCATATCATTAAAGTCATAAAAGCATAAGAACATCCTCCTAAGACTTCCCTCAATGCCAAGTAGTGCAATGCATAGGTAGAGTCCCATACCCCTACCTATACTAAGATGAACCATTTAAGTCATCCTAGTTAAAGTTCACATTATTACATTCATTTTACTTTCGGGAGCAATTTCCTTAACTAACATAGACCACATGAGCTAGATGTTGAATACGGTGTCATGAAAACCTACACCGAAAGAAGGTGGACTACTTGCCAAGGTAGTACCAAAACGTTAACATAGCATTCTAGTGGATCCACTAGCTAGTATTCCTATAGAGAAAACATAGTTAATGAACTAGGATATATGTCTTGAACCCTCTACATGCCCATTAGCAATTTGGAGCCCTCATCTCATGAGAACACTTGGTGAATATCTTTTTTTATGGGGATTCAACACCTCTCATTGTCAAGTTCACTCAGTGTTAAGCTAAAGTCCCTTTTTGAAATGTCTTTAAGCCTTTATTAATCATCATAGCTTAGTATAGCCCATAGGAGACTAGCCCCTTGTATATTCACAACATTAGATCAATTGGAATTTCTTGAGAATTTCCTTTCAATAAAACCCTCAAATGTGAGATTTCCACATTATTATCATCATGTCATAGTAAGGCACATAACTGATTCAAATCAACCTTATATCGTTACACATTATTCAGAATTTCACAATCCATATAATCAAGACATTTCAATTACATTCATCATACCATCACCTATCTAATCTATTCACAATAAATACTTCAATTGAACATCATCATCAATTACAAGCCATCACAATTGAAGTAAGAGTTCAAGATCATAGGTCTTACCAATTTACCTTCACAAGCCTTCTTCCATGGTCTTACCATTAACCAACCATATTCATCCATCAATAGACTTAATAACATCACATAAATAGTAATTAACACAAGAACTAAGTCAATTGCATCATCACTACACAATTCAATATCAATTTATAACCTAGGGTTAGGGAAATATGGTCAATTCATCTATCTTCTATAGAACTAGGTCTAAAATAAGAATAAACCTAATTCACCAATAATCAATAAAATTATATCCATAATAATTGATAGAAACCAAGAATAATATAATTTTAAAGATCAATTTCAGATTAGGAATGAAACCATGTTTTTGTCAACTTTTGGAAATCAATTTGGATGAACCCTTAAGGGAAAGGAATCTCAAAGGTGAAGAGTTCCCATACCTTGTTAATTCTTGAAGTTTGATGGAGGAAAGTGAAGTTCTTGATTCCTATAATCGTTTGACCTTGATCTCCAATGGAGTCTTCTTTGGGGAGAGAAAGTAGAGAGAAGGAAGAGGAATTGAGTTTTGGGAATTGAAGTGAGTTAGGTTAGTTTAATGAGAACTTTTATACTCACTTAACAAACTAAACTAATCATCCCCTAACCTCTAATTAAACCCCTAAGTAACTGACTAAATAAATGACTTACTTAAGATTTGGACAGTGAAATCACAGGCTTGACCTACGAGACCCCGACCTACGATCTATTGGTCAGTCGACGAACCCCATACCCACCGTCCTGCACAACCTTCATTTGTGTCAGAAACTAGTCATTTCGACCATTTTTTGGAAAATGTCTAAGTCTAGGGCTATGGATAAATCGATGCCCCATCACTCAGACGATGCTTCGTTGATCGGCTTCGTAGGTAGCCACTGCCAATCCAACCTCTTTGGGGTCAAATTGAAAGGTCCTTCTGAAGGATCCTTAATGTGTTCCTTGAGAAGTCGTACCCATATTTTTCAACCTCAAACATACTCCAATAAATGTATAAACACCTCTATACCAAATTTCATTAAATTCTAACTCCTAAAACCCCTTGAAACTTGCCAAGGCACACAAACATCTATTTCACAATTCACTGGACGTCATGGACGTTCTTGACATTTTAACTCTAAAACTTTCTAAATGACTTATATCCATTATTTTAGGTCTTAAAATAGTATTACAAGGTCTAGTTTATCATGTGAGGCTCTAGATTAGAACTTAGACTTCCAGAGTGTTACAATTAAATTATCTCATGAAGTCACATATGCCATCATCGTATAAAAATGCAAATCAACATAAGAAACATAAAATTGATGAAAGCTCAATCTGTACCAACCATGAATTTCACCAAGAACATGCACAATATAAGGAATTCATCGAAAACTCATAAAATACACAAGACTCCAAAAACACTTATAACTCAAAAGGGATTACTTACCTCAAGATTGAATATGATTTAAAGGAAAAAGATGAGGATAACGGGACTTCATACCGACCTCAGCCTCCCATGTAGTACCCTCGACTAAGTGCTTCCTCCATAGAACCTTGACGGAAGCCACTTCCTTGTTTCTCAACCTCTTAGTTTGCCGGTCAAAAATCTTTACCATAACCTCCTCATATGATAGACCCTCATCAACTCCTAAACCATCCAAAGGAAGGATGGATACCGGATCACCAATTTACTTCTTAATGATGGAAACATGAAACACTGGGTGAACCGGAGCCAATTCATTTTTGGCAAGTACAATTCATATGCCACTTTCCCAACATGTTTTAAGATTTTGTATGGTCCCACATATCAGGGGCTAAGATTCCTCTTATTACGAAACATCATCACACCTTTCATAGGTGAGATTTTTAAGTAGACTCAATCACCAATTTCAAACTCTAGACCCCCCCTTTTTATTATGACATAAGATTTTTGGCGTCTATGGGACTTTTGCAACCTTTCCTAAATAAGTCATTTTTTCAATGGCCTCATATACTAGTTCGGAACCTATTAGAGCAAATTATCCTACTTCAAACTAACCCACTGGATACCTACACCTCCTAACATATAATGTTTCAAAAGGAGCCATGTCAATTATTGAGTCGTAACTATTATTGTAGGAAAACTCTGTTAATGGTAAATGGTCATCCTAATTGCCCTTGAAATCCATATAACATTCCCTTAACATGTCCCCTTAGGTTTGAATGTTGTGCTCCGCTTGCCCATCCATTTGAGGGTTGAAAGTGGGTACTAAGCTTAACATTGGTATGAAGCCCTACTTGGGATGCCTTCTAAAAGTGTGAAGTAAATTGAGTACCTTGATCCAAAATGATAGATAAGGGAACCCATGCAACTTCACTTTCTCATTCATATAACAGTTGACATAGTATTCCTCCAAAAAAGAAACCTTGACGCGAATAAAGTGGGATGATTTAGTCATCGTACAATAACCCAAAATAGAATCATGTTTCCTTTGAGTAGGAGCCAAACCCACAACAAAGTCCATATTCACATCCTCCTACTTCCAAGTTAGACTATGTATGTGTTGGGACAAACCTCCCGGTTTTTGGTTTTCGGCCTTAACTTGTTGACAATTAAGACATTTGGCCACAAAACCAGATATATGTTTATTCATACCATTCCACCAATAGATTTCCCGTAAATCACAATACATCTTAGTGGCTCCTAGATGAATAGAATATCGTGAACCATGAGCCTCTTTTAAAATCTGTTCTCTTAACCCATCAACATCCTAAACACAAAATCTACCTTGGTACCTAAGCACACCATCTCTCCCTTGGGAGAAAGCCTTAACAAACTTGTTGAGAACGAATTCTTTAAACTATATTAATATGGGATCAAGGTATTGTTTAGACTTCAGAACAACCATAAAGGATAATTCAGAACTATTATAGACCATAACTCCACCCTTGGTGGAATCCACTTGTTGGATACCTAACCGGGCCAACCTATGCACATCACGAACTAATTCCTTGCACATCACGAACTAATTCCTTCTTCTCATTTTGTACATGAGCCACACTACCCATGGAACATCTACTTAGGGAATCTTCAACTACATTAGCTTTGCCAAGGTGGTAAAGGGAACTCATGCCATAATCCTTTAAAAGCTCTAACCAACTTCTTTGTCTGAGATTCATGTCTTTTTTGGCTAAGCACATATTGAAGACTCTTGTGGTAGGTGAAAACATCTACATGGACCACGTAAAGGTAGTTCTTCTATATTTTCAACGCAAACACCACCGCTGTTAATTCAAGATCATGAGTCGGATAATTCTTTTCATATACCTTGAGTCGAACGACACATATGTAATCACTTTACTGGGTCGCTTAAGGGTACATCCTAAACCCACTCGAGAAGCATCACAATATACCACAAACCCATCGGTACCCTCTAGTAGGGTCAAAACCGGAGTGGAAGTAAGTTTTTCTTTCAACTCATGGATGATTTTTTCACAAGCCTCCGACCACACAAACTTAACTTTCTTTTGAGTTAAAGTCGTCAATGGAGAAGTTATGGAAGAAAAATCTCAATAAACCTCCTACAATAACTGGCTAAATCCAAAAAACTTCTAATATCGGTAGGAGTTAGAGGTATAGGCCAACCCCCCCTGACCGCATCCTTCCTCTTAGAATCTAACTCAATACCAATGCCCAACATAATATAATGAACCAATTCATAAGTTCAGCCTTCTCCCTGATTATCAACAAACAAATAAGGAAGAATATTCGCAAGAGGAAGTTTGGGTTTGTTAGGATCCACATCCTTAGCTAAGATTTGTCTAAAAAAAATTCATGAGATTATTATCCATAAAAATTTTCCTCAAATTGGTGTTTCTACTCCTTGGTAGTTCATTAACTTATCTAGAATGTCAAACCTAAGCTTAATATCATTAAAACTTCCTAGAAGCTGCCTTAAGGCGGGATCGCCAAACTAAACATAGATAGTTGTTTGTGAGGAAATCCAAGCATCAGTGTAGGCGGAGATATCATTCGAGACTTCAATATATGGAAACATGATATTAAACTCATTTGGTCGGAAAAACAACAATTATATATGCTGACACACTAGCCCTCCAAATTTGTTTAATGTGGTGCAAAATATAGATATTTTCCATGATTATTACTAAAATATATTCTTTATTGATCGCAAAATGGATAAAGCTAAGATGAAGATTCATCAGAACCTGATGTAAAGTGGAGGATATTTCAACCTTGACGACATGTTTCGAAGTGTTCAATATTTTATAGTTACACTGCGCAGAGGACACCCATGCTTAAATTGGCTCTAACATGAACAAAGTCAAATAGTAACAAAATTCACATGAATTGATCGAGCAAGCCAAATGATTGAGCCATATGATGATGAGCAATTTGTCAATTTCAGGATAAGGTAAACAATGTCAAATAGTATTAACAATATACATGATTTGCCCGAGCAATCCAAATGATTAAGCCTTATGGATAATGACCAATTTATGAAGATAAGGCAAATAAAAAACAAGTTCATATATGATTATAATTGATATCAATATTATTTTTATTTATTAGTTTCAATGTGCTATATTATCAAGCTACACAAAAATG
The DNA here is from genome assembly GCA_027705065.1 of Solanum peruvianum. Taxonomy (NCBI): domain Eukaryota; kingdom Viridiplantae; phylum Streptophyta; class Magnoliopsida; order Solanales; family Solanaceae; genus Solanum; species Solanum peruvianum. The sequence goes on from JAKWJD010001761.1 coordinate 20,634,432, forward strand.
AATTACTCATTCATATTGATTGCTCTAGTGATATTAAAAAATTTCTGAGGAGTAAAGATATGAGCATGCCCAAATAAATCATGTTTTTTAAGGATGATAGATTTTTTGTCCCTTATTCATTTTTTTAGGATATATTTATAGGGTAGAGGTCTTAGCTAAAACCTCATCAAGACGACATTGAATTTTAAATAAATAGAAAAGAAAAGAAGGCATTTTTTAACTTTCCAATTAAACTATTTACGGAAAAAGGTCAAAAATGCTCCCAAACTATGCACTTATAACCTCCATTACGTTTTGGGATAAAAAATACCTCTGTCGTTATCCTAGGAGACCACAAATACCCTCAAGAGTTAACACCCAATTTTTTAGTGATGTGGCAAGTTGTCACATCCAGAGAGCACCCTTAGAAGTAATCGGTGTCGTCGTCCTCGAAGAGGAATAAGACTAACCTCTTAGCATACATCATTGAATTTCATAGGTTATATTAGCGGAAAATTTAAATTTTTTTGAACTACTTCTACATTGAGGTTTACATAGATCTCTCGCTTACACATAGCATATATTTAGCGAGTATACATAGGCTCCTCATATAAGAAGATTACATATTCTTCTACTTTTATTTCACGTACATAATATAGCAATATAGATTCAAAAGAATGTGTAAGATACATCTCATATTAACCATTTAAAACGAGCACAACATTAGGCGTAGCCGATACTTCATTACAACAAAGATCCTCATATAAGCTATACAACAAACGTTTTCAAATGAAAAGGAAAGAAACTAGAAGTCTTATAAATAGAACAACATCAATAGCTTGATAATGGAATCGTCCTAAGAAAGTAAGGACCTACCGATCACTTGGGAAATGTACAAGTAATCTTTTAAGGTCTTCTATAAGCTCAACGTCCGGAACCTAAATTTGAAGTAAGCATAAAATATGGGTTAGTACATACTTGTCCTAAGTATGAGTATATGCACATAAAATAATTGAAATCATGCTAAAGAGGACATTTGTTCAAAATCATGCTAAAGTACTTTCAAAAGTCTTATTCACAATCATGAACCCATATAAACCAACATTTACATAATCCATAAGTCAACCCATGTACAACACAGGACCAACCTCAACAAGTAATAGTCAAGTCAACATAAAAAGAGTTCATAACTTCATCACATAAGCAAGACTCTACTCATAACCCCACATCAAGTCTACAAATGCAATGGCCAAGAAAAGCCCCATAACCTTACTCAACCATGTAAACAAAATAAGGACTCATAAGCAATGCCTAAAATCACATAATATAGCATCAAGAGTAGTCATCATCATGTTTAGAAAAATAGACCAATAGCATGTTCATAAATTAAACTAACATCATATAGGATCATCAACTTGTAAAATCAACATATTCCTAACATTCACTTATTAAGATCATAAAAACATAAGAACAACCTCCTAAGGCTTTCCCTAAGGCAAACTATTGCAAGGCATAGGTACAGTACCATACCCCTACCTAGGGCGAAGTCAAACCTCTTAAATCACCCTAGTTAGTGTATACTTCATCACTTCATTTTACTTTCGGGAACACTTGCCTCAACCGACATAGACCACAAGATCTAAGTGCGGAATCCGATGTTGTAAAACCTTACACCGATGGAAGATGGTATATCGGCCAAAGTAGAACCAAACATAGACATAACATCTTTGTCGATCCACTAGCTAGTATTCCTATGGTGGCAACATAGTTCATGGAAATTGGGAGCAATCATAGAAATATCACTCTATGTTCTTTTTTGGCTATGAGGTGATACACCCCGTGAAGACTATGATGAACCCTACTTTCCCTCCTAGGGAAGGCACCACCCCTCATCTTCAAGTTCACTTGGTGCTAAGTTACGGTCCCTTTTGATATTGTCTTTAATCAATAATCATAACTTAGTTTAGTTCATATGAGAATAGCTCCTTGTATAGTCAGTCATTATCTCAATAGGAATTGCATGAGAACATCCTTTAAATACAACCCTCATATGTGAGATTATCACATTAATCTCATTATATCATAGTAAGACACATAGGTACTTCATGACCGACATTATATCATTACATCTTAATCATAATCTCACAATCACATAATCAAGACATTTCAATTCAACATCATACCAATCACAAGACATGCTTCAAGTGAACTACATCATCACTCACAAGTCATCATAATCGAGTAAATGTTAGGATCATAAAGACTTATCCAATCTCCTTCACAAGTCATCATCATGGTCTTACAATCAACCAACCAATTTCATCCAATTATAGGTGTAGTAACATTATTCAATAGTAAATAATATAATAACTAGATTAATTGCATCATCACTATCTCAATTAACTTCAATTCGTAACCTAGGGTTAGGGAAAATAGGGTTCATCATAAGTTCTTTAGGAAATAAATGCAATCCCAACAATATATTACCCTAGGAAGTCCATAGATGAATTAGAATACATGAAACAAGTCTAACAATCAATATATTCATCAATTCCCATCAATTTATAAGCAAGATCAAAAGATTGGGGAATTCGGGGAAAGGGACATGATCTACATGAAATTTCATCAATTAACATAAATTAACTAACAATATACACTTAATTGGTCAAGCAATCACAATTTATCATCAATTTGAAGTTTAGAAGAAAGCCCATTAGAAATAAAAAAAACTTGGAATTGGGTGATTTAGAAATCAACTTTGAAGGGACCTCTTGTGGAAAAGAATTTCAAGAGTGAAAAAATCATACCTTAATTCAATATTAATCCACAAAATTGAAGTGAAATCCTAGAGAAATTGGTCTTCTTCTTCAAGCTTTCTTGCTTCTTCAATGGAGGATTTTGGGAAATAGAAAATAGAGAGATATGAGAGCTTTTGGGTTTTGTTTTGGAAATTTGGTTTAGCTGAGTGAAAAATTACTTAAAACTGACCATTAGGCCATATATAATCACCCCCTAAATTACCTAAAATACCCTCACTTAAATGAGTCTTTTTGTGAAGTCAAAATGCTTAAGATACGATTTCAACGAATCAAGAAAGTGGCTCTGCATCGCGAGGCTTATTTCTGAAGCTATTTACGAAATCTGATTTGAGGTGGTGGACCTCGTGGCATGCACGTGTCAAGAGATAACTTTTTCCAAGCTGCGTGTGGGTTGTATGTGGGATGCGCGACGCGCAAAAGCCCCTTGAATCTTGTCTCGCGCAAGCTGCTTTTGAAGCTTGCCTGGCCATGTTGGGGTCCTCCTCAAGGACCCTTAGGGTGATCATTGGGGAGTCGTTATTGAACATTTAGACCCTCTATAATTCATTTTACCTATTTAAAGTTTTTTTTACAAGTTTTAGACTTCATTTGACCCTCCCAAACCTTCGTCAAACATAGGAATGTCAACTAGTTCAATCTAACTAGTTTCCGGACGTCATGAACGTTTCTTGTTATCTTTGCTCTAAAACTTCTTGAATGATTTATGAACATTACTTAGGAATATAAACAGTGTTTTAACGTTTAGTTCATCACTTGAGGCTTTACCTTATGTCATGGACTTTTCGGAGTATTACACAAGCCAAATGAGACTTATCCCTCCACCTAAGCGTTGCCAACTAAGATTCACTACAAAAAAAGCTTGAACTTTAATGGCAACGAAATCCCAATATATTTCTACTAAAAATTATGAGTGAATTTTAGTTGCAACTAAGGCTCCAACAACCATTCGCTAGTAAAACCTATATTTTCTACAAAAAAATATGACAATTAATTCCGATTGCAACCTAATTTTCTTAAATAAATAACTTGAAATATCAATATTTAAAAATTCAATATTAGTATGAGAAATCATGAAAACTACTTCTCTATTCACATATTCTACTATATAATGCATCACTATATATTTTATACATTCACGCCTGACATAAAAATATAACATGTCGTGTCTTCAAAGTCCTACTTAATTGTTATCATTTTCTTTTTTATATAATAAAAAAATGAATAGAAAAAAACAAAATTAAAATTTAATGTTAAAAACTTTTATTGACGATTTCCCGGGCTTTTGTGGCGACTATCGTCATTGCTAAAGGTCTAGTTCTTTTGTATAAAAATGTGGGGTATTAACTTTTGAGGGCATATGTGATCTCTTACAATAACAATAGGAGTATTTTGCGAAGGGTATATGTAATTTTTTTCTCATAGTTCATGAGACGTTTTGACAATTTTCCGAAATATTTTATTAAGTTTTAAATAAGGAAAGTAAAGGCATACTTGACCAAAAGAATAATCTGAATCTGAAGTATAGAGAAATTGTGGTCATCCTCGTACACGACGCGGCAGTTTTTTCTTTGTAAAAAATAAATAAATTTGCAAAGATTTTTCTAGATTTCTCAGTTTGACCAACAATTTCGATCCTCGAAGATGAACCAAAACCCCAACCCTAATCCAGATCATCCTCATTCTTCCGATTACGCACCATACCCAAAGCTCAATCCAAACAACGTCGCTCCGGTATCTGAGACCTGGACTCCGGTTAATGTCGGATCGAATCCTCCATATGCGCCTATATATGGCAGCGCTGCAACTTCTATGCCTACTGAGTCTAATCCCTATGTTACTCCTGAGCCTGCTCAAACCCCTGCTTCATTAGTGAAGAGTAAGTACCTTCATTCCTCTTATTCAGTTTGAGACGAAAACCAAAAGAGAGAATGTAATTTACCTTTTTACTGTATGAGATCAAAGACGGAGAGCCCACATGTTTTGTCAAACAAATCTATCTAGTACACTCAGATAACATGTACACTTGTGTCTATGCAAAATCTACTTCTGCCACTAAACTAAACACTTCTATAGCCTCTTGTTTCTTTGTGTACATCTATTACTTTGTCTGGTTATCCTTTATGTGTCTGAATCGTCATTTTACAGATAAAATGGATTCTGTTAAGGATGCCCTTGGTAAGTGGGGAAAGAAGGCTGCAGAGACAACAAAGAAGGCTGAAGATCTTGCTGGGAATATGTGGCAGCACTGTATGTCAAATTACCTTTTTTTTTGCTATCTCATGTGCTATTTTACCATATATAAATTTGTTATTTTGCCTACACACTGCCATTTTGATTCTGTTTTTTATACTAGTCGGGAGGATTCTGCATTTCCCAATGTTAGCTGTTCAATTTTCTAATTATACTATACTTGATTTAGTTAAAACAAGCCCCAGTTTGGCTGATGCGGCTATGGGAAGAATTGCTCATGGAACAAAGGTCTTGGCAGAAGGTGGTTATGAAAAAGTCTTCAGACAAACATTTGAGACTGTACCAGAGGAAAAGCTTTTGAAGTCATATGCATGCTACTTATCTACTTCTGCTGGTCCGGTCATGGGAGTTCTGTACTTATCCACTGCAAAACTAGCATTTTGTAGTGATAATCCTCTTTCATACAAAGTTGGTGATCAGACAGAATATAGCTACTACAAGGTATGCCTCCCCTCTCCCAAAAAAAAAAAACACTGAAAAACAGCTTGAGTGGGCAATGAAAAATCCTCAATTTCATCTTGTCTATAATGCTCCATTATGTCATGAACTGCAAGTTAAGCATTACACTATCCTTTTTAATGGTGTTGGACAAAGTATGGTGTTACGTATGGCTGATAAGATGAGAATCTTGTATACTTCTGTTTTCTAGCCCGATCAAGCACATCTGTGCAAGATTGCTCAAGTGCAATATCGTCACTCAATCATTATTAAGAATAATCAAGGTCTACATGGTTGTTTTTGACCATTCTCATGCATGGGTGGTAACAGGGGTAGATCTAGGGGTAGCGAGGGGGTTCACTCGAACCTGCTCGGCAAAAAATAATACAATGAATATATATATATATATATATATATATATATATATATATATATATATATATATATATATATATATATATATATATATATATATGATAATTTTTGAAATGTATTTATATAGATTTTAAATCTCCTAAACATAAGATTAAAGGTAGGCCTAATAGTTAAGGGGGTTAAAAATTTACTTTTGAGGTTCCTAGTTTAAATCCCAAGGGCACTATATTTTTATTTTTTGAACCCCATTAATTAAAATCTCGGATCCACCATCGGGAGGTAAAATGGTTATATGAAAGAAGATTGCATGCTCCAAAGCTTTGGTCTAGTAGTCAAAGCGCAACACATAATGACTTTGGTCTAGTGGTAAAAGCTCAATGCATAATGTGTGGATTGGCGTACAACACATGATTGAACTTTGCAGAGACAAATGATTGAGCATATTTTCTTTTATCCTACTTTTTGTTATTCCATCTCTTGTTCTTTATTCCAAAGCAATGACCCTTAATAAAATAACATATATTCTTCAATTAGCTTTTGAATCAACATATACATTGATCTCCACTTTTTCTCTTTTTCATTCAAAGATTTTTAGATATGGAATTTTTTTTTATTTGGTTTCAGGTCTATTCTCATGTTCTGATCTTTCCATCTATTTGACCAACTTCTTGGCTAAAGTCCCCCAACACTATTTGAAAATGAGTTGGTAAACCATAAAGAGAGTTGAAGTGTGTGATCATGTCATCAAAAAGTTGAAGTTGTTAGAGAGAATACACTTTTACTTACTTGATTATGTGTTTCAACATATCACTTTACATGCGGCCTAATTCTTTTTCATGAGTCAAAAGTGTGAATTATTCTTCTGGTAATGATTGGTAGTGAGACTCATAACTAGGATGTCTATCTCTTCTGGTATCATATGTGTGATTATTTCATCTAAAAGGTTAAGCTATCAAAGAAAGAATACTTTTATTTATTTAATTATGTCCTACAACAAAGAGAAAGTTCTCTTGTAATTTTGCTTCTTGCTTTTCCAATTCATAAAGAGTTAGCTAGCGTTTGGTCAGATTCCCGAATATTTTGGCAAATATTATTTATGTGAAAATTTCGATGAAAGTTAACCATGTGTATGACAATAATATTTGGGAAACATATTTCACTTTTTTAGGAAATATGATTTATACCACAAGTTTTAAAAACTATCATTACTTCGACAGCAAATCTATTGGATCTTCGTTGCAACAAATAACTAGTATTGTCCATGATAATTGAGCAGTGTGGTAGTTCGGAATGAGTTTAACAAGCATCATTTCATATATGGTGAAGTAGACGAAGCACACAACTTTGTTATCCTCAACTGGTTCTTCACCATTTGTATCAACAATTAATTGAATATTTCATCACTACCTGGGTGAATATGTAATACAAGGCAGTGTTATAAAAGGCGAAAAGCGCAAAACAACTCTAAGGTTTGTGAGGGCTTTAAGCGCAAAGCGCAAATAAAGAGTGGACTTCAATGAAAAAATGTGCAAAGGGAGAAAAGAATACAAATATATATGTTCACTCCAAGACCAATAATTATAAACATGAATGACAAAGATATGACCAAAGAAATTGAAATTTTTTATAATAAAGTGAAATATCAATTATTTAGTGTCACTTCTTCCTATGAGGCTCATTGGCAAGTAAACGTTTACCTTAGAACCTTGATGCATTTGAAGCGCACATAAAGTGAGTCGAAGCGCTCAACACGTTTTGAGCCTCGCTTCAGGGCTTAAGCGTGCCTTTGATAACACTGATTATTACAACGCAAACAGCTATATAGAGGATGTTTTTGTAAAATATTAATGTTTGGTGTAGAATTTTAATTTTTAAAAGATCCTAGATAATGAAATTTGACCCAAATACTAGTTTTTTTAGTATTTGAGAATTTGTTATTTGCCTAATAATGACAAATTGTATGGACAAATACTATTTGCCAAATTTCCTGCCAAATTTTACTTTGGGAAATCTATGCCAACGGGTCCTTATAATTTCCTAGACCACTTCACTGTTGGGTTTGGCGTCATTGTTTGAGTTGCGTGTGAAAAGAGTGTTGTTGTGTAGAAGGAGAAATGAGATCATTTGTTGGGTCCATCGAACGAGGTCTAATTTGAAGGTGTATGCGGAGAAGTAAAGGTTTAACATCTCACCACTACCAAATCTAGCTAGCATGCAACATTTCTTAAACAATTTCAGAATCTGCATATCAGTGAGAGTATCCGACGAACATATTAACCGGGTAGTGGCATAGACTTACAATTGGAGTTTGATGTAGAGATTATGGAAGCAGATGAGTGACATGATAAGATTGAGAGAAATGGAGCTTTTGGTTGTGAAAATGGAAGTGAATGAGTCTATGTTGATGGAGGTATGACCAAAGTAGAGAGACGAGAGAAAAATATAAAATAGCTATGTTCTCTTTTTCTTCATTGACATTGTCCTTGGGCATTTCAATATAAAGAAAAATGTTGTTAGGCTCTTCCGAGAAGTATGGAACACGCAGTGCACCATGTTAGCCTTAGGTGAGGGACTATAGGTTTATCTCACTGCCACCAAGTGTAGCTACCCTAACCACACTTGAACAATTTCAGAATCTGTGTACAAGTGAAAGAGAATTCGACCAATATATTGATTATAGATCTACCAATTGGAGTTTGACGTCAGAGATTACGTTATAAGATGACTGAGATGATAGGTTTCAGAAAGATGAGCCTTTAGTTGTGAAAATAGTGTGTCTATTGTGATGGAGGTACACCCAAAGTGGAGAGAACAAAGAGCAAAACTAAAATATAAATATAAAATAGTTGTGTTCTTTTTCATAACCAAAATAGTTATGTTCCTTTTTTCTCTATTGACACGTGATCTTGGACATTTCAATGTAAAGAAAACAAGGGTAGTTCATCTTCTAATGAAAAGTATGGAACACTTTGTGTTCCATGTCAATACTAGGTGTTCGAGTTGCGTGTGGAAAAAGGGTGTTGTCGTGTAAAGGGAGAAATGGGTGAAAATGGGATCGTTTGTTGGATCCGTCGAGTGAGGTCTAATTTGACGGTGTAGGTGAAGGACTTAAGGGACAACATCTCACCACCACCAAATCTAGCTACCATGACATCACTTCTAAACAATTTCAAAATCTGAATGCAGGTGAAAGAGCATTTGACCAATATATTAATTTGGTAGTTATATAGACTAGCACTTGGAATTTGACGTGAGAGATTATGGTAGAAGATGAGTGAGAGGATAGATTCTGACAATGATGGAGATTCAGGTTGTGAAAATAGCGTGTCTATGCAGATTGAGAGATGCCAAAAGTAGAGAGGAGAAGAACAAAAGTAAAATGTAAAAATAAAATAGAATGTTGCTTCCTATAACCAAATAAGTTATTTCTTTTTTTCTTCATTGACACATGTCCTTGGACATTTCAATTTAAAAATAACAAGGGTAGTTTAGAAGTGTGGAACATGTGATGTGCCATAACAACATTGGGTGTCTGGGTTGCATGTGCAAAAAGGGTGGTGTTGTGTAGAAGGAGAAATGGGTGAAAATGGGATCATTTACTAGGTCCCTTGAGTGAGGTCTTATTTGAAAGTGTAGGTGGAGGACTTAAGGGCTAACATCTCACCACCACCAAATCTATTTAGTATGACAATATTTCTTTTCATAATCTGCATATCTGACATTTCACACAATTGGAGTTTGACGTGAGAGATTATGGTAGGAGATGATAGGATTGAAACACTGAGGATTTTTCTTGTGAAAATGGGTGTTGGTGCATCTATTTTGATGAAGATACGACTAAAGTGGAGAGAACTAGGAGAACACGAAAATAAAGAAAGAAAAATTAGTTATGTTCTTTATTGTCCTTGGGCATTTCAACACAAAGTAAACAAGCGTACGTCATGCACACTTGAGAAGTATGGAACATGTCATGTCACCGCTGGGTAATAGACACATTTTCTATTAACAATTAGTTGTTTGATATGTACAACTCTTAGTTTTAGGTGTATTTATATAAATTTGGGGCGAGTTTAAGGGGTCGTATATGTATTGAACTGCCTCTAGGAGATCTTTTTTTAGCTTGTCTTACGAGGCTTGCAAATAACCAAGATCTTTTTTTCTATTGCAGGTGGTTCTCCCAGTAGACCAACTTAAAGCTGTTAATCCATCAATTAGCAAGATCAATCCAGCTGAGAAGTACATCCAGGTCATCTCAGTTGACAATCATGAGTTTTGGTTTATGGGTTTTGTTAACTACGATAATGCTGTCAAAAGCTTGCAAGGTGCTCTGTTGGGTGATCACTCATAGGTGGTTCGTCAAGTTGTTGATCATTTCAGATGAGGTCTGTGGCAGTGGTGCTTTCTGTTAATGTAGATAAGATTCTGTAATATATGGCAAATCGGGGGTCGGTGATTGTTATGCCTACATGCTTTAGTTTGTCTATTGGTTTGGTATCTTGTGCATTACATCCTATATTTCCTGGATGATTATGATTAGCATCTTTTAGTATTTCTAATTTTCAATTGCTATTTATACTAAATCATCCAGAGAATACACTAGTGGATTTGGTAATACATAGTGCATTGTATATCATCATGAAATTGAATAATGTTATTTTTGTAATTAAGACATTCACTTGTTTATGTATCTGCGGGAAATGCAATTTAGTTACCAAATTGTATAAATAACTAACTGTTCATCTCTTTACCTTGATTGACTAATTTTGAGGTACTGGTACTCAGACTTCAATTCTCGAAAATGATACTTAACTTGAAGGGTTAAATTTGCAAAGCCTGTAGTCTGAATCAAGTATCTGCATGTAAAAATTGAAAATGTTCTTTCTTTTGCCCTTTGGCACTGGGATTAAAGACATTTGAAAGTTCCAAATAAATCTGAAAGAACCCCAATCGACCTTCAAAGCAAATCTGATCAATCTTGACAGCATGTTCATAGGAGCTACTCTTAATTCGCTTCTCTTTATCTAAATCATGTTACATTCAAGTATCAACTAGTGTTTTGTAACTCCTAAAACATAATAACACAAGGCATGACTTCGAAATTTCCTTTAACATCTTACATGAAGAACGTAGAGAACTTGTCAATAGGTTAAACAATGTTTATTGAGACCTGCCCACTTCAAGATAGAAAGAAGCTTGAATCTATGATATACCTTGGTGTTTAGCTCACAAGTCTTTTTGAACATCCATTAGTTTAAATTTAATTGTGACTCTAGTTTAAATGTTCGACACGCGCGTTTAATTTGCCTTCATCTTCCATTAAGTTCAATACAATTTCTTTTTTTTTTTATTTTTGTATGCAACAAAATAACAACAGACAATATATTCACTCATAACAAGTGACATTTTTTAGTAAAATATATCTTATTATAAATTTTTTCTGATAATTGTTTTAATCTAATTATTTCTTCAAGATTGTTTATTATATATTCTATATATGAAATATCTTGGGTTCTTTGATACATATATAAATTCTTTTGTATTAAGTAATTTAATAATATTATTTTTTCCATGGTTTCTATCCAATATTTTAAATATTCATAGTTCATTTTAATCTGAATCTATTTCTAAATTATATATATCTATTCTTTCTATATCTAATTCTTGTAATATATTCTTGTAGCAATTAGTGACAGAAACATAGAGAAATCATTAGTATTATATTGGAAAGTGTCAGGAATAGAGCTAGCACCTGGAAGTAAAATATTTACAGCCAGATGTAAGAATTTATATGTTTTAACAACAAAACATAAAATAACAGCAAAAAATAAAATAAATAAAATAAAAATAGAAAACCCCTTTGAAAAAATACTTACCGTTATAGATAATAATGATTATAGTCTTAACGAAATTGATATAGAAGAAGATTTAGAGATAGTACAAGAAAGACTAAGCACATCAAAAAGAATAAATAATAATGCTATACCACAAACATCATAAAAAAATGAGTACTTCAAATAGTTCCAAAAGAATAAATATAATTTCACAAAAATTAATAGAAGAAGAAATAAAAGCACACCATTATTATATAACAGGAGTAATGGAACAAAGAAAATATTTAATACTACTAAATACAGGACAAGAAGTAAGCTATATTACAAGAGAGTTAGTAATGGAAGATAAAATAATAACTACGGAACACTCATGTCCAGAGTTATCAAAAGTATTAATAAATATTGAAGAGACAACGGAACAAGAAATAATATTTGGAGGTATACCAATGATAATAAAATTTAAAATATATCAAGGAAATGAAAATATAACATTAGAAATAAAATGGCTAGAACAAGTAAAACCATATAATATAGAGGATAAACAACTAACGATAAATTATCAAAATAGAAAGTCATAATAAAAAGGACTTTAATATAAAAAATATATGAAAATATATATACTCGCGAAGATAATAATAGAAGGATATTATAACAGATATTATACACCAATGATAGATACAGGAGCAGAGGCTAATATATGTAAATACAATTGTTTACCAGAAGAAAAATGGGAAAAGTTAAAAACACCAATAGTAGTAACAGGATTTAATAATGAAGGAAGTATGATCACATACAAGGCAAAAAATATAAAAATACAAATATGAAATAAAATATTAACTGTAAACGAAATATATAATTTTGAACTAACAACAAAGGATATGTTATTAGGAATGCCATTTTTAGAAAAATTATATCCACATATAATAACAAAAACACACTGGTGGTTCACAACACCATGTAAACAAAAGATAGGAGCAAGAAGAGTAGGTAACAAAAGAAGAAAAACAACAGAATGGATTAAAGGCAGTGAAAAAATTACACAAAAATTAGAAAATATAAAAGATGAAGACCCTAAAATAGAATTAATTATATTTTCCTTAGATAAAGTAAAAATAATCCAAGAAAAAATTAGAATTATTGAATGACGAAGATCCTTTACAAGGATGAAAAAAATATAAAACAGAAGTTAAAATTGAACTGATTGATGAAAATAGTATAATAACACAAAAACCATTAAAATATAATTTTAATGATTTAAATGAATTTAAAATACATATAAGTGAATTATTAAAAAAGGGATATATACAAGAAAGTAATAGTAAACATACAAGTCCGGCATTTATTGTTAACATATATAGTGTACAATAAAGAGGAAAAAGTAGAATGACAATCGATTATAGAAATTTAAATGCAAAAACTAAAACATATAATTATCCAATACCAAATAAAATATTAAAGATAAGACAAATACAAGGATATAATTACTTTAGTAAATTTGATTGTAAATCAGGATTTTATCATTTGAAATTAGAAAAAGAATCTAAAAAACTTACAGCATTCAAAGTACCACAAGGATTTTATGAATGGAATGTATTACCATTTGAATATAAAAATGCACCAGGTAGATTCCAACATTTTATGGATAACTATTTTAAACAACTAGAAAATTGCGTAGTATATATTGATGATATATTATTATATTCTAAAACACAAGATGAACACATAAGATTATTAGAAAAATTTATACGTATAATACAACACTCAGGAATAAGTTTAAGTAAAAAGAAAGCACAAATAATGAAAAAACAAATGGAATTCCTAGGAAAACAAATAGATAAAAATGGAATAAAAATGCAAACGCATATAGTACAAAAAGTAATATCCTCGAATGAACAATAAGATACAAAAAAGAAATTACAATCCTTTTTAGGATTAGTTAACCAAGTAAGAGAATATATACCAAAATTAGCAGAAAATTTAAAACCATTACAACAAAAACTAAAGAAAGATGTAGAATATCATTTTTATAATAGAGATCACATACAAATACACAAGATAAAATTATTATGTAAAATATTACCGAAATTATATTTTCCGGATGAAGATAAAAATTTGTTTATATCGTAGAAACTGATGCAAGTGAGAAAAGTTATGGAGGAGTATTAAAATATAAATATAATAATAATAATATAGAATATCACTGTAGATATTATTCAGGCACATATACAAATACGGAAATAAAATGGGAAATAAATAGAAAAGAATTATTTTCAGTGTATAAATGTTTACTAGCATTTGAACCATATAAGGTATATAACAAATTTATTGTTAGAACAGATAATACACAAGTAAAATGGTGGTTAACCAGAAAAATACAAGATTCAGTCACAACGAAAGAAATTAGAAGATTGATATTGAATATATTAAACTTTACATTTACAATTGAAGTAATAAAGACTAATAAGAATGGTGTTGCAGACTGCTTATCAAGACAAAACTACTCAGACTGAGAACAAAAACGAAGATACAATTAAAGAGCTACTCAAAGCCATTACTACACTTTGTACTAAAGTGGACAGTATGGACAATGAGATACAAAAGCTAAAGACTAATGAAGATAACCTGAAGTCTAAAGCTAATATAAGTCAGCAGCATGACTAAAAAAATGCGGAGCTACGTCGATCGGAAGACAGTAAAATTTCCGAGATAAAAGGAGACGATGAGAAACTCCCTAAAACCCATAATGTTTGTTTAAATACACCTGCAAGTACAAACAGAAAAGTTAGTGAAAAACCACGAAATACAAATTTAAACCAGTTATTTATAAAACCATTTACCCAAAATACACAAAAACAAATACCCACAGGACCACAAACCTCTACATACGCAGTTAGTATATAAAGTGATAAAAAGAGATACAATTACATCACATAATCGTATATTGAAAAAATATATAAGATCCAAACATTTTTAAATTTAAACCCCAGATCCACACAAACTAAAAACCCAAATGAGGATTATATAACCCAAAAACTACAAGGATATAATAGATTGATTGCACAACCTAAAACTAGTTCAAACTTAGTTAAAACATGTTACAGTTATAGATTACTAAGTACCGTATACACATATGATGGAGAAGAAATAAGTGGATACCAGAATTATACAAACCGTTCGTCATATACAAAAGAGTTACCAAAGGAAATTTATTTTATATTAAGTTTTATACAGCGCCAGCTGAGATATTATATGAAGAAATCAAGTCATCAATTCAAGTTATAAAGATAGGTTTGACCAAGGATATGATAATGCCAGAAGATATAGAAAAACAGGCTGAAATACCAAAGATAGAAATACCAAACTTTTATGCAAATAAAAGGATAATTGGTATATCAACAATTATACAAGAACTAGCTAAAAATTAATTAAACGGCAATGCTATTTGGAGTTACTATGCAAGAGACCAAGTTATGATATATTCAAACTCAAGAGAATTAAGAAGAGCAGATATGGATGAAGTCCAGCGATAGATTTTATCATTATTAAAGCCAGAGGAACAACCTACAACAAGAGCATTAAAGAAAGAACTTATAGAAAACTTATTAATCAGATATTGTAAACTTATCGGACACAAATATCCAGATCACAGATTTTCCAAATGTAATGGAGAAGATAATGTTATACCAGATGTTGATTTGGAGTAAAAACGGAAGAGATAAGCAAGATAAGATAGAAAAGCTATGATGACAAGACAAAAGAAGAAAAAGACATAAAGAAGATGGCCGACAAAGAGATAAGAATTGTTGAAATGTAAAAGCAAAGATAAGATTTTTCAAAGATAAGATTCCTTTGTATATAAGATTTTACTTTTTATTAGCCAATGTATAGCGGCTATTTGTAAAGTTTTTATTTTAAGTCATAAAGTAAATAGTAGTGGTAGTAAACTATACAGTAGGCGCACTTATGTGCAGGCTTAGAATTTAGTATATATAGATTGCCAAATTGTAAATGAAAGGCAGGAAATGCCAAACAAAATTTTAGTTAATAAACTCTCTCAAAATACAAAAAACTCTCTCAACTAAAGATATAAACTAAGCTAAATATATGGATAAATCGGAAATCAAATCAGATATTTTAGATAGCATGACAAATCAAGAGGCAAAGGTATATTGTTTAATAGATATGCAGAACTAATTTCATATATTCGTGAATATCATATATATGATTAATTAAATTTATGTTAGTTATTATATACTAGAAATATTTGAATCTTGAATTCTAGTTTGCTAGTAAACGGGAAACAGGGAGAAAACTGCTAGACTATGTCATCCCACAGTGGAAACCGGTAGGCGAGGGATGCCGTTAGGGGAATACACAAGGTTGAGGCGCTGATAAGCAGTAATTATCCGCTAAAGTACGATGCTAGTAGTGATTGGAAAACATGATAACGATACTCTAGTTTATGATAAACTAATATGAATTTAATTGAATTATGATATACTAGGAAGGAATAATTGAAAACAAACCTGCATAAATAAATAAACATGATTACAATGTATGATGAAATAAAAAGCCATAAAACTTTGATTTTATATATACTTAAAGATATAGAAATTGATGACATAAAAAGAGTTATATGGGAAAAAATATTTGAGTATGATTTAGAAGATATATTAAATCAAAAGTGATATGAAATAGATTTACAAGAATTAGATATAGTAAGAATAGATATATATGATTTATAAAAATAGATTTAGATTAAAATGAACTATGAATATTTAAAATGTTGGATAGAAACCATGAAAAAATAAGGTTATTAAATTACTTAATACAAAAGAATTTATATATGTATCAAAGAACCCAAGATATTTCATATATAGAATATATAATAAACAATCTTAAAGAAATAATTAAATTAAAATAATTATTCGAAGAAATTTATAATAAAATATATTTTACTCTATAATATATATAATAATTTACGATGAACGTATGATAAATTTTGGCACCCCAAAAATGGCAGACTTTGGGTGGTCAGTGCATACCTTTAATCGAAGGCGGACTATGTGCGGCACTCTAGACTATTTGCCACCTGAGATGGGTATGCATGTTATATGATATTAATATTTTATGCAGAAGGTTTTGGGATGATCGAAATTCAGGCCCTTTCACCGCCCACTTCAAATCGAGAGCAGTTCATAATGGAGGTTGGTCTTTGATATTTTATCCCCATAAGAGAAGTCAAGATAATATTTCAAAATGGTTACTCAACTAAGGATTTTTATCTTAGAAAGTCATTCAAATAAGAGTTCTTTATCTTAGAAAGTCACTCAATTATAAATATTTCACTTACAAAGTCACCCAATTATTGAAATATCTTTTTTTTGTTTTAGGTTAAATATTTAAGAAACAAAATATATTTGTTTAAATCATCTTATTTATTCAACCCACTAAGATTATATAAGTGAAATATATATTTACCTCTAACATTAAACTAAAATCATAAAGTCATTTTATGATTTTATAATGTCAAACTAATATTGTCATAATATTCTGATATGTTTCCAGTTTACCAGTTATAGTATAGAAATAAATTAAACGGCAAACTAAAGGAGTGAACAAAAAAAATCATGAAGTCGTATTTCTTTCTGTAACTTATATATTCTATATAATATATATTATGATGTCAAAGCTGATATTGCATAATATTCTGCAATGCTTCCAGTTAAATAGTTATAAATAATATAAATTTTGTAAAACTAAATTAAATTTTACTAACTAAAATATTTATGCGATGTACATTTATCTTAGCATGATACCGAAATTGTTTAAATAAGTACTTTTTTATTTCTTAAAATTTTAGCTTAGAACAAATTTTTATTTTAATACATCTAATGAAAAAGTTATTTAAATTAATCAAGTGATTTTTTAAGTAAAATATCTATAATTAAGTGACTAAGTGAAAAATATGCAGTTGAGTGCCTTTTGACGTAAAATTTATAGTTGAGTGACTTGTGTTTTAAAACAAAGGTGAGAGGCTTTCTACTTTTAATTGAGTGTCTTTTTATGAAATATGCATGTATATAGAAACATGAGAATACGTGAAACACATGTTGAAAGAGTACATGATACAAGCTAATACCTCAGGTTAAAATTGAAGCAGAGGAAAAAGAAATGTAGGTACTTGGACATCATACCGGCTTCGGCCTCCCAGGTACACTCTTAACTAATTGATTCCTCCAAAATTCACGAAAGCAACCTCTTTATTTCTCAACTTCAGGACTTGATGGTCTAGAATCTCAAATAGAACTTCATTATAAGAAAGACTTTCTTTCACATCAACATTGTCTAAAAAAACAACTGAAGTAGGATTACCAATACACTTTTCAACAAGGGAACATGAAATACCGAATGGATCGATGCCAAATCTCAAAGAAAATCCAACTCATAGACCACACAGGCGAAATACCTCAAAATCTGACATTGACCTAAATTATGGGAACTAAGCTTCCTTTCTTTCCAAACATCATCATACCATTCATAAGTTCAAACTTTAAAGTAAACTCAATGGAACTAAGCTTCCTTTCTTTCCAAACATCATCATACCATTCATAAGTGGAAATTTTCAAGTAAACTCAATCATCAACGACAAATTCAAGATCTCTTCTTCTCATATCAGCAAAGGAAATCTGTCGACTTTGAGTCGTCCTCAATCTATCTCTAATAAGACAAACATTCTCCACATCCTCATAAACTAACTCAGACCCAATCAAATCAACCTCACCAACTTCACACCATCCGATAAGAGACCTACACTTTCTACTATTTGGAGCCTATAATAGAATTATCTGAATAATGAAGTAAAAACTGTTATTACAAGCAAACTCAACCAAAGACAAATGATCATCGTAATTATCTTACAAGTAAATCAAACAAGCGCTCAACATATCTTATGAAGTGTAAATAGTCCGCTCGGCCGGACCATCGTTCTTCAAATGGAAAATCATGCCAAGCTTAACTTGTGTACCTCGGTTTGATATGATGGATATGGGCACACCATGCATCTTGAATATATCTCGAATATAAATGTTAGCATATTCCTTTGCTAAATAAGAAGTCTTCATGGAAATGAAATGTGTCAACTTCATCAATTGGTCCATAACAACCCAAATGGAATGCTATCGGGTGAGGGATAAAACTCTAATGAAATCCATATTCAAATATTCTCATTTTCAAGCAAGGATGCTAATATCTTAATTCTTATCTCTCTTCTTCTAATGCTCAACCTTCACTTATTGGCAATTCAAATACTTAGCCATATATTATGCAATATCCTTGTTCACTTCATTTTACTAATAAACTTTCATTAGACATGATAAATCGTGGTAGCTCCTAGGTGAATAGAAAATTGAGAAATGTGAGCTTCGGATAAAATCTGTTGCATCAACTCCTCAACATCTGAAAAACACAAAAGACCTTGGTAACGAAACACATCATCCTCCTTTGGGAGAAAATCTAAATGGTTTTTTTCAAGCACCTCTTTTTTCAGCTCCACTAAAGTAAGATCATTACCTTGCTTTGCCTAAACATTATACACAAGAGACAATTCCAAACCATTTTGAACAATGAAACTACTATATTCAAAATTAGTCAAAATGAACACAAAACGAGCTATTCTTTGCACTTAAAAATGAACAAACTCCTTTTATCATCATTAATATGAGAAATGCTACACATAGATAATCAGTTAAGAGTATCAACAACCACATTTGACTTACCTAGATGGTAAGTAAAACTCATATCATAACACTTCAATAACTCAAATCACCTTCTTAAGAGAATATTAAAATACTTTTTAAAATAGATATTGTAAACGCTTATGATTTATGGACACATCCACATGAACACCAACAGAGGTAGTCTCTCTAAATATTCAAAGTAATATTCACCGCTGCCAACTTCACATTATGGGTCGGGTATTTTTTTTAATGAAATTTAAGTTGTCTTTACGTGTATACCATTACCTTATCATGTTTGATAAAAACACGAGTAAGACCGATTACGGAAGCATCACAATACACAAAAAATTCATCAAAACCTTCTAGGAAAGTCAAAATTGATGATGTTGTGGGTCAAGTCTTCCGTTCTTGAAAAATCTTTTCAAAATCCCCATACCTTTGAAATTTCACCTTTATGGAGTCAAAGTAATAAAAGGTGAAGCAATATAGGAAAATCCTTCTAGAGTCAAAGTAATAAAAGGTGAAGCAATATAGGAAAATCCTTTTACAAACCTTCTATAACAACATGCCGAACTTAAGAAACTCCGAATATTTGAGGGAGAAAGAGTTCTAGGCCAGTTCTTATCTGGTACAATCTTATTAGGACAAATTTGAATAAATTCACCTACAAAAATTTGTCCAATAAATGCAACAGGCTTCAACAAAAATTTTTACTTGCTAAACCTAACAAACAACTGTCAATCCTTGAAAACTTGCTATACTGTACATTTCTCATTTCATTGGAGAAACTTCTTTTTCCAAATTACATCATGCTCATTATAGCATCATTACGAAATAATTGAACTATGTCAAAAGAACATTTGGGCAGGTTCAACAATTCACCTGATGAAGCATATAGAGAATTCAAACTAAATGCATATCAACATGAGTAACATAATTCATGAAAACTCATTTTTTCTCATTCAAACAAGAATCCAACAAGATCATGCATAACATAAGGAGACCATGAAAACTCATAATCATACATGGCTTAAAAACATGAAGCAAACCAAAAAAGAGATCTTTGTTTAAGAGTTGAATAGGCATATATAGAAAGGGATAAGGATATTTGGATTCCTCATAGACCCTTGGTTAACCCCAATATCACCCTCAACTATAAATCCTATTATTCAACATACTATCCCTCATTTACGAGTAAACCCAACTAATATCAACATGATCAAAACATAGGAACTGAATTGAGACATTCACAATTTAAAAGCAACCATCAAATTACCAATGCTTTTAAACTTAGTAGGTCCTCATTAAGCAGAACTTTATCACTAACAACCTTACCAGAACCACTGAAGGTCTCATATGATTCTAGCAGACTGGGTCTAAACTCCTCAAACCCACTACACCACTTAGGGTGAGAACATAAATCAAGCTTTCTAACGACCCCAAAACGAATTATGTCAAGATATATCCTAACATGTGTGTCATGAGATTATAAGTTATTAAACGACTAATTATAGTTTTAATAGGAATTATATGGATTTTGGAAGGGTTTGGAATTGAAACATCCAAAAACGAACAAGACGTTCAAAATTTAGCCTTGAGACTTGCTTGCGTGCCTTAGTATTTCATGAGGTTTTGAGTAGTGTTTGGGGATCAAATTTATAGAAAAAATTCATAACATATAGAAAGATTATTTGGGGTAGGATCGTCTGGAAAAGACTCCCGAAGGACCACCCTAAGCGTCCTTGAGGAGGACCCAAAAGTAGAAAGTGCATTGTAATTTGCAGTGTCATTTGACGTCTGTCTCGATGCCCCGTTTATGGTTCTGCGCCCCGTCAATGGGGGAAATATCCCCAAACTTAGGTGTGGTATATAAGACTCCAAAATGCATGGTCTATGTCATCATGGACAGACCTACAGGATTGCACCATCATTCAATCGACGGTCCGTCGACTGCAGGCATCGTTTGTACCTACAATGTTCCTGCAACACGCTGCCAACTGAAGGGGTGAATGGGAAATTCATCCCACGTCGAAATAAATGCATGGACGATTATTTTAGGTGGTTTTAGGTATTTTATGATTATTTAAACAATAAGAGAAATTGGGGGATGCTCTTAAGACGAATTTCACCAAGGGTTCAAGGCTCATAACTAATGTATGAAAAGCTTACTCACTCATGGTTTCTTACATCCATGAAGTCCCCCTATTTTTCCTCAATTGTGAATCCAAAAGACCCCAATCTAGAGAGGGTTGTGATTACATTATGGGTAAGGCTTGATAGTGATCCCAATCTAGTGGGTAACATTACACTATGTTCAAATGATGATTATGTGATGTTTTAATGGTGAATTGTACTAATTAATGTTGAAGGTGATTATGGAGATTGTAGGAAAGATGAAGGTTCTAAGTTGATCTTCTTAATGCAATTGTATTATATGCTAATTGATCATGATTGAATCACCTAGATATGACTTTAACTAGGCCTATATGATCTAGGATGATATTGACTCGTAAAGTTAGAATATAACCTATGTGATCATGAATGCCTAGATTTAACTTCTTACTATCAAATTATATTAACTTTAAATTGAACATGGATCATGATGAATTGAGGTAAGTAATCGACTTTTAGGGATTGTATGCCATTGATGCTAGGGCTTTGGGGATAAAGTCATTCTGAAGGGATTGTGATGACGTTTTCTTTCTCGTTTACACTTAGACATGAACAAGCAATGGGAATCAAGTTCTCTCACATATATAGATTCTAGAAGGACGGGACGCTGCGGTTGTGCATTGACTACCAGGCCCTCAACAAGGTCACGGTAAAGAACAAACACCCCGTGCCTTTGATTGCAGATTTGTTCGACCGGTTGGGACAGGCGACGGTGTTTACCAAAATGGATTTGAGAAGAGGCTATCACCAAGTTCGGATTGCCGAAGGTGATGAGCCGAAGACTGCTTGTGTAACGCGTTATGGTGCGTTTGATTGGCTGGTGATGCCATTTGGGTTGACGAACGCTCCGGCGACGTTCTGCACACTGATGAACAGACTATTCCACTCCTACTTGGATCAGTTTGTTGTGGTTTATTTGGATGATATCGTTGTCTACAGCAACAACATGGAAGACCATGTAGAACACTTGTGCAAGGTGTTCAAGATCCTGCACGACAACGAGCTGTATGTGAAGCGTGAGAAGTGCAGTTTTGCACAACCAACTGTCCGTTTCCTTGGGCACACTATCAGCCATGGCAAGATTCAGATGGATAGCGACAAGATAGAGGCTATCAACAGTTGGGAAGCTCCAACAAAGGTCCCAGAACTAAGGTCCTTCCTTGGCCTTGCCAACTACTACCGGCGCTTCATCTTTAATTATTCCGCCATTGCTGCGCCCCTCACGGACTTGCTGAAGAAGGACCGTGATTGGAATTGGTCGGCAGCTTGCCAAGCTGCCTTTGAGAGGCTGAAGTTGGCAGTGATGGAAGAGCCCGTGTTGGCCTTGCCAGACTTCTCCAAGCCATTCGAAGTCCACACGGATGCATCAGACTTCGCTATCGGTGGCGTCCTAATGCAAGAGGGCCACCCGATAGCTTATGAGAGCAGGAAACTGAATGAAGCGGAGCGGCGATATTCAGCGCATGAAAAGGAAATGACAGCCGTGGTGCACTGCCTGAGAACGTGGCGCCACTACCTGCTGGGAGCTCATTTTGTCGTCAAGACGGACAACGTCGCGACGACCTATTTTCAGTCTCAAAAGAAGTTGTCCGCCAAGCAGGCTCGATGGCAAGACTTTCTAGCAGAGTTTGACTTTACTCAGGAGTACAAGCCGGGGAAAGCGAACGTAGTGGCTGATGCCCTTAGCCGCAAGACTTCATTGGCAGCCATTGTGAGCTCAAGCAGCAGCTCAATTGTTGATGACATTAAGGAGGGATTGCAACATGATCCCATTGCTAAACAACTCTTCGCCTTGGCCCAGCAAGGCAAGACGAAGAAGTTTTGGGAGGAAGACGGCCTGCTATATACAACGGGCAGGCGTGTGTATGTCCCGAAGTGGGCTAGCCTTCGGCGTACCTTGATGAAAGAAGGCCACAATTCTGCTTGGTCTTGTCACCCAGGGCAGAAGAGGACCTTGGCATTGCTTGAAGCTTCATACTACTGGCCTCGGATGCGGGACGACGTCGAGGCGTATGTACGAACGTGCCTTATCTGCCAACGGGACAAAGTTGAGACAAAGGTACCAGGTGGATTACTGGAGCCGCTGCCCATTGCTGAAAAGCCTTGGGACAGCGTCACCACGGATTTCATAACCTGTTTGCCAAATTCAGAGGGCTTCGGAACAATTATGGTCGTGGTGGATCGCTTCTCCAAATATGCGACGTTCACCGCCACCACGGCTAACTGCAAAGCCAAGGAGGCTGCCAAGATCTTCCTGCGTGATGTTGTCAAATACTGGGGCATTCCGAAACACATCATCAGCGACCGTGATCCCCGGTTTACAGGTTCGTTCTGGAGGGAGCTGTTTAGCTTGCTAGGGTCAGAATTGCATTTCTCGACCAGTTTCCACCCTCAGACGGACGGGCAGACGGAGAGGATCAATGTACTATTGGAGTGCTACCTGAGGCACTATGTTAGTGCCAATCAGCGGGACTGGGCAAGGCTGCTAGACACTGCCCAGTTCTCATATAATCTGCAGCGCAGTGAGGCAACGGGGAAGAGTCCATTTTAGTTAGCGACGGGGCAGCAGCCGATAACGCCCCAGTCCTTGCCTGTTGATGCTGGTTTCAAAAGTCCAGGTGCCTACCAGATGGCCAAGTCCTGGGAAGAACAGGTTGACCTTGCACGGTCGTACCTTGACAAGGCTGCCCGAAAGATGAAAAAGTTTGCTGATCGTAGGCGACGTCCGGTGAATTATCAGATTGGAGATAGGGTCAAGGTGAAACTGAATCCCCGGCAATTCAAGTAACTGCGAGGCGTGAATCAGAATTTGATTCTCAAGTACGAGGGGACATTTGAGATTGTTGCCAAGGCTGGCAAAATCTCCTATCGGGTAGACATGCCGCACCATCTAAAGATTCATCCTGTCTTCCACGCAAGCCAATTGAAGCCCTATTTTGAAGACAAAGAAGACAAGGATCGAGGGCAGTCCGAGAGGGCCAGAATCTTCGCCACATCGCCTACTGTGGACAAACACATTGAGGCGATCATTGATCACCAGCTTGTTTGTGGGAAAGGCTGGAACAATTCCAGTTCACAGTTCCTAGTGCACTGGAAGGGAACGACACCGGATGAGGCAACTTGGGAGAAGTACGAAGACTTGTGGCAGTTCCGCGACAAGGTCCATCGGTACATGCAGCTATGTGGCATCGGGGTCGTCGCCAATTCAGGAGGGGGAGTGTGTCCCGCCCCGCAAGGCGGAACATTAAATTCCGTCAATTCCAAAAACGCAGCAGCACTTCCTCAAAGCTTGGAGGGCCCAAATGCCTTGTCAAACTGCCTCCCCAAATGATGGAGGTTGCTTGCCAACATGGAAGAACAGGCCATACTTACCAGGCCAGCCAAGGGCTTATGGACAAAATTCTGTGCAAGCAATCTGCCATGTGGCAGAAAAGCTGTGAAGACAAAGCTGCCTCTTTTCCAGCCTCACAGAATCTGCCACTTGTAGCCTTTTATTTTGAATGTTTGCCCACACGTTTTTGGCTCACTTTTGGAGCCTTTGTATATTGATGAAGTTGCCATTCAGATAGAATAGTTAGAAAAATACTTTCTCTCTTCCTTTGTAAAAGGCTCTTGGAAGCTCTCTCTTGGAATATTGGAAAATTGGCCTTGCTGCCTCCCAAAACTTGGTGGCCTTTCTTGCCTTCATTCTTACTTTGATTTTCTGTTTTGTGGCTTTGCTTGTGGACTCTTGCTGACGTTTGGTTGGACTGAGTTAGAAGAGCCGTGCAAGCCTTCGTAACTGTCCCTCACGGTGCGGAAAATATTCACCCCGTGACAAGTAGCTTGAAGTTGTATTGAAAGCCTCTTCTTGTTGATTTGACTTGGTAAGATAAGACCAAGGTGTATTAGATTGAGATGGTAGTCTCATGATAACTTGAGGTGATGAATATCATGATAGCTTGGGATGAATGAATTAAGCTCTCTCATGTTTAGCTTGGTCATGTATTGCTAGGATGTTTGATCATGGTAGGTTTGGGATGGTGGTTCTCATGATAGCTTGGGATTAAATAATGAAGCTCTCCTAAGAATACCTTGAAGTAGCATGCATGGAGTACCTTGATGAAAGATTTACTTGGTTAGGCCCAAACCATTTCATGAGAGCTTTAGAGGAAAGGCATATACTCTTTTAATGTTAAATTGACTTGCATACAAGGTGTATTTCTTGATAGCTTGATATGCATATGTCACGACCCAAAATGAGTCGTGAGTGGCACCCAGACTTACCTCCTTAGGTGGGCAAACTAACACATCTAAACCCCAACATATCCCAGTAGTTCAACTATAAATAATGCGGAAGCTCCAAAACTTATTAAGCAACCAATTTAAATAAATTTCTAAAGTTTAATACTTATCATCCAAAAATCAGATAGTCATCATGACAAGAACATCGATTTTCAAATTACCAAGTCTAAGAGTGTTTAAGAAAACCAAAATAAGCAAAAAGATGGTCCATGTCCGAAATTCAAAGGCATCAAGACGTGAATGAGAGAATCCAGCACGAGCTAGAATTAATAGCTCACCCTGAACTCTGATGTGCTGGAGACTGGCTAGAGTTGACGGCGAGTCGAAGTCGATAGTACAATTGCTGCACTCCACAAAAGAACAGAGAAGAAAATACAAGTAGGGGTCAATACAAGGAACACGTACTGAGTAGGTATCATCGGTCAACTCAAAATAGAAACCAATATATATTGAATAATAATATAAAATCAACTACAATACTTAACAGGTGGCAAGTAACAAACAAATGAACCATTGACAACAACACCATAATAGGTACACCATCAATCACAACATCAAGCATCCATATGAGGACTCATGCCTCCACACCATACTCATTTGGAAAATAGGTTCTTTGAGATTAAGTATATTAAGTTACTTCAAGATTCCTTTCACAAAATGTTGTTGTGTTGGAACATGACACTCCGATCCGATATATCGTGTCGGATCGTAACACTTCGATCCTATAATACCGTGTCGGAACGTGACATTATCCAATAATTCCGTGTCGGAACGTGACACTCCAATCCAATTATCTCATTATTTCATTTCATCAAGCCTTCTTTATTCAAGGCGTCATTTTAATAGAGAGGGTTCTAAATTAGAAATTCAATAGTCTCATAATTTTAGGCCAACCACAAACCACACAATCAAAACCTATAACCACACAATGAAGTACATAGGAGACTTTACAATATCACTCAATACATATCGATCTGCTATTTAGAGTTTATCTATCACATAGAAATAAACCATAACCTACCTCCACCAAAGAACGAAAGTGAAGCAACTACTTCTCCAATGCTTTTCCTTTCCTTATTGGCTCCGAACCCTTCCAATCTATCAAGTATATATATACATAAGGTGTAAGTTAACAAAACCATAAACACTCCGATTATTCTGTGTCTAGCCTATACCCATCAATTCACCTAAATCTATAATCAATTTCCTAAAGTTCAAACTTAAGGGTAAGTTCTATTTCCTCCCATTTGCATAACTTTAATGTAATTCATATAATATACTACACCTTATATTTAAATACCTATCTCAATCAGTTAAACTTAAATTATAATGTGATATTTAAATAAATATGCAATTCTGAAAAATTAAAGGTGTACCATGAATAATTAATCGACTAAATATTTCTAATGTTCAGTGTGGATATTACTCCACCCCTATTTGTTGCCTAAAATCACTGGCCAGTGGTAGGGCAATTCATTGCCCCATGCATTAACAATTTTCCAACATTCCAACCGTACCATACATATAAAAACTATATTTTTTTTCTTAATTTACTAACCAATCCCTAACATTACAACAAATCAACCTTTTAATTCTTTATATTCCTTTTTTTCCACCATTCAAACATATATACTTAGAAACACTAATCAACCCACTCTATACAACTGCCCGTATTATATTATTTACACTACATAAGTATTCCATTCATTTCAAATTAGGTAGTTAAAATTTTCTTAAATAAAGAACCGTACCAGCAAAACAATGTGCACAGGTTTGATCTTTCGCTGCCTTTCTCTTCGTTCTTCTCTTCCCCTACTTTCCTTCTAAAGAGTATGCTATTTTCTACCCTAATTATAATATAACCAGTTATAAAAATAGTAAAAGTGATCCATCTTACTTCTAATGTTACTTTTTTTAACCACGAACTAAATAACTATTAGAAACTTCTCCACTAATTTTTTAATTATATTTCCGAATAGTCCAAAATATCCACTTAAAATATATCGGAAAATATTTTATGAAACATAAGGTTTTAACACATGAAACGACCCAAAGGGTCGTTACAATAGAAATAAATTTACCCATCGTTCATCCTCGAACGATCAAAAGAAAGTGAGAGGAAGGAAAGGTCCCTAAATTGGTAAAAATGTGTGGATATCTTTTACGCATATCAGCCTCACTCTCCCAAGTGGACTCTTCGACTGGCCGATTCTTCCATTGAACCTTGATAGATGCAATCTCCTTTGACCTTATCTTGTGGACCTCCCTATCTAGAATATCTATAGGCTCCTCCTCATAAGATAAATTCTCATCAAGCAGAACCGAATCCCAACGAATGATGTAGTTTCCATCACCATAATATTCTTTTAGCATAGATACATGAAATATCGGGTGCACTCCTGATAACCCTGGAGGCAATGACAATTCATAGGCGACCTCCCCCACGCGCTTCAGAACTTCAAATGGATCAATATGCCTCGGACTAAGCTTGCCTTGCTTACCAAACCGCATCACAACTTTCATGGGTGAAATCTTCAGCAAGACTTGTTCACCCTCCATAAAATCCAAGTCTCTAACTTTTCGATCTGCATATCCCTTCTCTCTGCTCTGAGCTGCTAAAAGCTTTTCTTGAATAAATTTCACTTTCTCTAATGATTACCTTAGAAGATCAGTACCCCAAGGTCTAACCTCAAATGCATCAAACCAACCAATGGAGGACCTACATCTCCTCCCATACAATGCCTCAAATGGCGCCATACCAATACTCGAGTGATAGAATTGTTGTATGAAAACTCTATTAAAGGTAAAAATTTATCCCAATGACCACCAAATTCTATCACACATGCACGAAGCATATCCTCCAACACCTGAATCGTTCGCACAGACTGTACATCAGTCTGAGGGTGAAATGAAGTACTAAGATCCAATCTAGTACCTAATTCAGCATGTAATGTCCTCCAAAACATAGAAGTAAATTGTATTCCTCTATCTGATATGATGGAAAGTGGAACTCCATGCAATCGAACAACCTCAGAGACATAGAGTTTGGCTAACTTCTCGGCATCGTAAGTCATATTAACCGAAATGAAGTGAGAAGACTTAGTTAACCTGTCAATAATACCCAAATAGAATCAAACTTACCCAATGTCTTTGGAAGTCCGACTATGAAATCCATTGCAATTCTTTCCCACTTCCATTCAGGAATGGGCATTCTCTGAAGTGTCCCCCTAGGCCCTGGTGTCCATACTTTACCTGATGAGAATTCGGACGTTGCGCAACAAAATCAACAATGTCATGCTTCAATCTACTCCACCAATAATGTTGCCTTAGATCACGATACATCTTGGTTGCACATGGATGTATAGAGTACCTCTAACTATGAGCCTCTGCAAGAATAGTGTGAGTCAAATCATCAACACGGGGCACACATACGCTTCCCTTTATTCTCAAGATGAATTCCTCATCAATTACTGCCTCCTTAGCCTCTCCTCGCACTACCATATCTCGAATTCGACTCAGCTTCTCATCAGCAAACTGCTTTCCCTTAATCTTGTCAAGAAAAGAAGATCTTGCCTCCACTGAGGCCAAAAATCCTCCTTTCTCTAGTACTTCTAGCCTCATAAAGTCATTAGCCAGAGTCTGAACCTATCTAGCCAATGGGCGTCTAGAAACCTTACGTGTGATAAACAACCCATGCTCCCTGCTTTTCTACTTAAAACATCTGCCACAACATTAGCTTTTCCTGGGTGATACAAAATAGTAATATCATAGTCTTTCAATAGTTCCATCCACCTCCTCTGCCTCAAATTCAAATCTTTTTTAGTAAAGACATATTGGAAAATACGATGATCTGTATAAACTTCACACTTGACCCCATATAGATAATGTCGACATTGATTTAAATCAAATACAACTGCAGCCAACTCCAAATCACTGGTCGGATAGTTACGTTCATGCACTTTCAATTGCCTTGAAGCATAAACAATTACATTCCTCTCCTGCATTAGCACTACTCCGAAACCAGAATAAGATTCATCACAATAAACAATAAAATTCTTACCTTTCACTGGCAAGGTAAGAATTGGTGCATTAGTCAACAAGATCTTGAGTTTCTGGAAGCTTTCTTCACATTCATCCGACCATACAAATGGAACATTCTGCTTAATCAAATTTGTCAGCTGCAAAGCAATAGAAGAAAATCCCTTGACGAATCAACGGTAGTAGCTAGCTAAACCAACAAAGATCCTTACCTCTGAAATATTTGTAGGTCTTACCCAACTCTTCATTACTTCAATCTTAGAAAGATCCACCATCACTCAATCCTTAGAAACCACATGCCCAAGAAGGACACTGAATCGAGCCAAAACTCACACTTGGAGAATTTGGCAAAAAGTCTTTTCTCCCTTAACAACTCCAATACAATTCTCAAATGCTCCTCATGTTCATTCCTGCTCTTTGAGTATATCAGTATAACATCAATAAATACAATAACAAAGAGGTCCAGATATGGCTTAATAATCCCGTCATCAGGCCCATAAAAGCAGCAGGGCCATTCGTAAGACCAAAAGACATTACTAAGAATTCATAATGTCCATACCTGGTTCGAAAAGCAGTCTTTGGCACATCTGTTGCCCGTGTTTTCAATTGATGATAACCGGATCTCAAATCAACTTTAGAGAAGACACAAGCACCTTGTAAGTGATCGAACAAATCATCAATGCGAGGAATGAGATATTTGTTCTTACCTTATTCAGATGCCTGTAGTCTATGCACATCCGAAAACTTCCATCTTTCTTATGGACAAATAAGACAGGAGCACTCCAAAGGGATGCACTGGGTCTAATAAAACCTTTACCTAATAACTCTTGAAGTCGGGCCTTTAACTCTCTTAACTCATAAGGAGCCATTCTATAAGGGGGAATGGAAATGGGGCGAGAAAATGGCTCCAGATCAATACAAAAATCAATATCCCTATCCGGTGGCATACAAGGAAGGTCTGCAGGAAACACATCCAGAAACTCACGGACTATCGAAACAGACTCAATCGAAGGTACTTTGGAAGTATCATCCCTGAGATGTGCCAAGAAAGCTAAACAATCCTTACTCACCATCCTCTTAGCACGAAGACAAGAGATAATATGGACTGGAGTAGAAATATAGTCACTCACCCACACTAGCGGATCTTTCCCAGGCTTGGCCAATGTCACAATTTTAGCATTACAATCTAAGATTGCAAAATTTGGAGAAAGCCAAGTCATACCCAGAATTAAAACAAAATCAACCATCTCTAGAATAATCAAATCTACATAAGTATTTCTCCCCACAAAAGTCACAAGGCAAGACCTATACACTTTCTCAACTATCACAGACTCACCCACAGGAGTAGAGACACGAATAGGCATGTCAAGCAAATCACAATATAAATCAAGGCCAGTAGCAAATGAGGAAGATACATATGAAAATGTGGATCCAGGATCAAACAATACAGAATCCATGCAATCACAGACCAAAAGAGTACCTATGATAACAACATCAGATGTCTCTGCTTCAGATCTCCCAGGGAAAGCATAACAATGGGCTCTATCACCTGTCTGTCCATTGCCCCTACCAAGCTGCACTGCAGTAGTTCCAACTTACCCCCCACCCCGACTGAACTGGTGACCACCATTACCTTGGCCACCACGTCCTCCAGAATGGCGGACTCTACCATGACTACCTCTACCTCTAACTACTGGGAATCTGTAACTCAATTTCGGACAATATTTCCTAATATGTCCAGCCTCTCCACATCCATAACAAGTCCTGGATTAAAGTATAGGTCTATGTGAAAATGACAAAGTCTGGAGATAACCTCCAAACTCATAAAAAGGCTGACTGGTCTGCGACAGACCCCCAACTGAAGCCTGCAATGAAGACTGAATAGGACGGGCTGGATAACCTCCTGAAATAAGCCCTCTGGAGTAAGAACCACTAAACTCACCTCCCTTACGAAACTTCTTAAGTGTCGATGTTGTGGTGAAGTCGTCTGGATTCAACCCCTCTACCTCTATCACAAAATCAACCACTTACTGAAAGGATTTTGATGCAGCAGCAACCTGTAAGGCTAGAATCTGCAAATATGATCTCAATCCTTTCACAAATCGGCGAATCCGCTCTTGTGGACTGAAACAAAGCTGAGTGGCATACGTGGATAGTGCACGAAATTTGGCCTCATAAGCAGCAACAAACATCCTTCCTTGCTCTAGGCTTAGGAACTCATCTCTCCTCCTATCCCTCAAAGTCCGTGGTATATACTTCTCTATAGTAAGCTAGAAAATAATGCCCAAGTCATAGGTGGTGCCCTTGCTGGGTGACACTCAACATACGACCGCCACCACATTTTGGCATCCCCCTGAAACTGGTAGGTCTCAAACTCAACACCGAATCGTTCTATTATGTCCATCTTATGTAGCAGCTCATGACAGTCAACAAGAAAATCATAGGAATCTTCAGAATCATTACCCTTGAAGACTGGAGGTTTCAACTTTATGAACTTAATGAAAAGTTCATGCTGATCACCTGTCACTATAGACCCTGCAGTAAATCGAGGAAACGTGCCTACTTCCAATGATACATCCATGCGGGGAGACACAGCAGCTGCATGTTGTACTCCCTGAACCTGAGGTGGTGATGCAGAAAACACTGGAGGTGTCTGGCCCTGATAAGAGAACCCGCTAAGATAAGTAAGAACCTGATTAATCATCTTTGGGGTAGGCTGGGGTGGTACTTTCTTATCCTGAACCTGCTCATTTCCCCTTTTTCACCCTCTCTCATTACCTCATCAGTCGGCGGAGCAGTCACTGCTCTATTCCTAGCTTAACCAGGTGTTTGTCCTATGCCTCTAGTGGGCGTCCTCCTGCGACCCCTACCATGGCCTCTTGCCACTGATCCTCCTCGATTTACAGCCCCAATGATTGGTGTTAGCACAGTTGTTGCTCTAGTTCTAACCATCTGCGAAATAGAGTGAGAAGGTAAGATACCAATTTGTATCACCTAGATACCAATTGGATCCAAGTAATAGCACGAAAGAAAGAAAGAATGTAGTTTTCCTAAAGTCTTATAGCATCTCGAAGAAAAGTAAAGGCGTCCCCATACCGTTCCGCAAGACTCTACCAGATCTGTCCTTGTTTGATGAGATCAACGAATTTAATGCTCTGATACCAAGTTTGTCACGACCCAAAAAGAGTCGTGTGGCACCCAGGCTTACCTCCTTAGGTGGGCGAACCAACACATCTAAACCCCAACATATCCCAGTAGTTCAACTATAAATAATATTAATAATGCGGAAGCTCCAAAACTTATTAAGCAACAAATTTAAATAAGTTTCTAAAGTTTAATACTTATCATCCCAAAATCTGAAAGTCATCACGACAAGAACATCTATTTCTAAATTACCAAGTCTAAAAGTATCTAAGAAAACAAAAATAAGCAAAAACATGGTCCATGTCCGAAATTCAAAGGCATCAAGACGTGAATGAGAGAATCCAGCACGAGTTAGAATTAATAGCTCACCCTGAACTCTGATGTGCTGGAGACTGGCTAGAGTTAAGGGCGAGTCAAAGTCGATGGTACACTTGCTGCACTCCACAAAAGAACAGAGAAGAAAATACAAGTAGGGGTTAGTAAAAGGAACACGTACTTAGTAGGTCTCATCAGCCAACTCAAAATAGAAACCAATATATATTGAATAATAGTATAAAATCAACTACAATACTTAACAGGTGGCAAGCAACAAACAAATGAACCATTGACAACAACACCATAATAGGTATACCATCAATCACAACATCAAGCACCCCTATGAGGACTCATGCCTCCACACCATACTCATTTGGAAAATAGTTTCTTTGAGATTAAGTATATTAAGTTACTTCAAGATTCCTTTCACAAAATGTTGTTGTGTCGCAACGTGACACTCCGATCCCATATATCGTGTCGGAACGTGACACATCGATCCTATAATACCGTTTTGGAACGTTACACTCCGATCCAGTAATACCGTGTCGGAATGTGACACTCCGATCCAATTATATCATTATTTTATTTCATCAAGCCTTCTTTAGTCAAGGCGTCATTTTAATAGAGAGGGTTCAACATTAGAAATTCAACAGTATCATAATTTTAGGCCAACCACAAACCACACAATCAAAACCTACAACCTCACAATGAAGTACATAGGAGACTTTACAATATCACTTAATACATATTGATCGCTATTTAGAGTTTATCTATCAAATAGAAATAAACCATAACCTACCTCCACCGAAGAACCGAAGTCAAGAAACTACTTCTCCAATGCTTTTCCTTTCCTTATTGCCTCCGAACCCTTCAAATCTATCAAGTATATCTATATACATAAGGTGTAAGTTAACAAGACCATAAACACTCCGATTATTCTATGTCTAGTATATACCCATAAATTCACCAAATTCTATAATCAATTTCCTAAAGTTCAAACTTAAGGGTAAGTTCTATTTCCTCCCATTAGCATAACTTTAATGTAATTCATATAATATACTACACCTTATATTTAATTACCTGTCTCAATCAGTTAAACTTAAATTATAATGTGATATTTAAATAACTATCATATTCTGAAAAATTAAAGGTGTACCATGAATAATTAATCGACTAAGTATTTCTAATGTTCAGTGTGGATATTACTCCACCCCTATTTGTTGCCTAAAATCACTGGCCAGTGGTAGGTCAATTCATTGCCCCATGAATTCACATTTTCCCAACATTCCAACCGTACCATACATATAACAACTATATTTTTTCTCTTAATTTACTGACCAATCCCTAACATTACAGTAAATCAACCTTTCAATTCTTTATATTCCTTTTTTTTCCACCATTCAAACATATATACTCACAAACACTAATCAACCCACTTTATACAACTGTCCGTATTATATATTTAACACTACATAAGTATTACATTCATTTAAAATTAGGTTGTTAAAATTTTCTTAAATAAAGAACTGTACGAGCAAAACAATGTGCACAGGTTTGATCTTTCGCTGCCTTTCTCTTCGTTCTTCTCTTCCCCTACTTTCCTTCTAAAGAGTATGTTATTTTCTACCCTAATTATAATATAACCAATTATAAAAATAGTAAAAGTGATCCATCTTACTTCTAATGTTACTTTTCTTAACCACCAACTAAATAACTATTAAAAACATTCCCATTAAATTCATAATTATAATTTCGAATAGTCCAAAATATCCACTTAAAATATATCGGAAATATTTTATGAAATATAAGGTTTTAACACATGAAACGACCCAAGGGGTCGTTACAACATACAAGGTGCATTTCATGAAATTGATTGAGATAGTATCTCGTGATAGCTTACAGTGGAGGATTCATTCTCCCCTATGATTAGGTTTCATCCTTATTATTGATTGCATGATGATTTGGAGAGGTGTTTCCTTCCTTAGTTGTCTTGTATTAGGTTTGTCTAGAGAAGTACTTAGTGTGGATGGTAGTATGGGATTGTATCCATTCATGGCACAAGTATAACTTGAAGCTACCTATGACAAGAACTCTATGTGATGTATTTTTTGATTGGATAGTGGTTATGGTTACATTCCATGACATAATTGACCTAAGATTATAGTTACTTGTATATATGATATAGGTCTACTAGAGACTTCTAAAATGAAACGAAAGGGAATAAGGTGACTTCAAGATATGCTTAGTGTGTGAGGTAGAATGGGATGCTTCACATGCATTGTAGAAGTGTGATTTGAGGTGGCCTAGGAGCATAATGAACATATGTTATGATGAATCATGTCTTGATTATAGAAGTAGATTATGATGAAGAATGACCAACGAGAGGTACTTAGTTTTGGTTGTAGTATGAGAAGCTTCCTGAGCCTTGCAAAAGTATAATTGAAGGTGTCTTGTGAAGTAGGTCATTTTAGTTAAAAGGAAAATGAGTTAAGTATGAACTCTTATATGATTTATAATGCTTTATTATGATTATGATATTCCTGTTATGTTATAATATTATCTCTTATGATTATGTCTATTATTGACTAACCCTTTGAGATATCTTATCTTTGGTATGATAGTTTCCATACTTGGGTACATTTCGTACTAATGCATATTTTGCCTACATTATAATTTAATGTAGGTTCTTGAGGATATTGAGTTGATATGAAGGGTTTCAAAGGCTTCCAAGGAGTGAATATTTGTGAGTCCTCATAGCATCCGAGGATACACCACTATGTTATCTTTTATGTTCTTTCTATGTTTAGACTTTAAGGGTTGTGATCCAAGGCCTTTGTACTCGTGTTGTCATAGATGGTTTTTGATACATATGTTAGAAGTTTTATAAAATGATTCTGCTTTATGTTTTTGTATAAAAGTTTTAATTCCGTGCTACTTTTCGTATATATGTAATGAATGATGTTGAAGGGCTAGTATAAGACCTACGAGAGGTCAAGTACACCGTGTTCCAAATAAATGCATGGGCAGTTTTATTTTAGGTGTTTTTAGTCATTTTATGAGTATTTAAACAATAAGAGAGACATTTAGACATTATATTCCAAATCAAAA
Organism: Solanum peruvianum; assembly: GCA_027705065.1. NCBI lineage: Eukaryota > Viridiplantae > Streptophyta > Magnoliopsida > Solanales > Solanaceae > Solanum > Solanum peruvianum. The sequence continues at coordinate 20,670,924 of JAKWJD010001761.1, forward strand.
CCTCCCCCCCTCCAAAACTCACTCAAGAACACCATAGAAGAAGAAGAGAAATTGTTGGCTGCTCTTAGGATGAATTTCACCAAGGATTCAAAAAGACTTTAAGGCTCTAAACTAAGGCACATGAATCTTATTCATTCATATATTCTTCCATCCATGAAGTCCCCCTAGTTTTTCTCAATTGTGAATCCAAAAGACCCCAATCTATAAAGGATTGTGATTACATTGTGGGTAATGCTTGATTGAGATCCCAATCCAGTGGGTAACATTAAATTATGTTATTATGATGATTATGTGAAGCGGAACGTACCATTCAGACCTTTGAATATATATTAAGAGCATGTGTTATTGATTTTAAGGGAAATTAGAATGATCACCTACCGTTGATTGAGTTCTCCTACAATAATAATTACCTTCGAGCATCACCATGACACCTTTTGAAGCTCTTTACTATAGAAGATGTAGGTCTCTGGTTGGATTGTTTGAGGTTGGTGAGTCCTCTCTCTTCGGTAACTAGATTATCTATGAGCCTATAGAGAAAGTTCTAGTTATAAGTGATAAATTAAAGATAACCTATGGTCGGCAAAAGTCTTATGCCGACAATAGAAGAATAGATCTTGAGTTTTTACTAGGTGAGCATGTCTTTTTGAATATTTCACCTATGAAAGGGGTGATGAGGTTTCGTAAGAAGGGGGAAATTAAGTCCCCATATGCTGGTCCTTATTAGGTTCTACAACGAGTTGGAAAGGTTGCCTATGAGCTGAAACTACCTAATGAACTAGCTTCTGTTCATCCGATGTTTCATGTTTTTATGCTCAATAAATGCATAGGCGACCTTGTGTCTATTCTGCGTATTGAGGGTTTAAGGTTGATGAGAACCTCTCCTATAAAGAGGTTCTGGTGAAGATCCTAGATCGCAACGTCAAGAAGTTGAGGAACAAAGAGGTTGCCTCGGTAAAAGTCCTATGGAGGAACCATATTGTTGAGGGTGCAACATGGGAAGCCAAATTCGAAATGAAGTCCCGCTACCCTCATATTTTTGCTCATTGAGGTTAGACATTCCACTTAATAAGGCAAGTAATAAATAAATATGAAATTGATTTGTTTTCTAATTAGGTGCATGTTCTGGTAAAAGTTGTACCAAATTGAGTTTTATGAAAATGACTTCATACTAGATTCCTGCACTTATATGAAATGTGTGCATGTATCTTCTTAAGATTTTGCCATTTTGTTGTTGTCTTGAGAAGAATGATAGCATGGAAAATCTTTGATGTATTTTGAGCTCATGTTGATGTTGACGAGGTAGTTCCTAATAATGTGTTCTGAAATCTTGACCTCTTATATGTTGTGCATCATTAATAGAGTTTCTATGTTCAATGTTATGATTATATGTTGTTGTTGGTTGGGCTGCTAGTATTGAGTCGATCCTTACCCTCCAAAAGATTTAGTGTCATTTGGGGACGGATGTTTCTAATAGGGGTATACTGTAACACTCCGAAAATTCCATGACTTAGACTAAAGCTAAGCCTATTGAAAAATGATTAAAATGATGTTTCCAGACCTATATTAATGTAATGAACTCAATTTGTAAAGGTTATAGACAAAACGGCAAAGAAAGACCTTGATGTTCGGAAAGTAGCTTAGTGAACTAGAAGACGTCCCTATGTTTTGTGAAGGATTAAGAGTGTCGAATGAAATCCAAAAGTTCGAAAAATACTTTAAATAGGTAGTACGTAGTACAAAGGGTCCAAAAGTCTGGTAACTACTCCCCAAGGATCGCCCGAAGGGTCTTTGTGGAGGACCCGAACATGGGCGAGCAGGCTGCAAAAGTAGCCTGCATGCAACCAGGAATTTGAGAATTGCTACGCGAGGCGCAAACATCATTCGGAGAAAAAAAAATTTCCTCGCGACGTGGAGCCTCCACGAGGCTAACCACCTCAACCCAAAATTTAAAAATAAAATATGAAGTTTCACCCGTGACTCACAACCACTTCCCAGATTTGTCCGCGTTGTTTTTAAGTCAATTTAACTTCACAAAAAGACCCATTAAGTGAGTGGTCTTTTGAGTATTTTGGGCGACGATTTTATAATAATTTAAGGTTAGTTTTAGACCACTTTCACGCACTTCAAATTAGATTAAACAAATCCCTTTCATCTCTCTCAAGAACTCTCTCATTTCAAACTCCATTGAAGAACAAGAAAGCTTAAGGAAGAAGATGAAGACTTCAAGATTTTCATTCGAAATTCGTGGAAAATTCGTAAATAAGGTATGTGGTTTTCACTCTTGGGATTTATTTCCCCAAGAGGTCCTTTCGAGGATGATTTTCAAGAATTCAATTCCGAGGGTTTTTACTCTATAAAGCAGTTTTCTTTCTAACTAAAGATTTATGTCTAATGATGAAAAGTAACGGTTAGCTATGGGTAATTATGTATTGTTGGATAATTTATTTGTAATGTTTGATTTTCGTGTGAGTCATATTCCCTCTGTAAATAATAAATTTTATTATGTAATGTATATTACTTAATATCATGAGGACTCAGGGATTGGAGCTATAGTTGAATGAACTCATAAATGAACCCTTTCCCTTAACCCTACCTATGAATTGGTCATGTGTATGGCTAAATTTGATGGAATGGCTATGTTATTGAGTATTTCACTGTGTGGTTGGATGATTGTTGTAAATTGAACGTAAGTTCTTGATGAAGTTCATGGAAGCATTACGTAAGTCCTCAAAGGTTGAGATTACTCTATTATATTTATGTCAGCCTATAAATGATGTTTCTATGCAATTGAAGTATCTATGATGTTTCTATGTATATACATTGGGATAAAAACGTGTTAAATGTGGGATCATGGTAACGATCTGATAGTTCAAGTTGATGTCGTTTATGTTGTATGCCTTACACACTATGATTATGATATGTTAAACTCTCAAATGAATGTTGTGATAAAAGGAAATTATCATCTAAACCTAAAGAGCTTATGATCATGTTTATACAAGGATTTAATCTCCTATGACATATTATAAGATTGATGAATTAATGATGACATAAAGGTTATTGACAAAGGGACTTTTGCTTAGCAGCAATGACAAAGAGGTGTCCCTTCCCAAGTTGGAAGGTAGGTTCACAATGACTCTCATCAGATAGAGTTTGCCATGTAATGTGGAACTATGGGTCTTTAATATATCTCCTAGTTTTGGTTTTATTTTGGACGGTACCACTTTTTTCAGTATGGGGTTTCATGAAGCCAAATTCCATGTTTAGCTCACATGATCTATGTTGGTTAAGGCGATTGTTCCCTCAATTAAAATGAAAGACAAGAAATGGACATTGACTAGGGTGTCTCGAGTAGTCTATTTAGTATAGGTAGGGGTATGAGACTCTACCTAAACATTGCACAAGTTGACTCTAAGGAAATTCCTAGGATACTGTTCTCTTTAATAAGAATATCAAATGTATAATGCTTATAAAATATGATGTTGCTCTCATATGATATTGTCTATGCTAATGTACATGAAATGGTCTACGTTGCTACATGTGATGATGAATACTTATGATGTAGGTTGTATGAAGCAAAGCATTTCTTATGGTGTCCTATCTTGTTTACTTGATTATTTGGGGTTATGGGGCTTCACGTGGTCATTGCACTTGTAGGGTTGCGATGGGATCATTGTTAAGTGTTTTGTATGTTGTGTTGATATGAATGATTGAACATGAAATTGTTAATATGAATGAATGATGATTATGGCTTTGGTTATGATCATACTTTATGTTGTTGTGATCCTTACTTATATATGCTTTGTTATATGTGCATTAATGGTTTTCAAATGACTTATTGCATGCTTTCTAAAGAAATGGGTTTTTTCATGCATGTCTTTAAATGTTATGTGCATATACCCATACTTAGAACATGTGGCATAAACCCTTACTTTATAATACTACAAATGTAGGATCTGCCAATTGAAGATTAAGAAGGTTGATTGAAGAAGCTTGAAACTCTTTCTCCAAGTGTTAGTAGGTCCTCATGTTCGGAGATGCTATCTTGTCATTATTTTAGCTTATGAAGCACTAAGTAGTTTTGAAGAGATACTTTTTAATTCCTTTTATCATTTGTATTCTATTATAGTAAAGCCTATATGGCATATTGACTTTGTATTGTGATATACTGTGGTTTCACGGTATTATTAATACTTTTTCCTTAAGCTTAGTGTGTCCAAAAGCCTTTTTGTGCTAATTTTTATATAAGTTTCTCTTTGTTTTGCAGGAAATCTGTCCAAAGATGAATGCAGAGATTTTGAGTGAAGAAATGCAGAAGAGACCACCTACGGAGCTTATGATGGTCCGTCGTGCTTGTGACGGTCCGTAGGTGGCAGCGTAGTGCAGCTGCTGAAGGAAGATGGGGAAGTCTGAACAAGTGTGGGATTACGAAGCTTGTGACGGTCCGTCTTGGCTATGACGGTCCGTTCTGCAGGTTCATCGTGAAGTTCAGAGAAGTGATCCCAGCACCCAGATTCCAAGAGTTGAAGTGTTTTGGAACGAAGACCCTCGACGGACCGTTGTGCCTATGATGGTCCGTCATACTTGCCGTCGAGGGGAATGAAGAGAGCAGCAGAAGAAATTTCACAAGTATGGGACGACGGAGTCCATGACGGTCCGTTGTGACCACGACGGTCCCTCGCGAGGTCCGTCAACCCAGCCGCGTTTTGGCAGATTTCCAGCAATAAGAATCCTTGTTCAATTAGGTTTTTATTTTATATAAATAGTTCGATAAACCTCGTTTTTGAGGTGAGACTCTGTTAGGTTTGATATCATATTATCAGACCCTTTGTATTAGTGTGAGATTACTTGGAGATTTTGGAGATTATTGATTACTTTGAGATTCTTGCAAGTGACTTTTGGTGATTAATCAAGCAAACTTTTGGATTTTACTCTTTCTCATTGAAGAAAGTACATGAATTCTTATCTACTATATTTGAATATTGTGTTTATGGCTATGAGTAACTAAACTCCATAACTAGGGATGTAAGAACCATAGGCAAATAATGACACAAACCCTAACTACAATAACAATTCTAGAATAGTGTCTTTCATGTATTAATAATTCTTTCGCTTAGAAGTCCTTTTAACAGATGGCCAACGTTAGAACTTGCCTTAATGCTACTTGCCGGACCAAGGAGGTAAATAATTGGAAAAAGATTATAAACATAGATTTAGTGTATACTATCTAATAGGCTAGTATTGATTGGTACGAGGTAATAACTTAGTCAAATATCGAATACGATGTTTAATATGAGATAAGGATAAGGGTTAGGATAGCAACACACGTAGCCGGACCAAGGTGCGGAGTGAGATTTTCTAGATGCCGGACCAAGGATTTAGAAATTCATAACTTATCACTTTGCATGCAAGATACTAGGAAAGAATTGTTATAGTTAGAATTATCAAGTTATGATCCTGTGGGGAACACGTAAACCCTAGTTACTTTGATTAATTGATTAAAATCCAACTGTCAAAGCTGTTAAGTGTCTCTTTCAAGTTCGTTATTTATTTTCACTCATTTAGAAATAGAAACCCCCCTTTATTGTTTTTACTTTCCAAGGAAGTCATTGACCAAACAATAGTAATAACAGGTTGAAGTTAAGTCTAGACTATTTTCCTCGTGGGAACGATCCCAACCTCACTAGTTGGGTTATTTACTTGACACGACCGCTTTACTTCTTATTTGAGAAGTAAGTTTGAGCATATCAAATTTTGGTGCCGTTGCTGGGGATTATAGCTTTTAGATTAACTTGAACATATTACTATAGTTTAGTTGATATTTTCTTGATTTTTCATTGTTTTATTGTTTTTTATTTCTTTTCAAAACTATCCTCCTTGTATGCCAAATACACGGAGAGGAAGAGAACCCTTGTTTCCCTACAATCACGAGTTAGAGCATACACTGCGCAATATGAATCGAAACTTGGGAATAAATGATGAGGATCCGAACCAGAACATCCCAGCTCCGGTTGATGTTTACGGTCAGATGTTACCTGATGCTCCGGGTGAACATCAACAGAGGGGACAAAATCCCGTTCCACGGCCCCAAGCATACCACAGAGGGTATGATAACATAGCAGACTTAGATGGGCCACTTGTCTGGCCCCCTCTACTCACTGGCCACACTTTTGTGGTAACTAGTAGCCTGATGCAAATGCTCACTGCCAGAGGTTTGTTTTCAGGGATACCTTCTGAGGATCCACATGCCCATATAGCTAAGGTAAGGGCAGTGTGTAAAAGTTGTATGGGGAGGCTTGATTTGGATCTAGATGTAATAGGGCTCAGAGTGTTTCCTCTCTCACTGACGGGAAAGACTGCTATATGGTTCACTGAGCTCCCATACAACTCAATCTTCACTTGGAACCAATTAAGGGATGTTTTCTTGGAACGCTACTATCCAGTCTCCAAGAAACTAAACCACAAAGACAGAGTGAATAACTTTGTGGCACTACAAGGAGAGTCAGTTAGTAGTTCTTGGGATAGATTCACCTCATTCTTGAGAAGTGTTCCAAATCACCGTATAGATGATGATTCACTGAAGGAATACTTCTATCGGGGACAGGATGATAACAACAAAGCGGCGTTGGACACTATAGTAGGTGGATCTTGTGGAGAATGCCCTTATGCTGAGATCACTGAAAAATTAGAGAAAATCTCCCGGAATAACAAAGCTTGGAGTACTAGGAAGTCTGATACAGGGAGAAACACCTTCGCAGTGCAGTCCACTCACAACCCAGCCACAGATGAGATTCCCGAAGAAATGGCTCAGATGAGAACCGATCTTGGGTTAGTACTAAAACATGTCACTGGGGGTGCAGAAAAGATAAATGCAGTCAACTACTTGTCGAAACCACCGCCACAAAACGATGAGTGTTATTATGAGGAGGATTCCTATGCAGTAAATGAACAGATGGGGGGTTTCCGACCAAATGCCCAGGATCTAATCAGGAGAATTGGCGCCAAGGTCAAGGCAACCAAGGTCGGAACTATGGTAACTACAATCGTGAGTGTCACTATGTCCGAGATGGAAACTACAATCGCGACAACAACTTCAACAGGGGTAACTATAGTAATAGAAACGACAGAAATGGACCCTATGTTCCTCCTCAAAATCGTGAAGTTACTCCTAGGGATGGTGGAGGTAGTATGTCGCAAGTTGAGGATATGTTTCATAAAATGATGAGGAGGTTCGATGCTAGTGATGAGCATAATAAAGAGTTGAGGAATGATTTAGCGGGTATTGGGAAAAAAGTTGATACACATGCAATATCGATTAAGCAACTTGAGTTACAATTGGCCCAATTATCTGCCACTGTGAACACACGGCAACCGGGCACTCTTCCTAGCAACACTGTCCAAAATCCGAAAAATGATGGACATTGTATGGCAATTACTACTCGCGGTGGCAAGCAAACCATTGACCCACCTATGCCATCTAATGAGAATAAGGTGACAAAAGATACTGATAAAGTGGTAACTGTTGATGCTGATTAGAGGATAACACTGCAAAAGATGCTGAAGTGCCTAAAAAGGTAACTCCTATGCCTAGGCCACCACCTCCATTTCCTCAAAGATTATTGAAAAAGAGCGAGGATGGCAAATATTGGCGTTTTATAACAATGTTGAAGCAACTTTCTATCAATGTCCCTTTGGTAGAAGCTTTGGAACAAATGCCCCGTTACGCCAAGTTTATGAAAGATCTGGTCACAAAGAAAAGACCGGTTACTTTTGAGGATGATGATAGAATGCGGCATTGTAGTGCTATTGCTACAAGATCTCTGGTCCAAAATATAAAACACCTGGTGCGTTCACTATTACTTGTACAATCGGGCTATTACATTTTGCGAAAGCATTATGTGATTTGGGGGCAAGCATAAATCTCATGCCCCTCTCGATTTACAAGAAGTTGGGTTTGGGTGACCCAAAGCCCACTGTGATGCGGCTTCTGATGGCTGATCGAACAGTAAAACGGCCTATAGGGATACTCCACAATGTGCTAGTAAAAGTGGAGTCATTCATATTTCCAGCAGATTTTGTTATTCTTGATTGCAAAGTCTATTTTGAAGTGCCCATTATTCTTGGGAGGCCATTCCTTGCTACGGGAAGAGCCTTAGTAGACATGGAAAAGGGGTAGATGAAATTTTGGTTGAACAATGAGGAAGTGACCTTTAATATTTGTAGGTCCATGAGGCAGAGTGGTGAGATCCAATCGGCATCTGCTATATCCAACAACATGGGTGAGACATCTAAGACACAAATAGAAAAACGTCTAGGTGTAGAAGCATTAGCTGTAGTGATAATGAACTTTGATAGCGATTGTATTGAATAGTATGAGTCATTAGTCGCGGCTCTTGACCGAGGTGATGTTCAGTTTAAATCGAAGAAATTTGAGCTTGATATGAAAAATCGCGAGTCCCCACCCGCGAAAGCATCTATTGAGGAGGCTCCAAAATTAGAACTAAAAGATCTCCCACCTCATCTCAGGTATGAATTCTTAGGAAATGGTGACACTTTGCCGGTAATCATTGCATCAGACCTGGATGAACAACAAGTTCAGAGTTTGGTAAAGGTACTAAAAAGGTTCAAAAGAGCTATTGGGTGGACTATTGCGGACATTATTGGGATCCCTCCTGGTATTTGCTCTCATAAAATCCAACTCATGCTTGATCATAAACCGAGTATTGAGCACCAGAGACACTTGAATCCTCTTATGCAAGAGGTTGTGAAGAAGGAAATCATTAAGTGGTTGGATGCCGGAGTAATCTATCCAATCGTCGATAGTAGTTGGGTATGCCCAGTTCAGTGTGTACCTAAGAAAGGGGGAATGAATGTGGTCCCCTACGAAAAAAATGAACTTGTTCCAATGAGACTGGTTACTGGATGGAGGGTGTGTATGGATTACCGTAAACTGAACTCATGGACTGAAAAAGACCATTTTCCTATGCCCTTCATGGATCAGATGTTGGATAGACTTGCCAGAAAAGGGTGGTATTGTTTTCTTGATGGGTATTTAGGGTATAATCAGATTTCTATTGCACCAGAAGATCAAGAGAAAACCACTTTCACTTGTCCATATGGGACCTTTGCGTTCAGATGAATGCCGTTTAGGTTGTGCAATGCACCCGCAACATTTCAGAGATGGATGATGTCAATATTTTCTGACATGGTGGAGGATACTATAGAAGTTTTTATGGATGATTTTTCTGTTGTTGGTGATTCATTCGAGCGGTGTTTGACCAATTTATCTGAGGTCCTTAAGAGATGTGAAGAGTGCAATTTAGTACTAAATAGGGAAAAGTGTCATTTCATGGTGAAAGAGGGTATTGTGTTGGGTCATCGCATTTGAGAAAAGGGCATAGAGGTTGATCGAGCTAAAGTCGAGGTAATAGAGAGACTTCCCCCACCTGATCTCTGTGAAAGGTGTGAGAATCTTTCTTGGGTATGCAGGTTTTTACCGGAGATTCGTCAAAGACTTTTCAAAGATTGCACACTCATTGTGCAAACTGCTGGAGAAAGATTGTAAATTTTGTTTTGACGAATCCTGTCTTAAAGCATTCTGTGAGCTAAAAGAAAAGTTAGTGTTTGCGCCTATCATAATTTCTCCAGATTGGAACAGTCCATTTGAGGTGATGTGCGATGCTTTTGGGTTGGCTCTTGGTGTAGTATTGGGCAGAGAAAAAACAAAATCCTTCACCCCATTTACTATGCTAGTAAATCCCTAAATGAAGCTCGGAAGAACTACACAGTTACTGAGCAAGAACTCCTTGCAGTAGTCTTTGCTTTTGAGAAATTTCACTCCTATTTGATAGGTACTAGAGTTATAGTGCATACTTACCACTGAGCATTGAGAGATTTGATGGCGAAAAAGGATGCAAAACCTAGGCTGATTCGTTGGGTATTACTGCTACAAGAATTTGACTTTGAAGTGATGGATAGAAAAGGAACTGAAAATCAAGTTGCTGATCACTTGTCTCGTCTAGAGGATGAAGCTATGAGAGAGTTAGGGGATAAGACTAACATTGATGATACTTTCCCCGATGAACATGTATTGGCTGCTTCACTAGACTTGATCCCATGGTTCGCAGATTTTGCGAACTATCTTGCTAGTGATATTGTTCCATCAGACTTATCCTTTCATCAAAGGAAAAAGTTCATGTACCTATGTGAAGAAGTTCTTTTGGGATGAACCATACTTGTATAGGAGTTGTGCCGATGGGCTTATTCGGTGTTGTGTGCCAGAATGTGAAATGTTGAGTGTGTTGGAGGCATGCCATTCTTCACGCGTTGGTGGACATCACAGTGGTATCCGAACCGCTCATAAGATATTACAATGTGGTTACTATTGACCAACTCTTCATCAAGATGCTCATGGGTTTGCTAAAGCATGTGACAGATGCCAACTAGATGGTGGTATTTCAAGAAAGCAAGAGCTCCCTCTAAACCCCATTCTTGTGATTGAGTTATTTGATGTTTGAGGTATTGACTTTATGGGCCCTTTCATGAGCTCTCATGGAATGAAGTACATTCTAGTAGCAGTTGATTATGTATCTAAATGGGTCGAAGCCATAGCCCTCGCAAACAATGAAGGGAAGAGTGTCACTGCATTCTTGAAAAAGAATATATTCTCTCGTTTTGGCACCCCAAGGGCCATTATTAGTGATGGGGGCTCCCACTTCTGCAACAGATTGTTCAAGGGGTTATTGGAGAAATACGGGGTTCGCCATAATGTGGCCACTCCTTACAACCCTCAAACTAGTGGGCAAGTTGAAGTGTCGAATCGGGAAATAAAACAGATATTGTCAAAAACAGTGAACGCTAGTAGAACGGATTGGTCAAGGAGGCTTGATGATGCTTTTTGGGCCTACCGGACAGCATATAAGACTCCCATAGGTATGTCTCCATGCCAACTTGTATATGGGAAAGCTTGTCATCTTCCGGTTGAGTTAGACCATAAAGCCATATGGGCTATGAATAAGTTAAAAATGAATTGGAACGAAGCTGCAGAGCGACGGTTAAATCAGTTGAATGAACTCGATGAATTTCGCCTAAAATCCTATGAAAGCTCAGCACTATACAAAGAAAAGATGAAGAAGTACCATGACAACAAAATTGAAAAGCGAAAGTTTATGGTCAGGGATTTGGTGCTTTTATTCAATTCCAAGTTGCGCTTGTTTCCGGGCAAGCTCAAGTCCAAATTGACTGGTCCTTACTTGGTTAACCAACTATTCCCTCATGGAGCAGTTGAGTTTGAAACTAAGGAGGGTGTGCGGTTCAAGGTGAAATGGACAACGCATAAAAATCTATTTCGGGCATGCTGAATCGGCAAATAAAGTGATCGAGGCATACCAACTTGATGAAGTCTGAGTAATCAAGTGTCCCCAGTCGTGCCGCAACATTAAATCAGGCGCTTGTTGGGAGACAACCCAGTACTTATCGTCTTTTTTGTAATGGTAGCATTTTTCTACTAATGGGTTTTTAAATTTGCAGGCGCATCACCAGGAAATTCTGCAGAAAATTACTCTGCAGCAATCACTGACGGACACATCGACGGACCGTTGCGCCTGCGACGGACCGTCGTATGCATCCGTCGTACCAGGTACGTTTTTCTGTTTTTTTGAAACTAGGGCACACACGATGGAACCAACGAGGGGTCGTCACAAGTGCGACGGACCGTCGTCAGGGAACCGTCGCGTGATTAATGAGTTATACCCGACCCGACCCGGTTGGACCCTTTTTCTAAATCAGACCGTTTAAACCCCCCAAACCCCTCATTTCACCCCATTCATTCATTATTCCTCTCATCTCCCCTCTCTTTTCAACTTCCACATTCCCTACCACCGATCATTGCCTCCTACAATTCTCCAACGCCCTAGAGTTATCATCTACTAGTCGGAGCTGCTGCTAGGGGTGTCTACTTTGCCAACTGAGTAATTGTCCATTTGATTTTTCTCCATTTCTAAGGTATGTGTCTCTAAATTTATACTCATTTATCTGGCCTCTTTGTTCACTAGTTAGTATTAAGCTTAGTCCCTCGTCGTATGTTGTTTACTCTAGACGATTCTTTCTAACCTAGGTTACAAATGTTCGAAATTGCCATGTTTACCACCCTAGACATAGGTGCTTTTGCATTGCTAGTTTCCTAGTTATTTGGGTTAGATACATGTAGGTCGAGAACACTACAAGGTTGATGTGGGTTCATTGGGGATGCTTAGGGTACCCTCAATTCTCTCACTGTTATTCAGAATGAGACCCCGATGGCGGACCGTCGTATCCACGACGGACCGTCGTATCCACGACGGACCGTCGTAGGGTCAGTTGCAAAAGCCCTAGCACCCTGTCCCAACGGACACATGTGACGGATCGTCGTACTCACGACGGTCCGTCCTGCACAACCGGTTTGGTTGTCAGAGACCCTGTTTCTAAGGGTCTCCCATTTTTTCCCCAAGTGTTTCGTAACGGACACATGTGACGGACCGTCGTCTTCACGACGGTCCATCCTTCACAACTGTTCTGGTTGTCAGAGACCCTATTTCTAAGGGTCTCTCATTTTTTTCTTAGTGTCCTTCAACGGACACATGTGACGGACCGTCGTACTCACGACGGGCCGTCCTGCATGACTGTCATGACGGTCAGAGACCCCTCTCCTAAGGGTCTCCATTTTTTTTCCAAGTGTCATACGACGGACATCTACGACGGACCGTCGTACCTGTGATGGTCCGTCCTGCACATACCATCATGCTAGTCAGAGACTCTCCTTCAGGGTTCTCTATATATACATAGTCTAAGTAAAACACGACGGACCTCACGATGGTCTATCATAGTCAGGACGAGCCGTCACCAGGCCCGTCGTGTGTCACTTTCTCTACAGCAATTTCATACTATTTTCAATGTTTTATTTCGTATGGTTTTGCTTGTATTGTTTGCCACTACTCGTACTAATATTGATCCTTTGCAGGTACTATCTATTATGGCACCCAAGCAAGACCGAATCTACGTACGCGGGCGATCAAAGTCTGTCACCCCGTCTGCCCGCATGATCATCGACTCTGATGATGAGCGTGACCCTGAGTATGTGCCCCAGGCACTTCCACACCTTTCCGTGATGCACGTGCTCCAGAGCCACACCCAAAAAGGTGGAGTCCGGCGTAGTCAGTGCCTCCCAGTCTGATGAGGAGCGCACACTGACCGGCACACCCTCTAGGTCAGCCACAAATGAGGAAGGTTCGTCTGGCTCCTTAGGAGTATCATGGTCCGAGGAAGTCTCTGGCTCTGCTGAGGTTCCCGCACCCGCCACCGCTGCAGCGTTGGCCTCGTCTGATGAGGCTGACAGTTCAGACTCTACATACGGCTCACCAGCTCAGGTCCCCACCCCAGCCACTGACCAGCCCAACCGGTGGTGTGTCGACGGGCAGTTTCAAGTCTACTCCGATGCCAAGTTCCTGACTGATAAAGGAGTGATGACTCGAATACTCACTTTGGAGAAACGGGTACTTACAGGGAGTCTCCCGATGATGTCTGAGATCCATAACCTCTTCACCAGGCATCACTTGGAGTGGACAGCACGTCCGTTGGGACGATACAGCGAAGAAATGGTCCGAGAGTTCTACGCATCCTACGTAGCGACTCTCTGATCACAGATCGATAGGTGGGCTGCCCCCGCTAAACAGTCCCCACTGAAGCAGGTCCGAGTCCGGGGCGTACAGGTTGACATTCTGCATCATATCCAGCCGTGGATGTAGAAGTCGATTACTTAGTCCGAAGAACGCCTAGAGAGGAAAATGGTGCAGTTTACAGAGCGGATGATCGCTGAGGTTAACCAGCGCCTGGACGCCTTTGAGTTGAGAGTGCTAGTCCGACCAGCCCCTCCGGTGGATGTGTCGACTCTTCAGGCTGCAGTCGACAGTCTTCGTGCAGACATCGACACGATCTTAGAGGCTAGGGCACCGGAGTCCAAGGCCCCTTCTGTCGAGCCTGCTGAGGACACCGTGTTGGCGGCCCTTTTTGCTACTTCTGACATTCCACCACCTCCCCCTCGAGAGAGTGCCAAGAGGTGTAGGAGTCAAGAAGAGGACGAGGCGTGAGCACGGAAGAAGGAGCGCCGAGATATAGAGGCTGCGAGGAGAGCCTCCCTTGTTGAGGAGGAGGCGCACCAAATGAGAGCATCTATGTTAGCGGCTGGGGTGTCTAGCTCCCGCACTTTGGAGATAGCATGAGGCACTACTGATGGTGCGGTTGTTGCTAAGGACACCACTGAGGGTGTCCAGATTGCAGAGGACGTGGGTTCCGGGGAACCGGACCCACCATCTTGCTGATCGACGGCGCTTTGCGCCACAGGTTTGCTCGACCTACCACTCTAGTATTTACATTTTTATGCATTGGGGACAATTGCATGCTTTTTTGTTGGGGGTGGGGTAAATAGATAGTGAGTGTTAGGGTGAAGTCTGAGTAGCCCAATTCAGTATCCTCTTTTGGGGTTTTCTCACATGTGTTCTTTTCCCCAAAAACACTGTTTACTTTTTCTGTTGAACAGACATGTTTATATCTTTTGTACATAGTTTAATTCTGGAGCATGATGGCTAAAATGATATCCTGATAAACTGGAAAATAATGCATGACTAGGCATAGTAACTGATAATTGTGTGGCTCTAAGCATGAAATAGAGTTACACCATTGCATTACCCTAAGTCTTAAGTTCGAACTAGGTGTCTGATAATCTGGTATAGTGATGAGATGTCATGTGAGTGTGAGGAAATTTGAATAGTCCACTATTTGTACTGAGCTAGAACTTGCCTGGTTAGTCCTGCTAAAAGTAAGCTGTAATAGACAATTAGGAAAGAATCATAGGCCCTTATTCAATATAGCCCATTTCTAGACTAAATAAAAGAAACCAAATGAAATTTATCCTTCTTTGATCCAAATAATCTGAGCTTAAAATTATACCTTTCTTTTTCACCCCAACTGATCTTTTCTGGGAACATGTGCACCTCAGCTTATGCCAAAAGCATAAGTTGAGGGTGGCTAATGCAGAAAAAACCTTCGTTATGTCCCTGACCAAACTTTGGGTATTGTGTACCTTGACTCATGGCAAAGCCATGAATTGAGGGTGGCTACTATGAGGAACGCTCTGGAAAGTGGGGTTGAAAGAAAAAAGATAGAGAAAGAACAAAAGTAAAGTGACTCAAGAATTTGTTGAAAAGAAAAGTAAAGAAAAGGAAAATACACAAGAAATACAAGCAAGAAAAGAAGAGAGTCACTTACACAAATGAAGAAAGAAGAGAAAATAACAAGGTGAAAGAATATGACAAACTGGGCGAGATAAAATGAGATACAGTGGAAGGTTTAGCCGATATGTCAAGGATGGCAAAAAGTCACTAAAGTATACCAAAATATACCTTACCTGACCCCGAGCCTATGTTACTAGCTAAAAAAAGTCCTATCGTGATCCTAAGGGTTGTATAGCGAACTTAAGGCAGTGAAAATAAGGGCAAGCTTATGGCAAAAGGTATGAATGAGTGTGACTTTGTTCTGAGAGCAAGTGTTGAAAAGTAATCCTTATACTCAAACTGAAATCATTTTGTGAAAAAGGAGGATTTTTTTTAAAGTGAGGACACTAGTTGCAATACCAGAATTGTTAGCACCTCGGTGAGAAATTGAAGAGGATAAGTGTTAGTGCATGATGAGTCTGTGTCATGTTCTGATCCCACAAAATTCAAACCTAATAGTGATAGCATGCATAGATTTGATGAGATTAATCGAGATTTATAGCCAAATGATTGCAAAGGATAAAACATGGATACTATTGTACAAAGATTGTGTAGTGAGTCATAGTGCGTCACTTGAGGACAAACAACGAATTTAAGTTGAGGGTGTTGATATACCATGGTTTCACGGTATTATTAATACTTTTATAAGTTTAGTGTGTCCAAAAGCCTTTTTGTGCTAATTTTTATATAAGTTTGTCTTTGTTTTGCAGGAAATCTGTCCAAAGCTGAATGCGGAGATTTTTAGCGAAGAAATGCAGAAGAGACCACCTACGGAGATTATGACGGTCCATCGTGCTTGTGACGGTCCGTAGGTGGCAGCGTAGTGCAACTGCTGAAGGAAGATGGGGAAGTCTGACCAAGTGTGGGATTACGAAGCTTGTGACGGTCCGTCGTGGCTATGACGGTCCGTCATGCAGGTTCGTCGTGAAGTTCAGAGAAGTGATCCCAGTAACCAGATTCCAAGAGTTGAAGTGTTTTGGAACGAAGACCCTCGACGGACCGTTGTGCCTATGACGGTCCGTCATACTTGCCTTCAAGGGGAATGAAGAGAGCAACAGAAGAAATTGCACAAGTATGGGACGACGGAGTCAATGACGGTCCGTTGTGACCACGACGGTCCGTCGCGCGGTCCGTCGACCCAGTCGCGTTTTAGCAGATTCCCAGCAATTAGAATCCTTGTTCAATTAGGTTTTTATTTTTTATAAATAGTTCGAAAAACCTCATTTTTGAGGTGAGACTCTGTTAGGTTTGACATGATATTATCAGGCCCTTTGTGTTACTGTGAGGTTACTTGGAGATTATTGATTACTTTGAGATTCTTGCAAGTGACTTTTGGTGATTAATCAAGAAATTTTTTGGACTTTACTCTTTCTCATTGAAGTAAGTACATGAATTCTTATATATTATATTTGAATATTATGTTTATGGCTATGAGTAACTAAACTCCATAACTAGGGTTGTGTGAACCATAGGCAAATAATGAGATAAACCCTAACTAAAATAACAATTCTAGAATAGTGTCTTGCATGTATTAATAATTCTTTCGCTTAGAAGTCCTTTTAACGGATAGCCAACGTTAGAACTCGCCTTAATGCTACTTGCCGGACCAAGGAGGTAGATAATAGGAAAATAATTATTAACATAGATTGAGTTTATACTATCTAATAGGCTAGTATTGATTGGTACGAGGTAATAACTTAGTCAAATATCGAATACGTTGCTTAAAATGAGGTAAGGATAAGGGTTAGGATAGCAACACACGTAGCCGGACTAAGGTGCGGAGTGAGATTTTCTAGATGCCGGACAAAGGATTTAGAAATACACAACTTATCACTTTACATGCAAGATACTAGGAAATAGTTGTTATAGTTAGAATTATAAAGTTATGAACCTGTAGGGAACACATAAACCCTAGTTACTTTGATTAATTGATTAAAATCCAACTGTCAAAGCTGTTAAGTATCTCTTTCAAGTTCGTTATTTATTTTCACTCATTTAGAAATAGAAACCCCCCTTTATTTTTTTTACTTTCCAAGGAAGTCATTGACCAAACAATAGTAATAACAGGTTGAAGTTAAGTCTAGACTATTTTCCTGGTGGGAACGATCCCAACCTCACTAGTTGGGTTATTTACTTGACATGACCGCTTTACTTCTTATTTGAGAAGTAAGTTTGAGCGTATCATATTGGCTAAGTAAAAGACTCGTACTCTTTTGATGTTTTTATATGAGACAAGTTTTAATATATCGTATGTATGTTATCATGTTGCTATAAGAAAAGCCTAAGTAAGCTTCTACATGAGAAGTCTAAGTATACCTCACTAAGTATATATAAAAGTTTTAAAATTTGTTGCATTTCGACTGGTGACATGTTATGACGAACGCTAAGGGCTTGTCTGAGTCCTTTGAAGGACGACGACGCTAGTCACGACTGGGGGATGCTCTCCGGTTGTGACAAATATACTAACA
The DNA here is from genome assembly GCA_027705065.1 of Solanum peruvianum. Classification (NCBI taxonomy): domain Eukaryota; kingdom Viridiplantae; phylum Streptophyta; class Magnoliopsida; order Solanales; family Solanaceae; genus Solanum; species Solanum peruvianum. The sequence goes on from JAKWJD010001761.1 coordinate 20,688,694, forward strand.
ATAAATAATATATTTTGAGAAGTAAAAAGTTTTTGCAATAATTAACTTAATAGTTAAAAAAAAAATTCATGAAAAAGTTATAACTCTATCAGAATTCATTTTATACAAATCACACCTCTTCTATTGAACAATGTATTTATCGAGCTAGCTTAATTAGAAATGTCAATCTTTCCATGAATTCAATTTTAAAAGATCTTAATTTAAAAGTTTTAAGTACAATTTAAATAAATAGAAGTTGTAAAAATATAGAAGTTATGTCTAATTAATTTGATGTATTTGTATTTTTCTATAACAAAAACATGTATAATCAATTTACAATCATTAAATAATGTCATATATAATTCAAATATGCAATAAGAATTATTTCTTAATATATATTGATAAATCGATTGTTATTGAATATTATTAAAGAAAAATTACTGAATTATATATCTTATGTTTTCCTATTTTTTAATATCCCTTTATATTTCTAAAAACCTCTAAAATTTCTTATTTCTCTCCTTATATATTTAATGTAGCCAATCTACATATTAATGTATCAAATTTAGCATTTAATGTATCTAAGCTACATATTATGCATAAAATTTATCGTATAAATTATTAGAGGTAGTTTTTAATGTAATCGAGCTACATATTGTGCATTCGAGCAACTTTTTTATGTATCCAAACTGCATTTTATGTATCGATTTATGTCAGAATGTATCCGAGATACTCTTTAATGTGTCCAAAAGGTAAAAATTTTAAGGGATTATTTTAATGAAAAAAATAGGGATAAAATGTAATTTATTCTTTACACTATGAAATTTATGTAAATTATGTACACATAGGAAGTGATATTAAAATTACCTTTTCTTTAAATTTTTTTTTCAGTTATTGGCAAAAGAAATTGAATTTTTTATTTTAATGTTATCTTCCTAATCCATATAATATTTCTATTTTCAATTAAAACTACAAAATTAAAATTTTAAAATTCACATCCCTATTTGAATTCAAATTGAAATAATAAAAAAAAAGGAAGTATAATTTTGCTAAAGTTGAACAATTTAACTTAAATTTGAATTCTTATGGTCGATACAAAAAAAATTGAATTGAACTTCTTATTTCTTTTTGAAATTTGTACGGAATTGACACTTGTCTTCACAACATTGTTTTCTTTCACTATTTTATATAAACACATAAAATATTTTTCTGATATTTATAGTTATATTTTATTTTAAAGTATTTTATCTTTAACTTGACATTCTAATGCATATATTTTTAAAATTCATATAAATTATATATATATATATATATATATATATATATATATATATATATATATATATATATATATATATATATATATATATAATGTAATTGTTATAACCAATAACAAAGAAAATTATCTCATGAAAATAACAAT
>JAKWJD010001761.1:21335195-21465499 GCA_027705065.1 Solanum peruvianum
CGTTTCTAATTTTTTGAAAGGTCTCACCTTGTCGTCCTTAAACTCCTTAACCCACGATGCAATGTGATCAGGTTCAAAATTTATTTTGAGATATTTATCTCCATCATTTGTCTGTATGATAATTGGAGGTGTATGATCCTCTATGAGTCCAAAGTACTGGAAGGCAGCTTGACAACATCACCAATTAAGAAACTAATATCATTGTTTTTGTACTGCTCAACAACTTCATGATACTTGGATTAGAAACTATTAAATAGGTTATTGTTGAAGTTCACGAACAACATGGCCTTGACATTTGGACTGTTGAAGAATATAACAACAAATGGATGGTTAGAATAATTGATTAGTTTTTTTAGAACTATTTTTGAGCTCATATGATGTTCATTAGTATGTGCACACAAGATTCTGCAACGCTTGCGCTTCTCTAGATGTAAATGCACAATAGATGCCCTACTAGATATACTTCATGTCCTACTACAGCTTAACCAAAGCATACTCAACTCGATAATAATAAAATTCTCGACTTTACCTTTCAGTACAACATATTGTAATGACCCCGTGTTCATGTTGGGCTCAGGCAACGCCCGAGCTACCTTTACTATCATTTTATAAGATTGAAAAAAAAAACAAGTTCAATTTTATGAAATTAAGACATAAGATATTATGATTTTTTTAAATTTTACTACCGCCAATTTATTCAAGCTCATCCAATAAGAAAGATTTAAATTTTCTGGACATGACCAATTCAATTTATCCTCAAATAAATAAAATAGAGATAGAATAGGTATACTAGATATGGTGGGCGAGTCTAAAGAATTCTTTATGATTTGAAAAATAAAGTTATGTTTAGATTTAATAAGTAGAAAAAAATTGCAAGAATGTTTTGTGAGGAGAAAGAAAGAAAAAGAAGAAGAAAAGGTTTAAAATGAGTGAGAAAAAGTAAGGAAATCAAAAGAAAATGATACATCTCAAAACATAGCTTGCAGCATAGATTTCACCTCCACTCCTCCTCCAACCACTATAATCCAGCCAAGTCAAGTTGAACCCTCCTTTGAAAGATACTCTCAAAATTAATATTGACAAATCCTTCGACACCTTAACCGCATAGGAGGCACCGGAGGAGCAATTTGGGATGACCTTAGAAACTTGAAAGTTGGTTTCCACTACAAATTGATGGGAATGACCTCAACCCATATGAAAATCCTTTCCTTACTTAAAGGAGCAGATTGGACGACTAATTTCACCTCAAGACATTGGAGATATAGACCAATTCTAGTGATAATACGAATTCTAATAGAAAATATCTAATCTATAAGCCTCTTTTTTCCTCATGCAGGTATTTTCTAGAAAAATTAGGAATCTGACAATCAAACATAATTTTATCAGAGCAACAAATTAGCACACATACAAGCAACTTATGCGAGCAAAAATGGTATTGATATAACACTTCAAAAGTCTAAGACGTGTTCTAGAGCCAAACATAAGTGTTAAAAGGTTTAGACATTGTTTTAAGGTCTATTTTAATGAATATAAGTCATTTAGGAAGTTTAGACATCAAAACGTCAAAGAACGTCCGTGACGTCTGGAAACTAATTCACTGAGGTGCTAAAGTGCCTTAGCCTATTTGACTAAGTTTTTGGAGTCAATAAATGATGAAAATTGGTTGAAGGGTGTCTAACATGTATTAGAGTTGATTCATAATTAAAACGTACAGGCACGACTTCCCAAGGACTAACCAAGGACCTTTGAGGAGGACCCTTGCATTTTGGGGTCCAAGGGTACCCAAGGTAGTGTCCACCAACGGATGCAACCAATAATCCATTGTCAAATTGATGGGGCGTGGACTGCTTCCATCGCTGGATACTCAGACAAATTCTTGGAAGAATACAAAAGGACAGTATCTGAACTCATCGACGGATGTGAAGAACAGAGGTGAACACTGACCATCAATAAACACGCATCCGTCAATCGTGGTCTCGTCTGTGGAGCTACTATTTTCTGCACGTTTCCATTTATTTCATTAAATTAGTTGTCTTAGTTAAGAGGTTAATTAGTGGTTGAGTATGGTTGATTAAGTTAATTAACAACCTATATAAATACCCTAATCTAATTAGACTAACATAAGCTCTCATAATTCTCAAATCCAAATTCTCTTCCTTCTCTCTTCTTTCTCTCTTTCTAGTTGAAAAACTCCATAGAAGGTCAAATTCAAAGGGGTTGTAGGGCTGCAATCACCAAGGTTTCTCCATCAATCTTCATCATACAATAAGGTATGGATTCCTTTCACCTTTGAGACTTCTTTTCTTAAGGGGTTCGATCAAATTGATTTCAAAAATATGAAATTCCGTGGGTCTTTTCCAATCTCAAAATTGATCTTGTAAATTGCTTTGTTTATGATTTCCTTTGGATATGATGAATAGATTAACATTTATTACAACTCAATTATGTTATATCTTGACGGATTAGTCTAGTTTGTAGAATATGACTTATTCGCCTTAACCATAGGTGTTAGTTCAGTTGACTTGGTTATAGTTTGAATTACTAATAGATGATGTTATTGTATAAACTATGAATAGATTTATATGAATTGTAGTCCTATCATGCTAGTTCTTGAGTAATTGATCTAGATTATGGATTTGACCTAAGTGTCTTATCTTAAGCTATGAACTAGTGATGGATTGTGATGTAGTGATTCAATTAGCCTTGTTATTATGTTGGTTATTATTGGGTAATGATATTACACCCTTATTTGGTTGATTTAAGGATTGATGGTAAGACCTTGATGATCAATTATGAAGGATACTTGTTAAGTCTTGTAATCTCAACTCTTTACTTCAATTATGGTTAATTTTGATTTAGTCATGATGTTGTATTGGAGCATATCTTGTATTAAAATTGATAGGATTGGTATGATGTTGAATTGAAATGTCTTGACTATGGTTTGTGAGGTGCTGGCTAAGATGTAATTGTTATAGGAATGGTGATAATTACCAATGTGCCTTAATATGATCTGACTATGTAATGTGCTAATCTCACATGTATGAATTGTAATGAAAGGACTATACTCATGCAATTCTTATTGAGTTATGATGATGATGATTATACAAGGGATAGACCATATGACCTACATTAAGCTATGATAATTAATAAAGGTATTAAAGACATTGCAAAAAGGGACTTAGCTTAGCACCGAGTGAACTTGTCAATGGGAGGTGTTGACTTTACATAGAGGAAGATTCACCCTATGATTTCACATGAGGTTTTGAATCCCCTATGAGGGATACTCATCTTATGGGTTCCCCTGATATGAGGCACCAATCGCTAAGTGGCATGTAGAGATTTTGTACCTATCTCTTAGTTCATGAACTATGTTGCCCCCATAGGAAGACTATCTAGTAGATACACTTAGAAAGCTACCTTTATGTTTGGTTTTACTTTGGCCGGCAGAACACAATCGGTGTAAGGTTTTATAACACCGAATTCCACAGTTATCTCTCGTGATCTATGTCGGCTAAGGCAAGTGTTCCCTAAACTAAAATGAAGTAATGAAGTACAAAACCAACTAAGGTGACTTGCGAGGTTTGATTTATGTTAGGTAGGGGTAAGGGACCCTACCTATTCCTTGAACTAGTTTGACTTGAGGGGAACCTTAAGAGGATGTTCTTATGTATGTATATGTTATAATGTACATTATATGTATATAATGATATTACACATTGATGATAGTATATGATGATTGGGTTCACTTATGAATATGTGTTTGTTTTTAATTCTAAAGTACGATGATATGTACTCTTAAATGGCATGCTATATGAAGTGGGATGTTGGTCATGATTCTTGTTGGGTTTTCTTGATTGAGTAAGATAATGGGGCTTTGCTTGGTCTTGCATTAGTTGACTGCATGATGGTTCATTGGTAATTGTCTGGCTTTGATTATGTTGTAATGAACTCTTATCCATGCTTGTTGTTATTATATCTTGATGATAGAGTTGCCTTGACAATGTGTTCTATTATGTGATATACATGTTGACTTTACTAGACTTAGTATTGTTGGTCTTGTGATGTACATGACTTTGACTTAATAAATATGTCTTATTGATTTCTATGGTCTTATTGAATGTGAATGGGGCTTTTCAAAGTAAATAGCACACCTTAATAAATTGTCCTTTTCTTAACATGGTTTCATGATATGTGTGCATATGGTCTCATACTTAGTACAAGTGGTGTACTAATCCCATTTTCTCCCTTTTCCTCAACATTTTAGGTTCCGGTCCTTGAAGGGCTTTTGAGACGACTTTGAAGGAAGACTTGGAATTCTCACTCATCCAAGTTGGGCAAATCCTCACTTTTCGAGGCAATGCAACTATCAAGCTTATGAAGTTGTTTTAGTTTTTAAGACTTATGTTCTTTCCTTTTCATTTGGATACTAAACATTGTATAGCCTATATGAGGCATATTACTTTGATGTATGGGATATGCCCAATTGATACACTCATGTTTAGATGGTTTATGAGATAAGACATCCAATTAAAATTATGTTATATTTTATATATCTATGTACAATAAAAGTTGAAGATTTTGTAATCTTCCTATACGAAGTGTCTATTTATACTCAATTTAAATATTATGTGTATGTAGAGGTCTATGTAAACCTCAAAGTAGAAGGAATGAAAAGTTTTAAAAATTTCTATATTTTTAACCTATGACTGTAATGATGTAATTTAGGAGGCTAGTCTTAGTCCTCAAAAAGGACAACGAAGGCAGTTACGTCTAGGGGGTGCTCCCCGGATGTGACAATTGAAGGATATACAATCCTCCAAAATTCACCCTTCTAGATGCTGCAACTACTAGAATATCAGTTGGTATACACTATCACTTAAAAATTGTTAGCAAGAACTTCTAATAATCTTGTAAAATATGGGTATACTGCTATTTTATTGATGATGAAAAACTTTTTCATCACTTCTTCCCCCTATCGACATGATCATGTCTTTTTCAGGTGACTAGTTTTGATTCCTCTGTCGGCATGACCATGTCCTCTTCAACTTCTTCCCTCTATCAGCATGATCATGTCTTCTTCAAGTGTCTAACTTGATCCCCCTATCTACATGACCATGTACTTTTCAAATAATTGACTTCATATTCATACCTTAACAATTTTTCACCCTTTTGACATCACAAGAAAAGGTTAAATCAGTAAACCAAGTTGACATAAATGCAGTTCAACAAAATTCATGTTCACTTGGGACACATTGAGAATGACTAAAAAAGCATAAAATAGTGAGAAACTTCAGTAGAAACAAGGCATTTTTGAATTCATAAGTCAAAGATCAAAGCATTGCAAACAATATTACGAATAAGAATCAAGGCAATACCCACTCAGTTTCGAAATAAGAGAAAACTAGGACTAACATGGTAATTAAGAGAGAGAGGAGATGACTTAGGAGTAAGGGATGGAAATAATAGAATTAGTAGAACATATCCCTTAACATGATATTTAGAAACTTCTCTAAAGGTTCAGCATGCTTTGGTGCAAATTCTTTTGTTGTACATGGTCCCTCTGATTCTTCCTCTATATGCTTATCCTTCAAACAACTATTTTAAAATCCCTATTGGCAAGAGAAATTGTCATATCTTTCATATCAAGCATGAGTTTATCATGATGGAAAGATAAACAATGTAAGACCCCGAAAATGACTTAGGTGAAGCTAGAGCCTAACATGGTTTTCATGATGGTATAATATACTAAAATAGTCTATAATGTGGTACAGAGTCAGTGTCTAAGAGTTTAGGTGCATTGGAAGCCAAACGTCAAGGGATGACCAAGACGTTCGACGACTAAGTCACCTATGTGCCTCATATGTGGTTTTATGTTTTTATATGTGATATATGAGGTTAAAAAGTTATTAATTGAACTATTATAGTGTATATAGGAATTTTGTCAAGTTTCGTGAAGTTTGGAGGTTAAACGTCCAAGAACGTCCATAACGTTAAAAATGTTTGCCTTGAAACGACCTTATGTGTCTATGCATGTTTCGTCGAGTTTAACGTGTTCGTTTTAGACGAAAATAATATAGTAGGTCCTAAACTCGTATGCAAAAATTTTTGGTTTGGAAACAGCTGGGAAAACATCCCCAAGGACCACCCAAGGGTCCTTGAGGAAGGACCCATTCATTGAGCCATATTTGCCCAAGACAGCCCAACGAACGATTGGGACTTATGTGTCGGAGAGGACAGGACAAATACAAGTCTCAGTCCCAGACAACGGACCCAGCAGGATGGTCCGTTGGTCTAGGAACGGACTGTCATCGGACCCTCCATCTTTGAGGAGTTTTCTGCACAGGCCACTGTAAGTTCAAGGAGTGAAGTGGTAATTTCACCCCACGCTCCAATAAGACTTTTGACGGTTGTTTTGAGTGTTTATGGGTATTTTAAGAGTATATAAGTCATTAAACACTCATTATAACCCTAACACCTAAATCAAAACACAATCCCTCCAAAAGTTTCTCAAAAACCTCCATGAGAGTTCAAAGTGAAGATGGATCTTGAAGATGGTTCTTCAATCGAGTATCTTCTTCACTTTTCATTGGTTTCTTAAAATAAGGTATGGGAGTTCTTCATCATGTCTTTATATCATCTTAGAGCCAATTTCAAAGATGATTTTCAAAGATTTCAAAAAGATGAAAAGTCCAATTTCTACTCTAAGTCTTGGGTTCTTTCATGAAACGTTTTCAAACACTAAGATATAATGTTATTGATGTTTGATTAATGTTTTGCAATGAAATTATCCATGAACCCTTATCATTCATAAATCTCGCAATTTGACTAAAATATGGGTTATATGATCATGCTTTGATATAGATGAATTCATGTGTAGATTGGTATAGGCTTTTGATTCATGCATATAATATGGTTAATTGGTTTATAGGCTATTTCAATTTGATCAATTGAATATTGTATTTTTTTAGATTTATTGAATATTAGGCATACTAAATTGTTATTGACTTAAGGCTTATGAATTCTAATATACTTTTCTATGGGCTATCTAATGATGTAATACTTATATTCAATTGATATCTAGGTTTTAATATATTGAATTCACCTAGTTTAATTGAATATTATAGTTTATGTATTGAATAAATGTTCATGGCCATGGGTAAGGGTCTTATGGTATCGAATTGAATGATTTAGCTTTGGAATTGAAGTTGTAAGATGGAGTGGGAGTATGCTGACCTAATTCCTTTTGTTTCATGTTAATTAGACTTCAATTAGTTTGTCATTGGTGTGGTCTACTTATGGTGGTTGTGCCATGTGAATCGATATGGCCTTGTCGGCGTTACTTCATGCAATATGATGATCATGGCCTAGTCGGCACTACTTGAAGTATTATAATGATTTGTGTAGTTGAGTTATGTGAAATATGATCATATATATCTATAATAAAGTAATGTGAAAGTATATGTTCATTCTATGTATGTTAGGGAATCATGTAGACTATGACTATGTGTTTCTATGTGTAGTCTTAGGGTTGATACATGGTTGTTCCTACTTGACTATATGAGTATATAATAGTCATATTGATGATGATATGGTATTGTGTAGGATGACTTAAAGATGATAATAGTTACTCCTATGTGCTTATGAAATAAATAGTAATTGTGTGCTTATAGAATGAATAATAATATATGTTAAGGTGATGTATGTGGTCTCTTGTCTTGGTTGACATGTATCCCTTACTTAATGCTTGTATGAATATGAATATGTGATGACCTGACTTAGGATGCTAAAGTATCTTATTATATGTGAGACCTTGAATGTTGTTAAGAGGGTCCTCTATGTGAAACCTTGAACCTAGTGGTAAGGTTGAGTATGTTGAAGTCGAAAGTCGTTATGGTATCCTTCAAGTAAAGGAATGATGGACTTAACATTTATTCTACAGAATGGCTTCATATTAGACCTTAGGAAAGTTATCATGAGCTTCTCGTCGCCATTGGAAGGTAGCCCGAAGAAGACCTTTTAGGTAGGATAAATGTGATTCGGTTATGAACTAGACATGGAACCCAATTCTATGAACCTTAAATGTGATTTAATCTATGAGAACTAAGGGTAGCATCGAGTGAGTATGGTAAGGGAATTAGTTTTAGTTAAAGTATGAGACTAGATATAAAGCACGCCCTTCATATTGCTTAATCATGTGCCTACGTGGGATGTGTCCAAGTTCTACCATTTGCAAGTAGATCACCCTCATTGGAGAAGGTTAGAACTCTGGATTCCATGCTTTTCTACCATGGTCTATGCCGGTTATTTCCTATTCTCATCATATGGATACTTACTAGCATTAGAGTAGTTCTATGAAGTTTAGGTGGTGGTGTGGGACATTATCTAGACATTGCACAATAGGCTTTGAAGATGTTAGTTGGAGTCCTTGTCTTGTCCAAGACCATTACTAGAATGTCCATTATGTGATTGATGAGTCTTAAATGAACTAATGAATGTAATGACTTAGGTTAAGAAAGTGTGTTAAAATGAATAGGTACTTATCTAGAGTAGTTAAAGGTTTTCTATTTAGGGCATGAAAGGGGCATAGGAATGGTTACTTCGTATCTTACCTAGATGACTCTTAAGAATTACTCTAGTTAGGGAAGATGATTGTTTATATGGACATGATCCAAACATAGGAATGGATTATTCAGGTAATCTTGAAAATATCAATCATGACCCTTATCTTCTTGATCTACTGAAGTAAGTCTTTTGATAGACTTTGATGAGGAAATGTCATATTATCTATATGTTGATATGTTTGATGGCTTGTAAGTGTGTATGTGACTCATTATAAGTAGGCTTGAGGATCATTTAGGCAATCTTGGAGAGGTTGTATGGGCGGTCTCTCTTTGTATTGCTTAAGTGAGTCTTAGTATAACACTAAGTGGGATAATTACATGCTAGAAGATGTCTAAAGTGAAGTGAAGGAACTTCACTGTAACAGTGAATTTAGCTGACTGTATAGTGAAGTAAATTCACTTTATTGTTTCAAAAAAAATGTGATTATTTGCTTAAGTTATTTCTAATGTGTTTCTAAGTTGTTAAATATTATTCTATGCTTGTAGTATGATGTTTTAGTTGAAATTCATGAAAAACATGTTATTTACTAAATGTCCCTTTTTCATGGTTTTTGCATGACTTCCATACTTAGTACATCTAATGTGCTAACCCCTTCTTTTCCCTTTTTGACTAAACTGTAGGGAATTGGAAATATTGATGTGTCTTGTAGGATGTATAGGTTTCTAAGACTTGAAGATGAAGTATTGGTGGGTCCTCATCGATTCATGGACAATATACACTTGTCCCTTGTGTTATAGTCTGTATTTTATTATCTTGTATGGGGTTCGTCCCAAGTGTTGTATACTCTAAAGTTTAGATGGTTCGAGTAGATATTGTAAAGATTTAATGTTTTAGATGAAAGTTTTCCGCTTGTGTAATGTCTAAGAAAGAGTCTTCGTGTGTGAAGAAAGTTTTAAATTTTTACCTACTTTAGTATGTTTATTATGCAATGAATGATGCGAGAGGCTTAGATGAGACTTCATGAAGTCCTATTTGCCGTGGGATGACATAAGGACGCTCTAACTTCTAGGTTGTACTTGTGGGATGTTACAATGTTGGTATCAGCGCATAATTTTTAGGGAGTGTCTTAGTTGTCTTATGAACCACATCCAGTAGAGTTTTGTTTATAATGTGGAGCGCACCACATTATAAATAGGAGGCTATTGGGTGCTAGGAAAAGTTTCACCTCTTCATTCATCTAATCGTGCCTAAGAGCTTTATATATGGTTTCTTTCCCTTATTTATCTTATGTGTTGGTCCCTTGAGGGTTATATTATGAAGTTTGGGTTTAGGGAGAGAAAAGATGAGATGTGACTTGTTAGATGAGGTATGATAGAATGTGGTTTTGACCTTAGATTGGTCTAGTAACCTTTTGAAGCGTGGTTAAGTTGGAGAAGAATGGTAAGGTATATTGTTTGAAATGTGAAGGACTGGTTGTTGTGATAGTTTGAAGTTGTTTAAGACCCAACCATAGAGAGGATGTGATGAGAATTAAAAGTGTAAAGGTGAGTTCTCCTAGTGAGGGTGATGTAAGGGTTAGATGATTACCCCTTAAGAGTCTTTAGTTTTCATGAGCTAGACTTTGGGTGAGAAAGTATTAGTAAGGTCAAAGGTGACTTGAGGAAGTTCCTTGGGGTAGATGTTATGTTGACCTTAGAATGGGTTTCTCCAAAATGGGGGAGTACGGTGAAGGTACGGTTGTAGGGAGTGAAGTACCCTTAACTTTTCTTTATGTGGTTATTCATGGCTAAAACAAAGACTTCTTAGTAACTTGAGTTTTATAGGAGTCTTTTGTGGAAGATGAATTCCATATATTCTCCTTATGATATATATGTTTTGATTGAAGTTTTCTTTAGTGAGAAAATGAATTTCATGCATGGTATCTTCGTCATGATTCATGTGCATCTAGTAAAGATTGCTAATTGTTTCAATTAGTGAATGTTGAGCATGTCTAAGTGATTTTATGAGATTGATTATGCTGTAAGATGTTTTAATATTATGTTACCTTTATATTAGCTTGTTTCTAACATGAATTGCCTAAAAGTTGCATTTTTGAAAAGTTACACAAAATCGTTGTATAGCACTAGCAGTTCACTGTTAAGTTCAAAATTTGACTAATTGATTATTTGGTCTAAAATTGTTGTAGTGTGGTTAGAACTGAAGTATATGAGCATGATATTGAATGTAAAAATAATTTTTACTATTTGGAATGAAGCATGTAAATTTTATATCATAGTGAGTTATAGAATTGTCTTCTAGTTTTTTGTTGTGTTGTGAATCTCTTGATTTGGTGAAATTTATGTTTTCTCATTAATTATATCTTATATAGTATGGTAATTAGCTTCTACTTAAATCTCTATACTTGCAAGTGTTTGGAGAGTGGCGAGTGTCATTCAAGGACGAATGTTATCCAAATGGGAGAGAATGTAAGACCCTGAAAATGACTTAGGTGGAGATGGAGCCTAACATGTTTGTAATGATGGTATAAGGTCCTAAAATGGTCTATAATGGGGTATAGAGGCAGTGTCTAAGAGTTTAGGTGTGAAAAACGTCAAGGGATGATCAAGACGTTGAACGACTAAGTCACCTATGTGTCTGATATGTTGTTTATTTATTTATGTGATTCATGAGTTTATAAGGATCTTAAATGAGTTTTTAAAATGTATATAAGCAGTGTGTCAAGTTTCATGAAGTTGGAAGGTTAAACGTCTAAGAACATCCATGACGTTCGAAATGTTTGTCTTGAAACGACCTTCTGTGTCTATGCATGTTTCGTTAATTTTACTTGTTTATTTTGGACGAAACTCATGTGGTAGGTCCAAATCGTATGAGAACATATTTGGGTTGGAAACTCTGGGAAAACATCCCCAAGGACCACCCAAGTTTCCTTGAGGAAGGACCCATTCATTGAGCCAAAGCTGCCCAAGACAGCCCAACCAACGGTTGGCAATCGACGCATAGTGGGTAAGTCCTCGTCCCGTTGGTACGATTTCATCGATTGGGACATAGTCTTGAGAGAGGATAGTCGATATACAAGTCTCAGTCCTAGACACGGATCATCCGGATGGTCCGTTGGTCAAGGGATGGACCGTCATTGTACCCTCCATCTGTGAGGCAGTTTTTCTACGCAGGCCACTGTAAGTTCAAGGGGTGAATTGGTAAATTCACCCCACGCCCCAATAAGTCTATGGACGGTTCTTTTGAGTGTTTATGGGTATTTTAAGAGTATATAAGTCATCAAACTCTCATTTTAACCCTAAATCCTACATCAAAACACATTCCCTCGAAACGTTTCCCCAAAAAACCTCCATGAGAGTTTAATGTGAAGATGGATCTTGAAGATGGTTCTGCAATGGAGTTTCTTATTAAATTTTCATTGGATTCTTCAAATAAGTTATGGTATTTATTCATCTAAGGCTTTCTATCACCTTATATCCAATTTCAAAGATGATTTTCAAAGATTTCAAAAAGATGAAAAGTCCAATTTCTACTCTAAGTCTTGCATTCTTGCATGAAACATTTTCAAACACTAAGACATAATGTTATTGATGTTTAATTGATGTTTTCCAATAAAATTCTCCATGAACCCTTGATATTCACAAATCTCTCAATTTGACAATAATATGGGTTATGTGATTATGCTTTGATATTGATGAATACATGTGTAGATGTTATGGGCTTTTGATTAATGTATAGATTATGGTAAATTGGTTTATAGGCTATTTAAATTTGATCAATTTAATATTGTACATTCTTAGATCTATTAAATATTAGGTTTATTGAATTATTATTGACTTAAGGTTAATGAATTCTAATGTAGTTTTCTATGGGCTATCTAATGATGTGATAATTTTATTCAATTGATGTCTGGGTTGTACTATATTGATGAATCTATATTGAATTGACCTAGTTTCATAGAGTATTGTAGTTTATGTATTGAATTGATGTACATGGCCATAGGTAAGGGCCTTATGGTATCAAATTGGATGGTTTACCTTTGGAATTGAAGTGGTAAGATAGAGTGGGAGTATGCTTCCCTAATTCCTTTTATTTCATTTTAATAAGACTTTGATCATGTTGTGATTTGTATGGTCTACTTATGGTGACGGTGCTATGTGAATTGATATGGCCTTGTCAGCGTTACTTTGTGCAACATGATGATCGTGGCCTTGTCGGCACTACTTGAAGTGTCATGATGATTTGTGAAGTTGACTTATCTAAAATATGATCATATCTATCTATACGTGAAGTAATGTGAAAGTATGTGTTCTTTCTATGTATGTTAGGAAATCATGTAGACTATGACTATGTGTTCCTATGTGTCGTCTTAGGGTTAATACATGGTTGTTCGTACATGACTATATGAGTCTATGATAGTCATATTGATGATGATATGTTATTGTGTAGGATGACATAAAGATGATAATGGTTATTCATATGTGCTTATAGAATGAATAGTAATATGTGTTAAGGTGATGTGTGTGGTCTCTTGTCTTGGTTGACTTGTATCCCTTATTTGATGCTTGTATGAATATGAATATGTGATGTCGTGACTTAGGATTCTAAATTCTCTTAGACTTTAATTTATGAACGATATGTGAGACCTTTAATGATGTTAAGAGGGTCCTTTATGTGAAACCTTGAACCTAGTAGTAAGGTTAAGTATGTCGAAGTCGAAAGATGTAATGGTATCCTTCAAGTAAAGGAATGATGGACATAAGTTTGATATGCTGGAACGAAATCATATCAAACCTTAGGAAGTATGTAATGGTATCCTTCAAGTAAAGGAATGATGGACATAAGTTTGATATGCTGGAACGAAATCATATCAAACCTTAGGAAGTCATCATTAGCTTCTTGTCGCCATTGGAAGGTAGCCCTAAGAGGACCTCTTTCGTAGGGTAAATGTAATGGGTTATGAAGTAGATATGGAACCCAATTGTATGAACCTTGAATGTGAATTACTCTATGAGAACTAAGGCTAGTATCGAGTGAGTATGGTAAGGGAAGTAGGTCCAGTTAAAGTATGAGACTAGATTACAAATAACACCCTTCATATTCCTTAACCATGTGCCTACATAGGATGTGTCCAAGTTCTACCATTGGCAAGTAGACACCCTCATCGGAGTAGGTTAGAACTCCAGATACTATGCTTTGATACCATTTTCTATGCCATTGATTGCCTATTCTCATCATATGGGATACTTACTAGCATAAGAGAAGTTCTATGAAGTTTAGGTGGTGGTATGGGACACTATCTAGACATTTCACAATAGGATTTGAAGATGTTAGTTGGAGTCCCTAGGTCTTGTCCAAGACAATTACTTGAATGTCCTTTATGTGATTAATGAGTCTTAAATGAACTAATGAATGTAATGACTTAAGTTAACAAAGTATGTTAAAATAAATAGTTACCTAGATGAGTCTTAAGAATGACTCTAGTTAGGGAAGATGATTGTTTATGGACATGATCCAAACTTAGGAAAGGATTATTTAGGTAGTCTTGAAGAGGTCAATCATGGACGTTATCTTCTTGATCTACTTAAGTAAGTCTTTTGATAGCCTTTGATGGGGAAATGTCATATTATCTACATGTTGATATGTTTGATGGCTTGTAAGTGTGTATGTGACTCGTTATAAGTAGTCTTGAGGATCATTTAGGCAATCTTGGAGAGGTTGTATGGGCGGTCTCTCTTTGTATTGCTTAAGTGAGTCCTAGTATAACTTTAAGTGGGATAATTACATGCTAGAAGATGTCTAATGTGAAGTGAAGGAACTTCACTTTTAATTGTTAATTGAGTTCACTATAAATTGAAGTGAATTCAATGTAATGTTTTAAAAAAAATGTGATTATTTGCCTAAGTGATTTCTTATGTGTTTATAAGTTGTTAAGTGTTATTCTTATGTTTTTATTATGAAGTTTTAATCGAAATTCATGAAAAGCATGTTATTTACTAAATGTCCCTTTTTCATGTTTTTTGCATGGCTTCCATACTTAGTACATCTAATGTGCTAACCCTTTCTTTTCCCTTTTTGACGAAAGTGTAGGGAATTGGAAGTCTTGATGTGTTATGGAGGATTGATAGGTTTCTAAGGCTTGAAGATGAAATTTTGGTGAGTCCTCATCGAGGACAATATCCACATGTCCCTTATGTCATAATCTTTATTTTATTGTCTTGTATGGTATTAGTCCTAAGTGTTGTTTACTCTAAAGTTAAGATGGTTCGAGTAGATGTTGTAAAGATTTAATGTTCTAAATGAAAGTCTTCCACTTGTGTAATGTTTAAGAAAGAGTCTTCGTGTGTGAAAAAAGTTTTAAATTACTACTTATTTAGTATGTTTATCATGCAATGAATGATAGGAGAGGCTTATATGAGACTTCTTGAAGTCTCATTTGCCGTGTGACGACATAAGGACACTCTAACTTCTAGGGTGTACTTGTGGGATGTTACAAGCAAGATGAAACTTACTCTAGGTTCCCAAGATGAATAGATTAATAATTGAGGAACCATTTCAATTTTTCCATCATCATTTGTTTTTTGACATCATCTTTTAACTTTATGAAATTTTTCTTGATGAACCTGGTCCCTCTCCACACATTAAAGTATCTTTATTAGAAAGTTCTCTAATAGGAACAACGACTTTAAACATTTGAAGGTTCTTAATTGAGAGAGAGAGAGAGAGAGAGAGGAGAAGTAGGGTTTGTTTTTTAAAATTTTCTGATTGGCGGAAGGGCTGTTAAATTTTCTAGGGAGATGGGATGAAATTGGAGTACAAGGGAAATGGGGGAGTGTATCTGGTGGAAGCAAGTTTTATATTGGTATTCAAGAGATAGAACAATGATCAGACATGTGGAAATTGCAGCGGTACTCATATATAATTCAGAATGTAACGTTAAGAATGATAACCTTCGAGAATGGACCAGGTGCCTATTTGTAGAATGAATGTGATTGCCTAAACCTGTCCCTACCTCCCTCTTTCTTTGGCCGTTTTGTCATGTGCGTATTCCTACAAAAGGTATGAAACATAACTTTCTAAAACATACATAACCGAAAAAAACAATGACACCTTCTCCCTTTGTATAATTATGAGATGGTTGATTGCTTCAGGCATGATCCATTAAGTCCAGTTTCAGAATATCAAACTTCAATTTATTTATCTTTATGTTGTTCCTATTCCCCTTCCTAAACATATACTGTTGAGTGATCTACAAAATCCGAACCGTAAAATCAGTACCACATTTCCAAAAAATGGAAACATATGTTCTAAATAGAAAGCAATGTGTTTGATGTTGGACATAATTTCCAGCTTTTTCAATTTTATCGTTTTTCTATTTGAAGTCCCTACAATAGATGATTACTTATCAATCTGATAACGAATATTTGGCCTTGTGATTGCAAGCTTACCATAAATCTTGTATCAAATTTTAGGCCTACTTTACAAGCTATTACACGTAGTGATGGAAATCGGAGCACGATGGGTAGAGTAGGATAGGTTAGATCAAGCCTTGAAAGGACATGCCCTGTTTAGTGTTTCTTGCAAATTATCCCAGTCCCACATCCACACTTATGTAGTTTCAACAAGAGTACGGCAACAAAAGTTAAGACTTCAAGATGCTTAGGTAGCCTCCATTCAAATTGTGAGTTTGTAGCATCCAAGAGCAATGTGAAACTCATTACCTTATCTTAATTGCTGCTAATCACCATTATTATTGTAAGTTTCATCTATAACCTACTAAGATCTAATTTTCATTGAAGCTTAGGGATTAAGGGGTCTTTTAGTATGCCGGATGATATAGACGAGAATGTTACATCGGACTTTACATTGCTAATAGAAGACCCCTCCAACAAGATATTACATGGAAGAATAATATAACCATGCCAGAAAAAAAGAAAAGATTAAGTAGCTTAATAATGAAAAAGCAAAAGCAAAACTATTGATGGGTAACTTTGAATAAGTAGTTAACTAACATGCCACTAAAAGTATTTAATACGAAAATGTATAGATAATTTAATATGTTTCTTAATAAAAAATAACATAACATGATTCAAGTATACATTATTAATTCAATTTACTCTATTTTAGGAGGTTATTATTCTATTTTTCATGTTACCTTACAAGCTTGATATGATAGATAATAGTATTTCATCTACAAGACTCACAAGTCCATAATTTGAGTGAATTTGGTAAGTAGAAAAAACAAATAATATTGGATCTAACATTGAACACTGCTGCGAAGAACGACAAGCAATAAATATTTGATAAATTAGGACCTTCCCTCAAAATTCAATTTTAGTGTATTGAATTGCTCATGTCCACTATAATGAGAAATAGTGACGAGCACAATACTCAAAAAAAAAAAAATCTAGCTCATTTTTATTTTAAACACTTTGTGAGAACATTGTTCATTCTCTTTATTTTTCCTAAGAAACTATTTTTTTTCTTATGCACCAACCTCTCTTCTACACACTTGAGTCTTATAGTTTTCCTTGAATACTTGTCTATATTCCAAAAAGAAAGACTCAACAGAGACTTCACCATTAACATAAGTCTAGTGGTTTTCCAATATACATAATGTTTCATCCATAGAAAACAAAAGATGATCATAAATTTTGATGCATAATAGCCTAAATATGGATAACGTCTTCTATGATACGTGTAGAATCATCACAAAAAGTTGGTCATTGCAGTCCTTCCCGTGATTGAGGATGATGATGTTACTTATATGGATGGAGTCGATTAATACACATGAAGACAGATCTAGGCGAGATGAAAGAATACTCAAAAACATTATCAATGCATCTCAAATTCATATAGATTTGGAAACTCTGATAATGATAGCTACCTGCCTTAACATTGCCAGGAGGTACTTAATGCCATACTGATATCTCTACCAAAGGGATGACAATTCAATTAAGGGAAAAAATCATTCTATGCATTTGTCGTTTCAAATGCCATCACCTTAACATTCTCCGCTACTTCTAGCTGTATTCGTCTTATTTTACATGGAAACAATAGTAATAGTTATAAGTTTTCCTAACCATCTTACCGGAGTTACAAGTTATTGTTGCTTGGGTTATTTGGTAAGTAATGTCTAACATCTGCCAGTGGAGTATGTAATTCTATGGATGTGAGCATGTCTTCTTCCCCCTTTGATGGATGTATACAAATATTTGGAGTTAGTTTCACTTTTGTCTGTCCACTTGAGTCTAGATTTTGCCTCAGAATAGAATACTGAAGCTTCAAAAATTTAATGTGATCAACCTGATAATTATGAAAAAAGCATTCTATTGTGATCGGGATTATTCATTTCATATATTGCTTCTCCATTAACATGTTGTGTTCCTCCTTTTGTTTAAAAACGTCAAAAATATCTCCAATGCATTCTTTTGACCATTTGTTAAGAGCTTTAGAAAAGTTTTTGAGTTTGGTTGGTAATCTACACATCGGGTTTCTCGTGATCCCATTGTCCCAAACTTCCTTTACCAAATCTACAAAACCTTATCATTTTGTTCAAAATTTCAAGAATGTAAAATTAAAGATCTTGTCCGAATTCCTCGTGTGATTCTTGAATTATGTTGTCCATATCCATATCATTGATGGGATTTTGTTAATGTTACCTATTATCAGAGTCTCAAATCTTTGAAATTATTAGTTCCAAGTAGAGGTAACATGTAATCTTGAGTCAGAGATATCGTTCTCTAGGTTTGTGCTTCTTTGAGAACTAGTTTGCATCTCCCTATTGCTATTGCTTTGTTCTTGAATACTTGTGCTGTTGTGTACAACATTCTCCTTGTCAGAGATGTGATGAATTTCTGGAATCTTAGTAGTATCTTTTTCAATGTTTAATACTTTTGTATCTTTCCTTTCCCTCTGTTCTTTGCTTTAGTACTCTTCTTGTTCCACAATCTACATTTGAATGCCTAAATAAATTCTGATACAGTAGAAGTCTTCTTCTTTTTCTTCTTATTTATCTATTTGTCCATACAACTGCAAATCTTTTGAAGCAAATTTTGAGAACTTTCTAATGGCACATGTTTAGATATTTGACTTGTCTGTTGCATTTCGGTCCCCATTTGTTCATCCTCAAGTATGCTAGTCTTCTCCTCTTCATGCACCTTTCCTATCTATATGATTTTTCTGGTCCTTTGTTCATTTGTCCCTAGTTTGATTTTTTTGTCATCAATATTGTGCTTCTGGGGTTCTCTTTAATTTGCTTAGTGCTTTTGGTGTCGGTTTGTGTTATCCCCTCTAGGCTTAGAATTCTAAACTTTAAAAACTTTCCTATTTCAGGTCTATCGAAAATCACTAGCAGTATAGAGATATAAAGGGTTGCCTACATGTATTCAATATGTCTCAACTAATACCATGTATGAGAATGGTATGATAAACCTGGTAATTAGACCCATACCCGAACAATAGGAGAATCTACCTCGATCTATAACCGGGAGTCCCTTTTATGAAGACACATAACCATACCATCTATTTGGATTTACATTTTGAACCATATTCTTCACAATCATCAATCAGCATTGATGACATCATCAAACACCGCTAAAAAATCATACGCTCCTATTCTGACGTCTCCTATGTGAACATCTTTTCTGAGAAGATTGATTTAATGTGCTATATATAATACCTCGTTCAAAAAAACTTGCAAATCATAATTTATTGACACTCCTCATTCATCACCTAGTAGTATTCATTCGATTTGAATATTATATCAACAATACCATTGTCAGTTTCAGCGGGCATTGACATTTGGGTCTCCATGTGTCTTACCAATCAAATGTGCATAATGATGCTAAATATGTGGTCCTAAAAAGTATATTTCATGATATTTCGGAGCCATTTAACTTATTCACAAGCTTTATCTAGAGAGATAAACTCATATAGTGATACACGTGTATTTGGAAGATTCCCAAAAGACTACTCCTACAGTAAGAGTAATTCTTTTCCCGCCAGTATATCACTGGAAAGTGTTAGTGTCCTTGTATTAAACATAAAATATATCAATAGGGACAAGTTCAAGCAAGGGGGGCTACGTCTTACCTTACTAATCATAATGAAATACCTAGCGTCTTCTACCTAACAAGCGTGAAGAAAATAAGATCTAGATAGAGCTAAGTTTTTTCTGATCACTCAAAAGTTTGTAATAGACTCCATGATGATATTACAGATGAGGATGCTTAAATAATGTAAAAATATGTCAATTAAAGAGAAAGTTGAATTTTAAAAGTTTTATTACCCATCAAAAAGTAACTTAAAGTATTTTATCTTGTCTTTTTAAACCTATGGAACAACACTTCAGAATTCAGACTTTCTCTTGGATTTATTAGATCTTGTTGAAACTATTGGTACTTCCTAATTGTTATGATTTGCCTGTTGCATTGTTAGGTGCATAATATGCTTAAACTATACCTCCCTAAAAAAGTATAATTGGTCGTATCAAGTAAAGAAACAAATGTTAGGTTGGGGTCGATTCCACGAGGAAAATGGTTTAGACTTAACCTTAATCTACGATAACTTCTATTAATCAAGTCCTTTTAAAAAAACAATTAATGGGGGGGGGGGATTTTGTGTAAAAAAAGTAATTAATTAAGTCTTGTAAACAAGTAGGTAGTTCCAATATTTGATGTTTATCAAATGATGAGACAAACTAGGGTGTAGGTCTTCCGCATAGGTTCATAACGCAGTAACTCTAGCTATAAAAAATCTTCCCTAGTGTATTGCATGCAAAGTTGTAAGTTATGTATCCATAATTCCCTGGTCCAGCAACTAGTGAATTTCACTCCGAACCTTGGTCCAGCTACGTCTGTGTACTTTACAAAACCTTACCTCTTACCTCATATTAAGAATCATAATTGATGTATGGCTTAGTTATTTTTTCTCACCAATCGAGACTAGCCTATTAGTTAGTGTATACTATATCTACGTTGATAATTCTTTTCTTATTATATACCTCCTCTGTACGACAAGTACCAAGAAGTCAAGTTCTAACGTTGGCCACAATTAAGAAGACTTCTAAACGAAAGAATTATCAATACATGCAAGACACTATTCTAGAATTGGTATTTTAGCTAGTTCTACTTTGTTAATTACCAATGCTTCCCACAAGCCTAATTGTGGATTTAGTTACTCATGTTAAGAATTACGCAATTCATATTGATTAGACAAGAATTTATGTACTTACTTTAACAAATTTGAAGGAAATCCAAAAAATAACTTGAATTAATCAAAATACAGTAAGAACTGAAACTGGAAAAAAAGGGGAGTATTTTCCAAAACCCAAAGTTCAACAACCAACAATACAAATTTGAAAATTAACAAAGAGTCTAACCACAAACATGAGGTTTTTAGTTTTAGTTATATAAAAGAATCCTAAATGTAAAGGAAAACCTAAATAAGGAAAATATGTCAAAAAAAAACGTCTGGCGTCGATGACCTGACTAACAAACCGTCGAGGCAATGATGGATCGTTGACACCTTCGTCGGTCCATACTTCAACTCAATTTTGAGCTGCTTTCTTCTCCATTTCTCTGTTACCATCTAAGACGACGGTCTGTTGACAAGACGATGGTTCGTCGGTGGCCTTCGTTGCTCCACGCTTAGAATCATTTCAAATAAGGTACTGGGGCTACATTCTTTTAACAACAATAGATCACCCGGATGGTCTATCGATGAGACGACGGACCGTCATCCCTCCCATAGGCCCACACTTTGTCAGAATTTCCCAATCTTTCCTTAGCAGCATAACATCTTCATGGCGACGGTTGCCACTTATGCACCATCGATGGGTCAACGGTCCATAAATGGGTCGACGGACCATTGATGGCTCTGTATGTCATCTTTTCTGTAGCTTTCAACACATCTTCAGCGTTTTCATTCTTGATAGTTTTTTCAAGCAAACACAAAGAAAAATAAATTAAAACTACTTTAAAGAGGCCTTAGACACACACTAGACTTCAGGAAAAAGCATTAAAAGTACCCTAAAACTACGGTACATCAACACCCTCAATTTAGATTCGTTGTTTGTCCTCAAGCGACGCACTATGACGCACCACAAAAACCTTTGTACAAAAGTATCCTTTTTTAGATTTCGCAATCATCTGGCTATAAATCCCGATTATTTTCATTATGTTCATGCATGATATAACTATTAGTCTCGCTACTGTGGATGAGACCATGACACAAAATCACCACGCACCGACACCTCTCTTCTTTTATCTCTCACGAAGGTGCCAACTTTCAAGTATTGCAACTATTCTCCTTTCTTTAAAAACAATATCCTCCTTTTTTACACAGTGATTTCAGTTTGAGTATAAGGATTATTTTTTCAACGCTCACTCTGAGAATAACTTCTCAACTCATTCGACCTTTGTCTCCAGAGGATTTCCCTTATTTTCACTGCTTTATGTTCACAATATTAGAGTCTCAGGATCACGATAGCACTTTCTTAGCTTGTAACATAGGCTCACGGTGAGGTAGGGTATATTTGGATGCATTGTAGTGACTTGTTGCCTCCTTGACATAACGTCTAAGTGTTCTACCTTTTCGTCGTTTATTCCTCCCTATACTTAATTTTCTTATATTCTTTTGCCTTGCTTTTCTCCTTTCTTTCTCCTTTTGTATAAAATGACTTTTTTTTAATATTTTTTTTTAAAAAAAAATTTCACTTGATTTAAACTTTGCTTGACTCACTTTTCTTTTCTTCTTTTACTCTCTTTATTCTTTCAACCCCACTTTCCGAAGAATTCCTCATAATAGCCACTCTCAGCTTATGGCTTTGCCATAGATCAAGGCACATAATAACCAAGGTTGGGTAAGGGCCAAGATGAGGTTTTTTTCTTCATTAGACGCCCTCAAATTATTCTTTTGGCATTAGCTGAGGTACACATGTCTAATGAGAGACCAGGGCCCACACATTGTTCCCGGAAATGATAAATTTAGGAAGAAAAGAAAGGTCAATTTTAAGCTCAAATCATTTGGATCAAGAAGGTATTAATTTCATTTGGTTATCTTTTATCTAGACTAAAGAGTTGCTATCTTTAAACAAGGGCCTATGATCCTTTCCTAATTGTTTATCACATATTACTTTTAGGAGGCCAAACAAGGAAGTTCTAGCTCAGTACCAATGGTGAAATATTAAACTTTAATAACACTCACTTAACACCTCATAACCCTACCAGATTATCAGACACCTAGTTTAAGCTTAAGATTAAGGGTTATGTAGTGGTGTATCTCTATGTCATGATTAGAGACACACATTAATAATTCACTATGCCTAATCGTGCAAACATTTTCATTAAATCAACATATCATTTCATTTAGCCATCATGCTTCAGATTTCATATCAATACTATGTACAAGATACTAACGTGCCGGTTCAACAGTAAAGTAAACAATCTCTTGGGGGGAAAAAGAACACAGGCAACAAAACCCCAAGAGAGGATAGTGAGTTAGGATATTAAGTCTTCACCCTAGAACTCACTTTCCATTTACCCCACACCCCAAAAAAGAGCATGCAATTGTCCCCAATTCATAAAATATAAAACCGAGTGGTAGGTGAAGAAAAATTGAGGCGCATAGGATCGATGATCAACAATATGGCGGGTCCGGTTTCTCGGAACCCACTCCCTCTGTAGTAAAAACACGGTCAGCGAGGAAAAGCCTAAAACTTTATATGCTCTCTCTTCCTAGCTCGAGTCAAATCATCCTCTCTATATCATGCCTCTTGGTCTACTGACGTGGATGAGGTGATGGCGCAGCAGTGGTGGAGAACACTGATGCCATCACCGTATCCTCAACAGGATTCACAGCTAGGGCCTTAGACTCGGGTACCTAGGCCTCTTGTATGGCATCCATATCTGCTCTCAGACTCACCAAATAAGCCTGGAGAGTCGTCAAACCCATAATAGGGGCTGGCTGAGCGACAACCCACAACTCAAATGCATCAAGGCACTGGTGGACCTCTATAATCTGCCTCTCAGTCTGCTGGGCCATCTTTTTCTCGATTAGCTCTTCCGCCTCAGCAATGGTCTTTTGCATGAAACGCTAGACATGATGTTGAAGAGTTGCCATATGGGACTTTATCTTCGTGACCCTAGCAATAGAACTAGTGCAGTAGAAGGGGTGGAGCGGGAGGAGATCAGAGTTGTGCTAGTACCCAGGATAGACTCAATGGTAGGCTCTAATGTAGCTTGATCATCCCCTCGGTCTTTCTCTACCGTGTCCTCCAAGTTCTCACCAAGCGGCTGCACCTCAACTCTGGGCCTTCTGTTGGGAGCCAATTCATTGGCCTCATCCCGGATGAGACCGATATCAAATATGCGAGTCGGGGTCTTGAGAACATCAATGTGCCACACAGGCACTCCAGCAGACCTACACAACAAAAAAATCATGCAAGGGAAGGTATAAGTATTGGTGGCCTTAAAGTCCCTCACATAAATGAACGCATGTAACAGCCACGCGAAATATACCTCGAACCCAGTAACCATGGCAGCTTTGAGCACTGCTTTATCCCATGAAACAATAATAAAAGCAGCATGGGGTAGAGGCAATGACAAACTAAGAGCCATAAGAATTTTGTTGTGAATGTGGTGTTGGAATTCTTTATACCTCTTTTGGGATCCAGCACCCACTCAGCACCCTCGCCATCTACGAAGATGTTCTTGTGTATAGACCTCTTGGTGATCTCTCTCAGCAATTTCTCACATTGGAAATGGTTGTCCTTTACTAGCTTTCAACGATAGTCAAACATGGGAGAGAGGGGGGTCCTGGTGGCATCAGTGTCAGCACCATATAAAAATAAGCGAGTGGCGGGCAAAGAGATATCCACCATCTTGCCACGGACACGAATATGCTCAAGTGGTGTGTTTTTGGCAGGGTTATCCCGCTTTTCCAAACTAGCCATGATAGTCGCCACATAAGCGACGTAGAACTCTTGAACCATCTCCTCGCTGTAACGGCCGAAACTCCTAGCCATCTACTGTAGCCGATGGCGGGAGAAAAGGTCATGTATAACTAGCATCGTAGGAATACTCTCGGTAAGAACTAGCCGCCCGACTATCAGAGTCTGAGTCATGACCCCCATGTCGTTAATAAGCTTCGTATCCTTGTATATCTGATATTTTCCCTCAACACACCAATGGTGGGGCTGATCAGCAACCTATTTTGGGGACATCCGGCAGGGGTGCTGGAGTAGAATCCGCACTGTCAGCCTCCAAAGATGAGGCATAGTAGACTGATGTAGCTGGAGAACTGTCCCTGTGTCGAGATGAAACTTCCTCAGACTTGGAAGCCTCTATTGAGCCATATTCTCTCTTAGAAACTGCATCTGACCCAGACGGTGTGCCGGTAATTGTGCACCCCTCATCTGACTGGGAGGCAGTGACTACGTAGGATGCCACCCTCTTAGGCGTGCTTCGAGAGGTCCTAGCTCTGAGTGCCTGGGGGCACGTATTCGGGTTCATGTTAATCGTCGGATTACCCAATCACCAACAAGTGGGAAGGGGTGACATACTTGCAACGTCCTTGCGAGTAGAATAAGTCTTGATTGGGTGCCATGTGTACCTGCAAGGAGAATTTACTAGTACCAATGTAAGTATGCAACACACTCAAAAGAATCAAACACAAAGGAGGAAACACCAACAGAGTGGTGATGCAGGAGTACAAAACTGACTGACAAACCTCATCGACGGTCAGTAGGTGGAATGACTATCCGCCAGTGGAGGTTTGTCGGTGGATACATAGAAAATTTATTTAGAATTTGTAGAAACAAGGGTTCTCTTAGAGACGACGGAAGTGCACAATCGATGGAATGACGGTCCGTCACTGGTGTTCCGTAGATGGACCCTTACAAACTTTTTGGATTCTTAAAAAAATAGTTTCTATTAAGGACGACGAACCTACAGGATGGACCGTCAACTCAACGACGGTTCATCATTGAGGATCCATCGATGGACCCTCAGAAAATTTTTTGAGGAATTTTAGAAATAAGGGTTCTGATAGAGTTGACGTCATGCAGGAAAGTCTGTCGCTGGTTCGACGAACATTCGTTTACACCCGTGGGTATACACTTAGATAAATCAGGGGAGATGTTGTTGACAGACCTCAACGACGGTCTGACGATGGAGTCTAGTTCTGTATTTCAGGGACATAATTTTGGCAGCCATTTTTACCAGCAAAGAACAATGTAAGAGAAATCTATGAAACATTAAGATCCTCTAGCGTTTAACAAAACATTTCATCATTCCTAGGGCATGAATTATCATAGTTTTAAACATAGTTTCTCACAAACTATCAAACCTTTAGTCGGAAAAAGCAACACTCAAAACACTACAATTATTAGATAATACACCCCCATCCCCTTCACTTTCATTGTTTTAAGGAACTTTGGATTAAATTTGAAGATTTTAAGCATCACACGGTGTCCCAAATTCAAGACCAACAATCGTATTCAAATAATTTAGCATGTAAAGTAACGAGAGTACATAGAGCAAATCAGAAAGACATACCTTTATACTATAGTGGAGGGAATGAGGGGATGAATTCTTACGAGTACGAAACACCAAAGAGTGACCTCAAACACCGATCGGGCAGAAGACAGATGAAGATGGATGATTAGGAAAGAGAAGGGATTTGGGAAACTGATGGAGATTTGGGGAAGAGGAGAATCTGACTGATAGAAATAGGAGTTAATGTGTGAGGAAGTGGGTAAGTATAAGGGAAATGATGAGGGAAACAATTTTGGGGAAGGTTTAAAAGGGTGGGTAACTTTAAAGTTTAAAATATAATATTTAGCCGGTCGTGTTGAGTCGGAAAGTAGGTCGTAGGATCTGATATTTCGAAGTCAACAGATTGTATATCATTCCACAGTCCGCCGACTACCTTGTCGAATTTTCCCTTGCTTAGAAAAAAATGATGAAACAAACCTGGGATCTACGGACCCTATCGACGGTCCATCGACAGGATGACTTTCTGTCGATTGGTCTGTCGATCAGTGCACCAGAGTAATTTCTACAAATTTTTGGGTATTTGGTTCCTGCACATTGAACACCTAATAAGCTAATCTTTTTGTACGTTCTGGACACTTTTTAGACACGGACACTAGTTTACTGTCTAGCCAACACTTCCAAAAAAAAATAATATGTTACATTAAGTGAGAAAAACATAAATAATGCAACTACGCCGATAAAATCACGAAAAAAAACTATTATTGGCTAGAGGATACATATTAGGTTTACTCCCAATAGGTGCTTGATTTAATGTCGCGGCACGATGCAGGACTGTTGATTACTCAGATTTAAGCAAGATGGTATGCCTCAATCACTTCATTCGCCCTTTTATCATGCCCAAGGTACATTTTGATTCATTCCCGTTCACCTTGAACCTTACACCCTCCTTATTCTCCAACTCAACCACTCTATGAGGGAAAACTTCGATGAAAAAGAATGGACCAGTCCATTTGGACATGAGTTTGACCAGGAACAAGCGCAACCTGGACTTTAATAAAAGCACAAAATCCTAACCACAAAATCTCTCTTCTCAATCTTTTGGTCATGGTACTTCTTCATCTTTTCTTTGTAGAGGGATGAACTTTCATATGCCTTTAAGGGAAATTCATCAAGCTTATTCATCCCATATAACCTCTTTTCCACAACCTCATTCCAATCCATTTTCAATTTCTTCATTACCCACATGGGGTTATGCTCTAACTCAATCTGGAAGTGACAAACATTCCGATATACAAGTTTGTATGGGAACATACCTATGGCAGTCTTGTATGATTTCCTGGAGGCCGAAAGAGCATCATAAATCCTCTTTGACAAATTCCGTTCTATTCGCATTCACCGCTTTTCTCGAATCTGCTTGAATTCTCTGTTTGACACCTTATAATACCCATTTGTCGGAGGATGGTATGGCATGGACACACTGTGGCGAACCCCATATTTCTTCAACAATCGTTCGAACAACTTCTTGCAAAAGTAAGATCCACCATCACTAATAATGGCCCTTGGGGTGACAAATCTGGAAAATATGTTCTTCTTCAAGAACGCGGTGACACTCTTTCCTTTATTATTTGCAAGTTTTATGCTTCCACCCATTTTGACCCATAATCAACAACCAAAAAAATATATTTCATCCTATGAGAACTCAAAAAGGGGCCCATAAAGAGAATAACCCACACATCAAACAACTTAATTATATGAATGGGATTTAAAGGGAGTTCTTCCGTCTAGAAACACCTCCATCTCTTTGGCACCTATCACATGCCTTGGCAAACTCAGAGCATCTTAGTGGATTGTTTGCCAATAGTAGCCACATTGAAAGATTTTATGGGTTGTCTGGATACCACTATGATGCCCACCCACAGTCGAGGAGTGGAATGCCTCTAAAACACTCATTATCTCGACTTCCTGCACACAACGCCGAATAAGCCCATCGGCGAAACTCCTACATAAATATGGATCATCCCAAAAGAACCTTTTCACATCATCCATGAACTTTTTCCTTTGATTAAAAGACAAGTCCGATGGGACGATATCACTAGCAAAGTGATTCGCAAAATAAGCGACCATGAAATAAAGTCTTGATAAGCGGCCAATACATGCTCACGTAACTCTCATGAGCTGTGACTTTCTTGCATTTTGGGTATGGGTCTCCTTATATCTCTTAGTGTTTGCAACTATACTACCAATATAAGGATCTGGCAGGGTTCAATTCCGTTGTACGCTAGCATGTTTTGGGTCACTATGGACGGCGATTCCACCTCTTTTTTGTGTGGGGTTTAATGACACTAGATTTTATAATGCTCACATGATCTATGCCGGTTAAAGTTAAAGTTCCCAATGAATGAATGAGGCCATTCTCAAATGATGCACATAATGAAATTAATGATACCAAATATGTTAGGATAGCATAATCAAGAGGTGAGTTAGATTCAAGTATTGACATAAGGTCATTATTAGTCATTTCCCAACGAACCCTATGAAAGTCTTAAACAACATCCTAGGTATAGTTGGTGTTTACACTGGCCCATAAAAGAAATGAAATGAAGTACGTACGAATGAATGAAGCAGACTCTATTTTTGCTAAAGAAGACTCCCTAGTTAAGGTTCCATATGTAGAGACCTCATTTTTGGGAAGTCTTAATGTCACGTACATGATTCCAAGGTCTCATGGCATACACATGAATGATATGAACAATGTTATGTGTTATATGAATTATTATATGTGCTATGTGCAATATGTTATGTGTTGTGTGCAATATGATAAGTATGATGATGAATTTTACTCTCATGGAATGACTTTCATAATCAAAATTTGGAAAACTCACTGACATTCCTCAATCAAAATTTGGAAAGAACACTCACTTTCCTACACTCAATTCGGAAAGTCCACTTACTTGACCTTCTACAATCATGATGTTAGGAAAGAGCTATTCTTACGCATGCATGTCCTTGGTGTGTGCTTGCATATACCCATACTTAGTACAAGTGCGTACTAACCCTATAATACTCTACACCTTTAGGTGCAGGCATAGGTTAAAGGTAGAGCCACAAAATCGACCCTGCAGCTATCCAGACGTTGCTCATTCATCCGGACTTGGTAGGCCCTCAGGCTTTCGAGGATGCTTTCCCATTTACATTCTAGCTTAGTTTTAGGATTGATTTAGTGGAGTATGTTCAACTAGAGTTTCTCTCTCATTTTTTCCAGACATTATATTGGTGCCATTTTTGCAAGTAGATCATTACGTATGTAGTAGAATATTTTGTAAGCATCTTAAGAAACAAAAGTTTTCAGATTTTCCACTAAAATTAACCTAGACAAAGTAAGAAAGACGTCAGTAGGCTTGTCTGTGACCTTTGAGAGGTCAACAATGTCGGTCTCGTCTTGGGTCTAGACTTTTGTCGTGACAAAGCTGGTATCAGAGTGCTAGGTTAAATTCCGAGTATAATAAGTTCGCATCAACCACATTGAGTAGTTTCTAAGTCATTGTTGTGAAGTGCACCACTATCCTGGATTAGAGAGTGAATGATGGGTAAGAAAATTGCCCTTCTTCATATTTTATCGCCCTTCTTATTATTTTATCGTTCTTTCTCTAATGTTTGATTTCATAGTGTTTAGAGGATATCTAGCGTCAACTCTTGAAGTTTCCAAATGAAGAATACAAGTAGAATAGTAAGCGGGGAGATTGGAGGAGCAACTACTAGGGTAATTCAAGTTTCTCCCTAGGCTCCATGTACTGGAATATACATGCTTGTTAACTCAGTTGGGCTGACAGATGGAGAAGAAAAACTTTGGTACACATGGCCAAATCTAGATCTTTACAAGCTCAGGCTATTGGGTTTGATTGATGTGAAGAAGTTTGAGTTGGCATCCTACCAGATAAAGGATGTAGCTTAATCTTGGTATAAGGTGTGGCAGGATAGCAGAGCTTTAGGAGGGGGTCCTATTACTTAGGATCTTTTCAAGATGGATTTTCTAGGGTTGTTCTCTCCCAGTTATATAAAGGAGGCTAAGGTTGAAGAATTTATCAACGTTGAGTAGTGCTCGATGTCAGTGAGGGATTAATCTCTGAGGTTCGTAAGACTTTATATCCCAAGAGAAGCCACCTGGTAGGAAGTGTGGCATACTGATGTATGATGGACTCTAACGCTTGTTACAATTGTTAAAAACCGTGTCACATGATAAAGGATTGTCTGATAGGAGAAGTGAAGAACAAGGTAAAGAGAGAGTTAAACCTAATGGTCCAAGTGAAGAGGCTCCAACAAGGGAATGATTCATCAAACTCAAGTCTAGGGGTGCAGGGGAAGGCACCGCTGGTGAAGTCTCGGGTGAGTAGCCTTAATTAGTCCTTCAGGTATTTGAATGTGTATGGTGTTTATGCACTAGTATGAGGTTAATATGCTTGACTCATTATGTTGGTTGCTTATTTGTATGAATTATATGTTATTATGTTTTATGCTTTGATGATACTAGTTTGGGAAAGAGTCCCTTAGTCTATTAATGTGAAGCTACTAGTAGGTTTCAAAGATGTGCACCATCATGTTAATATGTGAATCAAATATTCACCAATGGGGAGTATTGAATTACCTATGTATGCTAACATTCTATAGATGACTTACTTATCGTCAATAAAGAGTAGTGTCATTCGGGTAAGAATGTTCCTAAGGGGAGGGGATAATGTAACAACCCTAATAATTGATATGCCAAGTAATGTTTAATTGGTCTAGAATGCCAATGATTAGACTAGGTTCACATGTATTGATGTGCGTAGAACAAGACCTCGGAACCCTTATTACATCCAAGAAAACTAACTTAGGGAGTTATTTCTTATAGGAAAGGTTGGGTCCAACCATGTAGGGCACTCGAATACGAAGATTTACTTAAAGGAGTCTTTACCAGACTCAAAAAGTGGAAATCATAGGTTCAGAGAGACTAGGGGAAAATTGGTCCTTTTACAGGCTAAGAGTGGTATCGTAATTATCCTATATATATAATTAATTATTTAATGAATAAGGTTGATGGGCATTTTTGTGAGAGAGGGCCGAAATTGGGCTCTTGAAGTGAAGTCTTGCTCCACCCGAATTCGAACCTAGGTGGAAGCAATGAATGAAATTTTTTTTAATTTTTGTTGATAAATTAATGTAATTAATTTATATTTACTAGTTATTCGATGATTTAAAATAAAATAAAATCATATTTTTTAATAATTAAATAAAACCTTTTTTGACTAAGTCATAAACTAGACTCCTAAGAGTAAGAAAACTCTTATCTCCCATGCTCATCACTCTCTCTCTATCGTCTATATTACTCTCACTCACGTTTTTATCTTACAAATAATGTACAAATACTGTAGCTAAACCAAAGTTCTTCACACTTGAAGAACTCACAATGAAAATTATAAACAAATAACTAATCAAACACGTTATGCAAAGAGAGGGCGTTTCAGCCAAGTTGGTCTTGAAGGTCTTGGATTTGGACGTGTGTTTAAAGGTGTGGGTTAGGAAAAAATTCAATGTTTGAACGTCAAAAAGGTATGTGTTCTCTTTTTTCTTGGTCCCTATCCAAGAGACCCCTTAAGGTTAAGAATATTCATTCCAAAAATTAGGATTATTCCCTGTTGCATGTCCGTATCACTAGCTCCCATTGAATCGTAGGTTGGTTATGTGTTCTTGTAGAAAACTAGGGACAAAACATGTTTTCATGATTATTAAGTGTTTATATGTATATTTGAAATTATTTGATGTTTCCGAAAATGTAACTATGTGTGTATGTGTGTGTTAACGTTGCTATTGTTCTTGGTTTATGACTTGAAATTGCATGATAGTTCTTTATGTTTTATGTACTCAAGTTTATGTATATGTGATGTTCATACGAGTGGCTGATTTGAGGGATAATCTCTTGGCTAAATGAATCCATGAAAACGTACCTAAACCGTTCTAAATGCACTACAAAATTCCCCTAAGAACTAAGGTGTAATTTGATGAATGGATGCTGAAAAATTAAAATAAAATTTCCAGCTTCTAGTGATGAATTTAGGTCAGCAAAGAGGGTTCAAAATGTTGAAAAAAATGAATTCAAACAAGTGATGTCATGGAGGATTGAACCCGTGACATCACCATTTTTGTCACGACCCAAATCGGGGCCGCGACTGGCACCCACATTTACCCTCTATGTGAGCGAACCAACCCATATCGGGGCCGCGACTGGCACCCACATTTACCCTCTATGTGAGCGAACCAACCCATATAACCTTAACATTTCAATGTATAACAACAGAAAATAATGCGGAAGACTTAAACTCATTAATAAAAACAATCCAAAACTATTATTATTATCCCCAAAATCTGGAAGTCATCATCAGAAGAACATCTATGATCAAATTACTATTTAAGAATGTCTAAGAAGCTAAAAATACATAAGAAGCTAGTCCATGCCGGAAGTCAAGGCATCAAGACTTGAAAAAGAAAATCCAGTCCAAGCTAGAGTCGTTATCTCACCCTGAGATCCGGTATGATGAAGACTGGCTCGAATTACTGTTGAGTTGAAGTTGACAGAACGTTTGCTGCATTACACAAATAACAAAGAAGAAAACATAAAAGTAGGGGGTCAGTACAACCACAAGTACTGAGTAGATATCATCAGCCAACTCGAAATAGAAGATAATATATATCAAGTAATATTATAAATCAAATATAAACTCAACATGTAGCAACAACAAGTACTATAACCATCAACAAGTACCATCAAGTTCATCCATTAGGGCTCAAGCCTCAATACCATACTCATTTGGGAATTAAGTTCATTATGTTGAGTATATTATCATCTTTCAAGATTCATTATCTTTCTTCCTCTTGTGTCGGTATGTGACACTCCGATCCCCTACCACTATGTGTCGGTACGTGACACTCCGATCCTCTATATGTGTCGGAACGTGACACTCCGATCCCCTATATGTGTCGGAACGTGACACTCCGATCCCCTATATGTGTCGGAACGTGACACTCCGATCCCCTATATGTGTCGGTACGTGACACTCCGATCCCCTAATTCTACGTGTCGGTTCGTGACACCCGTCCCACTAATACTATGTGTCGGAACGTGACACTCCGATCCACTAATACTATGTGTCGGAACGTGACACTCCGATCCACTAACCTCATTCAATTCGTTCATCAAGCCTTCTCTATACCAAGGCATCACCAATCCCATTACTTCAACTCATCAAGCCTTCTTTTATACCAAGGCATCATCATTAATAACATAGATTAAAGTTTCTTTCAAGATTTGGGATTCTTTCATCATGCTTGTTTTTATCAAAATCACATAATCATATCCATGCAAGCATACAATTAAGCATATAGACAGGTTTACAATACTACCAATACATATCATGCGCTATTAAGAGTCTACTACGAATAGCATGAAAACCATAACCTACCTCCACCGAAGAATTGGAATCAAACAAGCTAATCCTCAAGCTGCGTTTTCTCCTCCCTCTCGATCGATCCCTCTCTTTCTATTTGTTCTCTCTGTTTGTTTTATTCAAACCCTCTTTCCTTTACCCTAATTATCATATAATTAAGAATAAAAGAGGACAATGGAACCCTTTAATTAACTTAAGGTTACCTCTTTTAACCCCCAAGTAATTAGACTTATTAATATAAACCCTTAATCTTTATAATTAAGGAAAGAATAGTCCAAAACGACCCTTAAAACGTGTAGAGGAATCCTATTCTGCCTGGGATTTGCGCAACCTATGATGGGCCGTCGTGCCTGCGACGGTCCGTCACGATGGTCGTCGCAGCCTCCCAAAATTCAGGTGGACTGTGACGGCCCGTCACACCTGTGACGGTCCGTCCTGCACCTCCGTCCTGACGGTCAGAAACTCGTTTTTCGGTACCCAATTTCAGAATTCCTAAGTATATTGAAACGGTGCCCCACGACGGTTCATCGTAGATGTGACGGCACGTCCAACAGGTCCGTCACAGATTACAGAGAGTCGATTTAATATCCAAATTGAAGAATTCTAAGTGTCATGGAACGGAACCTCCTCGACGGGCCGTCGTGACCACGACGGTCCGTCGTTACATCCGTCGTCCCAGCCAGTTTTTCCAGAAATAAAATCTGTTGCTCAAAACGACTAAACAGGTCGTTACAATAGATACCAATTTACCCATCGTTCGTCCCCGAACGATCAAAAGAAGAAAAACAATGGCGAAAAGGAGTACCTGAATCTGTAAACAGATGTGGGTATTTTTCTTGCATATCTGCCTCCTTCTCCCAAGTAGCTTCTTCAACCGGTCGATTCTTCCATTGAACCTTGATGGATGCAATTTCTCTCGACCTCAACTTGCGAACCTCTCTATCTAAAATAGCAACTGGTTCCTCCTCATAAGTCAAATTCTCATCAAACAAAACTGAATCCCAACGGATGATGTAGTTTCCATCTCCGTGGTATCTTTTCAACATGGACACGTGAAATACCAGATGCACCCCGGACAGCCCTGGGGGCAAGGCTAATTCATAAGCCACCTCCCCTATTCACTTAAGCACTTCAAATGGTCTAATATACCTTGGACTTAACTTACCTCTTTTACCAAACCGCATCACCCCTTTCATGGGTGAAACCTTCAACAAGACTTGTTCACCTTCCATGAACTCCAAGTCTCTAACCTTTCGGTCTGCATACTCTTTTTGTCTACTTTGCGCCGCTAGAAGCTTTTCTTGAATGCACTTCACCTTATCTAACGAATCCCTCAGGAGGTCAGTACCCCAAGGTCTAACCTCAAATGCATCAAACCAACCAATGGGAGATCTACACCTCCTCCCATACAATGCTTTAAATGGAGCCATGTCGATACTGGAGTGATAGCTATTATTGTATGAAAACTCCGCCAAAGGTAAGAAGCTATCCCAATGTCCACCAAATTCTATCACACATGCGCGAAGCATATCCTCCAACACTTGAATCGTTTGCTCAGACTGACCATCGGTCTGAGGATGAAATGCAGTACTAAGGTCCAATCTAGTACCCAATTCAGCATGCAAGGTTTTCCAAAACTTAGAAGTAAACTGCGTACCTCTATCTGATATGATGGACAGTGGAACCCCATGCAGTCGAACGATTTCTGAGATGTAGATTTTTGCTAACTTTTCTGCATTGTAAGTCACCTTGACCGGAATGAAATGAGCAGACTTAGTTAACCTATCAACAATCACCCAAATAGAGTCATACTTACCCAATGTCTTGGGAAGACCAACCACGAAGTCCATCGCGATTCTCTCCCACTTCCATTCGATGGGCATTCTCTGAAGCGTTCCTCTGGGCCTTTGGTGTTCATATTTCACTTGTTGACAGTTTGGACACTTGGCAATAAAGTCAACAATATCACGCTTCATTCTACTCCACCAGAAGTGTTGCTTTAGGTCGCGATACATCTTGGTTGCACCCGGATGTATAGAATACCTTGTGCTATGAGCCTCTGTCAGAATAGTGGTGATCAAATCACCGATGCGGGGTACACATACCCTTCCCTTGATCCTCAAAATACCTTCCTCGTCGATTGTTGCTTCTTTAGCCTCTCCTTGCAACACTTTATCTCGAATCCGGATCAATTTATCATCATCAAACTGTTTCCCCTTAATCAGATCAAGGAAAGAAGATTTTGCCTCTACACAAGCTAACAATCCTCCCTTCTCATTTATTTCAAACCTCGTAAGGTCATTAGCCAGAATCTGCACTTCTCTAGCCAATGGGCGTCTAGAAGCTTGCAAGTGAGCTAGACTTCCCATGCTTCCCGCCTTTCTACTCAAAGCATCTGCCACAACATTCGCCTTCCCCGGATGATACAAAATAGTGATATCGTAGTCCTTCAGTAGTTCCATCCATCTCCTCTGTCTCAAGTTCAAATCTTTCTGAGTAAAGACATACTGTAGACTACGATGATCCGTATAGATTTCACACTTAACCCCATATAAGTAATACCTCCATTGTTTCAATGCAAACACCACAGCGGCCAATTCCAAGTCATGAGTTGGATAGTTACGTTCATGCACTTTTAATTGTCTTGAAGCATAAGCAATCACGTTCTTCTCTTGCATTAGCACTGCACCCAAACCCGAATAGGATGCATCACAATAGACAATGAAATTCTTACCCTCTACCGGCAAGGTGAGGATAGGTGCAGTAGTCAACAAAGTCTTGAGTTTCTGAAAGCTTTCTTCGCACTCATCCGACCATACAAATGGAACATTCTGCTTAGTCAAGTTCGTCAATTGGGAAGCAATAGAAGAGAATCCCTTGACAAATCGGCGGTAGTAGCTAGCTAACCCAACAAAACTTCTTATTTCTGACACATTAGTGGGTCTTACCCAATTCTTCACTGTTTCAATCTTAGAAGGATCTACCATCACTCCTTCCTTAGAAACTACATGCCTCAAGAAGGACACGGCATCTAGCCAAAACTCACACTTAGAGAACTTGGCATAAAGCTTTTTCTCCCTCAACATTTCCAACACAATCCTCAAATGCTCCTCATGTTCCTCCCTACTTTTAGAATATACCAGTATATCATCTATAAATACGATCACAAAGAGGTCCAAATATGGCTTTAAAATCCCATTCATCAAGCTCATGAAAGCAGCAGGGGCATTCGTAAGACCAAAGGACATCACTACAAATTCATAATGCCCATACCTAGTCTGAAAAGCAGTCTTTGGCACATCCTTTGCGCGTATTTTCAATTGATGATAATCGGATCTCTAGTCGATCTTCGAGAAGACACAAGCACCTTGTAGTTGATCGAATAAGTCATCAATGCGAGGGAGAGGATATTTGTTCTTAATAGTTACCTTATTCAAATGCCGGTAATCTATGCACATTCGAAAACTCCCATCCTTCTTCTTCACAAACAAAACTTGAGCACCCCAAGGAGATGCACTTGGTCTAATGAAGCCTTTACTTAACAATTCTTGAAGTTGAGCCTTTAACTCTCTTAACTCCGCGGGAGCCATTCTATAAGGGGGTATAGAAATGGGGCGAGTGCCCGGTTCAAGATCGATACAAAAGTCAATATCCCTATCTGGTGGCATACCAGGAAGATCTGCAGGGAACACATCCAAAAACTCACAGACTACCGAAACCGACTCGATGAGGGTACTTGGGTAGTGTCATCCTTGAGATGTGCCAAGAAAGCTAAACATCCTTTACTAACCATTTTCTTAGCACGAAGAAAGGATATGATGCGCACCGGATTGGAAGTGTAGTCGCCCTCCCACACTAACGGATCTGCCCCAGGCTTGGCTAACGTCACCGTTTTAGCAATACAATCCAAAATCGCAAAATTTGGAGAAAGCCAAGTCATACGCAGAATTACATCAAAGTCACCCATTTCTAAAATAACCAAGTCTACGTATGTGTTGCTCCCTACAAAATTCACCAAACAAGACCTATGTACCTTTTCAACTATCACAGACTCACCCACCGGAGTAGAAACACGAATAGGCATGTCAAGTTATTCACAATGTAATTTTAGACCATTAGCAAATGAGGAGGATACATATGAAAACGTGGAGCCAGGGCCATGCAATCACAAACCAAAAGATTACCTGTGATAACAGCATCAGACGCCTCCGCTTCAGATCTCCCAGGGAAAGCGTAACAATGGGCCCTATCACCAGTCTGTCCGTTGCCCCTACCATGTTGTGTCGTAGTGGCTCCAATTTGACCATCTCCTCTGCCGTTGTGGTGACCACCATTACCTCGACCACCACGTCCTCCAGAAAAGTGGCCTCTACCATGACCACCTCTACCTCTAGCTATTGGGGGTCTGTAACTCTGTTTTGGACAATTTCTCCTAATATGTCCAATCTCCCCACATCCATAGCACTCTCTGGAGTCAGGCATAGGTCTCTCGGAGTAGTGTTGATCGTTCTGAGGTGGACCCCCAACTACAGTCTGTAGTGAAGACTGAATTGGTCGAACTGAGTGACCTCCGGAGCTCTGTCCTCTAGAGTAAGAACCATTAAACTCACCTCCGCTTCGAAACCTTTTTGATGTCGATGTCGTGGTGAAGTCATCTGGTTTCACTCCCTCCACCTCTATCACAAAGTCTACCACCTCTTGGAAGGATGTTGCCGTTGCCGCTACCTGTAAGGCTGAAATCCGCAACTCTGACCTCAACCCCTTCACGAAACGGCGAATCCGTTCTTGTGGACTAAAACAGAGTTGGGTGGCATACCTGGATAATGCACGCAATTTGGCTTCATATGCGTTAACCATCATCCTACCCTGCTCGAGACTCAAGAACTCATCCCTTTTTCTATCTCTCAAAGTCCTTGGGATATACTTTTCCATAAACAGGGTAGAGAATGATTCCCAAGTCATAGGTGGTGCTTCTGTTGGTTGACACTCAACATGTGACCGCCACCACATTTTGGCGTTACCTTGAAACTGATATCTCACGAACTCAACGCCAAACCGTTCTACTATCCCCATCATGTGTAGTAGCTCATGACAATCAACCAGAAAATCATAAGCATCTTCAGATTCTGCACCCTTGAAGACTGGAGGTTTCAATTTCAAGAACTTACTGAAAAGTTCATGCTGATCATTTGTCATAATAGGCCCAGTAGTCAGACGTGGAAATGTGCCTATCCCCAATGATGCATCCATGCGGGGAGCCATAGTAGCCGCATGTCGTATCTCTGAAACCGGAGGTGTTGGTGCAGAAACCACTGGAGGTGCCTGACCCTGATCGGATAACCCACTAAGATAAGCAAGTACTTGGTTAATCATCTCTAGGGTAGGTTGGGGTGGCATTTCCTCATTCTGCCCTTGTTCAGTTTCCCCTTCCTCACCCTCTCTTATCACCTCCTCGGTCGGTGGAGGAGTCACTGCCCTAGTATCAGATGGGCTAGGGGCTTGCCCTCTTCCTCTAGAGGACGTCCTCCCACGACCTCTTCCACGGCCTCTTGCCACTGCTCTTCCTCGAGCTACAGCCCCAGTGGCTGGCTCAGTCGTTTCTTGTCTTTCCCTTGTTTCTGCTGGTGCGGTCGTTGCTCTAGTTCTAACCATCTGCGAAATAGAATGAAGATGGTTAGATACCAATTTGTATCACCTAGATACCAATTGGACTCAAGTAGTAGCACGAAAGAAGAATGATAGAATGGAATTTTCCTAAAGTCTTATAGCCTCTCAAAGAAAAGTAAAGGCGTCCCCCTACCGTTCTTTAAGACTCTACTAGACCTGTTCTTGTGTGATGAGACCAACAAACCTAATGCTCTGATACCAAGTTTGTCACGACCCAAATCGGGGCCGCGACTGGCACCCACATTTACCCTCTATGTGAGCGAACCAACCCATATCGGGGCCGCGACTGGCACCCACATTTACCCTCTATGTGAGCAAACCAACCCATATAACCTTAACATTTCAATGTATAACAACATAAAATAATGCGGAAGACTTAAACTCATTAATAAAAACAATCCAAAACTATTATTATTATCCCCAAAATCTGGAAGTCATCATCACAAGAACATCTATGATCAAATTACTATCTAAGAATGTCTAAGAAGCTAAAAATACATAAGAAGCTAGTCCATGCCGGAAGTCAAGGCATCAAGACTTGAAAAAGAAGATCCAGTCCAAGCTAGAGTCGTTGGCTCACCCTGAGATCCGGTATGACGAAGACTGGCTCGAATTACTGTTGAGTTGAAGTTGACGGAACGTTTGCTGCATTACACAAATAACAAAGAAGAAAACATAAAAGTAGGGGGTCAGTACAACCAAAAGTACTGAGTAGATATCATCGGCCAACTCGAAATAGAAGATAATATATATCAAGTAATATTATAAATCAACTATAAACTCAACATGTAGCAACAACAAGTACTATAACCATCAACAAGTACCATCAAGTTCATCCATGAGGGCTCAAGCCTCAATACCATACTCATTTGGGAATTAAGTTCATTATGTTAAGTATATTATTATCTTTCAAGATTCATTATCTTTCTTCCTCTTGTGTCGGTACGTGACACTCCGATCCCCTACCACTATGTAACGGTACGTGACACTCCGATCCCCTATATGTGTCGGAACGTGAGACTCCGATCCCCTATATGTGTCGGAACGTGACACTCCGATCCCCTATATGTGTCGGAACGTGACACTCCGATCCCCTATATGTGTCGGTACGTGACACTCCGATCCCCTAATTCTACGTGTCGGTTCGTGACACCCGTCCCACTAATACTATGTGTCGGAACGTGACACTCCGATCCACTAATACTATGTGTCGGAACGTGACACTCCGATCCACTAACCTCATTCAATTCGTTCATCAAGCCTTCTCTATACCAAGACATCACCAATCCCATTACTTCAATTCATCAAGCCTTCTTTTATACCAAGGCATCATCATTAATAACATAGATTAAAGTTTCTTTCAAGATTTGGGATTCAATGGTTTTCACCATGCTTGTTTTATCAAAATCACATAATCATATTCATGCAAGCATACAATTAAGCATATAGACAGGTTTACAATACTACCAATACATATCATGCGCTATTAAGAGTCTACTACGAATAGCATGAAAACCATAACCTACCTCCACCGAAGAATTGGAATCAAACAAGCTAATCCTCAAGCTGCGTTTTCTCCTCCCTCTCGATCGATCCCTCTCTTTCTATTTGTTCTCTCTGTTTGTTTTATTCAAACCCTCTTTCCTTTACCCTAATTATCATATAATTAAGACTAAAAGAGGACAATGGAACCCACTAATTAACTTAAGGTTACCTCTTTTAACCCCCAAGTAATTAGACTTATTAATATAAACCCTTAATCTTTATAATTAAGGAAAGAATAGTCCAAAACGACCCTTAAAACGTGTAGAGGAATCCTATTCTGCCTGGGATTTGCGCAACCTGTGACGGGCCGTCGTGCCTGCGACGGTCCGTCACGATGGTCGTCGCAGCCTCCCAAAATTCAGGTGGACTGTGACGGCCCGTCACACCTGTGACGGTCCGTCCTGCACCTCCGTCCTGACGGTCAGAAACTCATTTTTCGGTACCCAATTTCAGAATTCCTAAGTATATTGAAACGGTGCCCCACGACGGTTCGTCGTAGATGTGACGGC
This sequence comes from Solanum peruvianum, assembly GCA_027705065.1. NCBI lineage: Eukaryota > Viridiplantae > Streptophyta > Magnoliopsida > Solanales > Solanaceae > Solanum > Solanum peruvianum. The sequence goes on from JAKWJD010001761.1 coordinate 21,376,452, forward strand.
ACGTCCTGCGGTCCGTCACAGATTACACAGAGTCGATTTTAATATCCAAATTGAAGAATTCTAAGGGTCATGGAATGGAACCTCCTCGACGGGCCGTCGTGACCACGACTGTCCGTCGTTACATCCGTCGTCCCAGCCTGTTTTTCCAGAAATAAAATTTGTTGCTCAAAACGACTAAACAGGTCGTTACAATTTTAAAAACCAAGAAAATAAAGAAGTAAAAAAGAAATGTGGTTAAAGGGATTCAAACCATGGTATTGGCTGAAAAATGTAACATAAAAGATAAAATTAAGAAATGAGTGGAGTGGGATTGGAACCCACCACCTCTCAATCAGATTTATGGAAGAGCAAAAGAAAAAAAAATGTTAGGTGTGGGAATCGAACCCACGACCTCTAGGAAGTGAAGGTGAGTAAAGAAAATGAAATAAAAGAAATATGAGGCGTGGGAATCGAACCCACGACCTCGAGGCAGAGAAGGAGAGTCATATGAAATGAAAAAAAATAGATGTAAGGCATGGGAATCGTACCCACGGCCTCTTAGGAAGATTAAAGGAGAAAAAAATAAAAGAAACTAAAGAGGGATGTGGCGGTTCAAATCCACAACCCTTTGGCCAAAATATAGAAAATTAAAGGCGATGAAAAAAAAAAGTAAATGAGGTTGTGGGGGTTTGATCCCACATCCTCTTATTTCCATTAAGCGAAAAATGAAGACAGAAATTAAGGGGAAAATAAAATGAACGCATTGGGGCTCAAACATGGGTTCCCAAGCCTATGGATAAAACAAAAATGAAATAAAAAAATGTAAGTGTTGTTCAAAAGATTTGAAAACCAGGTTCCCTGTCCCAAATTCCGTATTGATACATAAAGTCTTACGTGAATTAAATGTTACTAAATAATGTTGCCTACTTTGATCGAAATTGAAATGTTGGGATACATACAATATGCATAAGTCTTTTACTACATAATCTTAGGAAGATATGAGTCACTTACAAGAATGAAGCCTTATGGCTTGTATATATAGATCCATAAGAATAGCATACATTTAAAAGTAAGTGAACCTAAGATGTATGTAGTTAAATGATGAAAACCTTGAACAGTTACGTACGATTGTAAAATACACTAAATGACCAAGTGAATTGACATATGATGAAATGAACATTAACATAAAAAGGGGTGAGTAACTATAAAGATCAAATTTGCCAATGATAATTAATGTGGTTACAACATGATATAGGGCTAATGTAAAAGATGAGATAAATCTCAAATGAGCCTAAGTAAATGTTACAAGAACATACTCACCTATGAAAGTGTAAAGTTAATGAAGAGACCAATTTCAGTGAATACTCTAATGAAAGAATTTAGATTAACACACTTAATACTAATGATAAGATGAGAAATCATTAATTGAGGTATGATGTCGTCATACTAGAATCCAACTTTCATGACGTATGAGTTGAATGTAATGGAACTTTATACTGAGCACCGATGGACTAGCTATGAGCAGTGATGCCTTCTTTCGACAAGGGCGGAGGTTCATGTAAATATCATTAGATGATACTTTTCGGCATGCCAGGTTTGGGGCTCCTTATATCTCTTAGTATTTGAACATATACTGCAATTATAGGGATCTGACGGGGTTTAATTCCTTCATACACTAGCATGTTTTGAGTCAGTTTGGCCGGTGATTCCACCTCTTTTCAGTTTGGGGTTTCATGACACTGGATTTAATGATGCTCAGATGATCTATGTCGGTTAAAGTTAAAGTTCCCAATGAATGAATGAGGCCAACCACAAATGATGAACATAATGAAGTGAATGATACCAAAGGTGTTACGATAGGATAATCAAGAGGTGGGTTAGATTCAAGTAATGACATTAGGTCATTCTTGGTCATTTCACAACTAACCTGATGAAAGTCTTAAAATACATCTAAGGTATAGCTGGTGTTTACACTGGCCCGTGAACGAAAGGAAATGAAGTACATATGAATGAATAAAGCAGACTCTGTGTTTGTGAAAGTGGACTGCCTAGTTGAGGTCCCATATTTTGAGCCATAATTTTTGGGAAGTCTTAATGTCAAGTACATGATTCCTAAGTCTCATGGCATACAAATGAATTATATGAACAACGTTATGTGGTATATGAATTATGATATGTGCTATGTGTATGATGTTATATATTGTGTGTAATACGATAAGTATGATGATGCATGTTACTCTCATGGCATGACGTTCCTAATCTGAATTTGGAAAGCTCACTGACTTTCCTAATCCAAATTTGGAAAGCTCACTCACTTTCCTAATCTCAATTCGGCAAGTCCACTGACTTGAACTTCTATAATCATGATGTTAGGAAAAACCTATTCTTACTCATGCATGTCCTTGGTGTGTGCTTGCATATACTCATACTTAGTACAATTGTACTAACACTATAAAACTCTACAACTTTAGGTGATAGTGCAGGTTGATGCTAGAGTTATAGGATCGACCCTGCAGCTATCCAGAGGTTGCTCATTCATCCGGACTTGGTAGGCCCTCATTCTTTCGACGATTCTTGCCCATTTACATTCTAGCTTAGATGTACGATTGAGCCAGTGGAATATGTTCCACTAATGTTTCTTACCCGTTTTTGTTCTGACATTGTGTTGGTGCCATTTTGGCAAGTACATCTTTATCGTTATGATAAAATCTTTCTTTCATTTGATAACCTTAATGTTAGATGGTTGATGGTGAACAATTACGTATGTAGTAGAATGTTTAGTAAGCATGTTAAGAAACAAAAAATTCAAATTTTCCGCTAAAATTAACCTAGACGAAGTAATAATGGAGTAAGTAAGCTTGTCTTTGACCTTTGAAAGATCAACAATGCCGGTTTCGTCGGAAGTCTAGACTCTGGTCGTGATATTCGGCTTAAGGGATTTTCCCGACCCGTATTCTGGAATCCAAATTGCAACCGGCATCATTGACCTCTCAGAGGTAGCAGGCTAGCCTCTTATTGCATTCATCACATTCATATGGTAAATTTTAGCGAAAAATCTAAAAAATTTAATACTTAATGAAGTTTACACAGACTTCATATACTTTTCATATAAGTTACGAACATACTAAGCTCAAATTAAAGACAAACATCTATCATCAAAGAACCAATTCGAAAGAAAGGATTAATATATCATATTAAGTTGCCAAAATGGCCTTAATACAAACGCTTCGAAATGAAAACATCTGAAAGAAACGCTAGGGAAAAAATATTCTAGCGAGTCTAAATACTAGGTTATGAAAATACATGTAGCATCCTCGAACTAGAGAGGACCTACCAAAAGGTCTGTAGATCGTTGAGTCCAAACTGCTCCAATGAGTCTTCATTTTGATCTCTGACCTGCACCTATAAATTAGTAAATTGTATATGGTTATTACACCACTTTTACTAACTATGGGTGTATGCACACATACACATACGTCTATGCATGATAAAGGAACCTCTTCCTAAACAACATGCCATTTCAGGAAAGTATAGTAACTAGACTTTCCTAAATCATAAGTTGTTAATTGTTACATGAATATGATTCATTTTAATGCATTCAAGGAACACAAATCATTTTCTATATGATTACAAGACATAAGAATCATAGATAGAATTTTAGAACAACTAGGGCGAAGATTTGAAAAATTGATATTCTTGAACCCGTAAGCTCCTTCTATGGGACATAGTATATTTTTAAGTCTTTTTGTTCTTCTTATTGTGTAGTTTGATAATTCCATTGGTCGTATGTTTTAATTACAAACGGAATGATTCATTGTACTCCCATACCCAAAATGAATCAAGTGTGTAATTCAAGTACTAAGGAATGATTTCACTATCCTTACAATGAGTCATTTATTACATTATGTATTCAGTGGGCAGGAACATTTCATATGCCAGTCTCTCTTGGCTATGCTATTTATTTCATCATTTTCATATCAAGGAAGATATGAAGCTTTGATTTGCTATTATGTTTCTACTCCCTTTTATTGTCATCAGATATGAAGTCATTATAACCCAATCTTATTTCGTTTTGCCCATGATTTTCTGAAACTTCATTGCTATTGATATTGGAAATTGACAATCTTAAGCTCTTACTTTCATAGCTCACTTTTAACATACGTTCCGTCATCTTTCTTTCTTGCTTTCTTAGAGACATCTTTAGAAGTAAGATCATGTGAGCTAACATCAAATCCAGTGTCTTTCCCACACCTAAAATATGTGATTCACCTAATAAAATGGATCTAGATCATGTGAGATACTCATGAAACCCAATGTCTACTCCACACCGAAAATGGGTGATTCCCGGCTAAGGAGAATCCATACAAAGTGTTTACTCCACACCGAAAAAGAGTGGCTCACAGCTATAGTAAACCAAGAACATTATTTGAGCATGAAATGACACATATCATGTGATCTAAACATGAAATCCGGTGTCTACCCCACATCTAAAGGAGGTGATATCACTGGCCAAGGTGAGATCGCAACATACCTAGCTCTTTTAGATCGAAACCACAAGCAAGTTCATGTGTTGGCCAGACATAGTTCGAAGACTAGGGACATATGGAGACTTCTTATCCTAATTGATGGTATCCTTGTCTCATGAGACTTACATGTACAAGCACGGGCTCATATCTAGTCTATCCGTGCTTTGCTCACTTTCATTATCTTTTTATCTTTTAGAGTTGACTCAAACATTATGGAAGCATGATTCTACATTTAGATTTACTTAATTTATTAATGACTTGTAATACTTTTGTTTACATTGATTAAATGTGAATTTTCCTTGCATAACATCATTTGGTGTTAATGAGACTTGTCTCACACGTTCTAACACCTTCATTTGGGAGCATTTTTAACCTAGTAGCATAGGTGTAAGTGAGACTTGTCTCACTTCTTTTAATCACCTCATTCTGGTTAATTTCTTAACTTATACATCTTTAGTTATGTTAATACTCACTTTACTTTCTTACTTTCAATTTGTAAATTCATATAATTGTTCATGGACGATGAGAATTTCTTCCAATGAGTTACATATGTTCATAGTTCATTCTTTAAGGGCATATTGGGTCTTGTCCCAATGAATGACATGCTCTTGGATATGGATTCATTGAATAACCTTAGAAATGCTGGAGTTGTCCTTTCATTATTTTTTTCTATATATGATTCGCATATGATTAGTATAGCCAAAAAAAATGGGTAAAGATTACATAACCATCTTTGTTTTCATAAGCCAATTTTCATATTCATTCATGATTATTTTGTATGTAATAACCATTAGACAATCCTTTAATTACTTAGGATAATATTGTAGACAATTACATTCATCACTCGTCGACAATGTATTGTTAGCCATTTCATTGGCATAAGGCAGATAATTCATCGAAGTATAATTTAATGGAGATCTTTTAATCCAACCTTAGATTATCACTTTAGCATAACGTTATAGCCAATTTGGACAGCATCATGTTACACATAAATGAACCTAACATCTTCATAGATACTTTAACAGTAACTATTAGGAGGGAACACGTCAACACTTAACATTTTTGGACTTAATGTAACACAGCATTATTCCTTTAATTCACGTAAGGAACACTTAGAATCATACGAGTTCAATTCATAAGTTCATTTGACATTCACAAATAAACAACCCGACACATTAATATCATCCATCACCATATACCAACAACATTATCAAGACTAATCTATTCAACGTAGAAATTGTAACAAGGATACTAGGAAAGGGAAAGTTAGACGAGAACCTTGAGAACAACCCTAGTTTCGGAACTACATAGATTAAGGAAGACGGAAAGTACCCTTGGATAAATAATTCCAGGATATAAACCCATAGATTAAGTAAAAAATAATCTACGAATACCACCTTGAACAAAAACTTGAAGAAACCTTGAAATCGCCTCAAACGTCTATGAACTTTCTAGCTCTTTCTTTTGTTCGTTTTAGCGTTGTGTTCTATGAGAGTTTGATCGTGGGTTTTTGGTTAAATTATCTTTACTTTTTAAACTAAGTCTTAATAAGTTAATTAATTAAATTAGTTAATTAATAACTAAAAATCCCCTCCTAGATTGACTAGAACGAGGAAAACACAACACTTAGTCTAATATGATATTTTTCCTAATAATTTCATTTTTTTCCTTTAAATTAATTGATTAAATGGATAATTGAATTAATTAAGTGACCTAGGTTAATTATTAAAGTACCCCTATGTCATTGGAATCATAATTGACCCTTTTGGACCATCCTAGGTTGGAACCATAATTGACCCTTTTTCTTGCCTTAACCGAAATCTAGAAATTGCTTTGTGATTATGGTTTTGTACTTTAAAATTAATTAATTAAATTTCTAAATTAATTTATAAAGTAACCTAGTATAATTATTCAAGTATCCCTAAGTTGTTAGGACAATAACCAACCATTTGGACAATCCTAGGTTAGGTACTAGGTTATCTCTTTAACTAGTTACTAGGTTAATGTCACCAAATTAATTCTTTGGTTATCGAGTGTACTAGATAATTTATGTTTTTGTTTTATCCTAGGTTATTTAGTTATTTAGTGTTGTAGGTTATAGTTTATAATTGGTCAGAGATTTAGTCCCCACACCGATGAACCTATGTGCACGCCTGCCCCCTAACTACCCTAACCAAATTCTTTTCGGGTGGTCCCCTCTTGGACGTTTCTCACCATTTTTTAGCAAATTGGCTTAAATGTTTGTTGCTTTTACTTCCCGAACTAACTATTATATATGGATCATTTGGGAATGTTTACTTATTGTCCCAAGGATCCTCACAATGTCCTTGGGCACTGCTTAATCGACATGATCGTTTTAAATGGTCATGTGATATGGTACTAGGCTTGAGATTTGGATTCCTAGTACATAATTTATTTAGTTGAGGACTTGTTTTTAGTTTAGGTCTTCATTGCAGGTACATTTCTTGGACAACAATCTTGGATTATATTATGCCTAATTTTGACATTTTATAGAAATTGGCTAACACCCTTGGCCAATTTTTTATACTACGCCCAATATTCTTCAATATTGGGCAATGGGACATCTATGTACCCCCAATACGCACTCTTAACGATCTAAACTATGCCCCATATTCTTCAATATTGGGCAATGGGACATATATGCATTATGAGTTTGAATGCCATCATCTTTGTTCAACATTAACTGCTGGACCACATGCCTGATTGGGTTCATAATCTGCATTACGTTCTTTGAGATTGTTTGGTTCATGAAGATGATATTATTTCAAAAGTTCACTATTTTGACCATCTGTCTTAATCTGACGCATCTCTTCCATCTTAGAATCTTCTTTCTTTTGCAATTGCTCAATTCTTCCAGACTCATGAAAAACACATGACCACCTTTTTAGTCACCGAATAAGCCTTCCTGGAGAAAGAATATACTACAATCAAGCATTTATCATTATTTGGATCAAACACCACAACATCATCCTTTTGGTCATAAAACATGTGGTATTCACCACTTCATCCCAGAAGTTCTGTAAAAGATTAAACTTCTGCTCAATCCACAAGAAGGATGGTTTGATACGCTTCTCTTTAACACTTTTCAAAAACTTTGGTATCTGTAAATCTTATTTTTGGAAGGTCATGGATCGGGTCCCTTGATACACATTTATACACTAGAAAGTCACTCACATGAGCACGTCTCTTGTGTCATACATCAGCATTCTCATTTTAAGCACTAAGGAGAGTGAGATTCTCACTATGAGCAATATTCAGATCAGTATTCTACATATTTTTGCATCTCTTCTATGTCACAATCTTTAACCGAGAAAACAAGTTTGTGACAACAATTTCTTGCCATCGCCAAATAAGACATGTCCACCTTGAAGTGTCTTGAGAGATGAAGTTTCTGGTGTTCCCATTCACGTGCTTTAATCATCCGCTATTCATGAACAACCTTGTATCGCTTATACTTTCTCTCACCTGCAAACCATATCACTTGTTAGCCCGAGGAATCCACTTCAGTCGGAGTTCTTTGTCCAGCGAGAGAGATTGATTTTCTTCAATTTAGGACCAAAAGCACGACCAGGTCCATTTTTCTGTATGTTCTTATGTTGACCAAGTTCTTCTTCTTGTTCTTATGTTTAAAACATTTTGAGAAACTTTTTTGAGATCTCTTCAAAGCTGGAAACTCCTTCTTGAGATTACCATCTTTCCGGCAATGCAAACATAACATATTGTTAACATCAACAACATTTTAGTGTGAGGATTGTATAGCGAATCTATCTTGTCAGAGCCCAACCCTATTCTACTATTGTTACCTTGACTGGCTGCATTTGTAAGCATTTTAGAGAAAGCGGTCCATTTGAGGGATTTGTTCAGTTCCTCTTTTACATTGACCAATTCCCTCTCCAACACTAGATTTTTTTCTAAAGCAAGAGTAAGTTTTGTTTCAGTTCTGTTCAAACTGCTTTCTTGTTCGATTTTGAAGATTCTAGACTTTCAATTTCCTATGCCATATTTCTCACTCAGCATCTTTAATTTTTCCTTGCGTTCTAAATTTTTAGCTTCTAGAACTATCAATTGTTCTTCCAAAAATAGATATTTGGTAAACCAAGGCTAAGTTTTCTTTATAAAGGATAGTTAGGTTGTTGTTCATTGAGCCCTTTTCAAGTTTTAACTCAGTAATAAAGTCAATCGACACAGACGCCAAATTTTTGAACTTTTTAATAGAGTTGACATTCAAGTTTTTTATATAGTCATAAAAGGTTACATCTTCGTCTTCAGATGTTGCTGTGAAGGTAAACATAGAACTAAACCTATCTTCATCTTCTTTCATAGTAAGCATTGATTTATCTTTATGATGTTCTGACTGCCCCGATTCACTTGCGGAATCACCCAAGACAGCAAGTGCTTTCTACACTACATAATTAGTTGCAGCTTTTCTCCCTTTATAATCAGAGACTAGGTCCTTTATTTTGTATTTATCTTCTGTGGGCCTTGGGATAGTATTTGTGTTCGACCTAATTCATGGGGTAATCTTTGATAAAATGCATCACTTTTAACACTTATGGATTAGATGTATACAATGAAACAAAGAAAGATGCATGTATATTTCTTATAGGTTTAACAGTCTTTGCTGCAAATGTTTTTGTTGTAAATGGTCCCTCTGATTGTTCCTCCATAATCTAAAATTTCAACCAACTATTTTAGTATCCCTATTGGCAAGAGAAATTTTCACAGCTTTCATAACAAACATGAGTTTCTCATAACAAAAAGATTAGCAAGATGAAACATACTCAAGGGTTCCAAGATGAATATATAAATAATTGATGAACCATTTCAATTTTTCAATCATCATTTCTTTTTTGTTGACATTATCTTTTCACCTTCTTACCTTTCTTCATGATGAACTTGGTCCCTCTTCACACTCCGAAATATCTTTATCAGAAAATTCTCCAATAGGAACAACGACTTTAAACATTTGAAGGTTTTTGAGAGAGAGAGAGAGGAGAAGGAGGGTTTGGTTTTTAAAATTTTCAGATTAGAGGAAGGGAAGATAAATTTTCTAAGGAGATGGTATGACATAGATGTACAAGGGAAAAGGGGGGAGTGTATGTGGATATGGCACCGGTTCTCATGCATAGTTTCGAATGCAATGTTAAGTGTGATAACCTTCGAGAATGGATCATGTCCCTCTCTATAGATTGATTGTGATTGCCTAGATCTGTCCTTACCTCCCTTTTTCTTAGGCCCATTTGTCATGTGTGTATGCCTACAAAAGGTAAAATAATGAACTTGCTAAAACATACATAACTGGAAAAGAACAAGGATACCTTGTCCCTTTACATAATAATGAGAAGGTTGATTGATTCAAGCATGATTCATTCAGTTCAGTTTCAGAATCCCCAACTTTAATTTTTTTTTATCTTTACCAGGTCACTTGTCAGAGCATTTGTAAGGACATCAGCGTTTTGATCCACCAGAGTTGAGCACATCAACTTGACTTTTTACCTAAACTTGACTCAATTGTTTGAAATGACAAAAAATTAATGAGGTAATGCAGGAATCTACTACTGAATATCCACCTGAACATACATTAGAAGGGGAATTCACTTATCCCCTCAATGCTATTGCTACAAGAATACTATCATTACTATTGAATTGGAAGTCCAAGAGTAATAACAAATTTATGGACTTAGAGCCTTAAATTACATAAATTCTTCTAACATTACTAGCTCTATATTGCATATCTAAGAAGAAGTTCAACAAAGCAACATTGAGGTGCACGTGGAGCAGTCTACCAAATGATTGATGCAACATTTCAAAGCACAATTACTATTTCAGCAACATGGATGAACAACTGGGTATATTTGGTGTTAATGAGGTAAATCAAGTAGAAAAGAGTGAAAAATATATTATTAAATAACTAGGCATACCTGAAAACTTTCAGAAGCAAAATGTTCCTTTACTAACCATTCCCATTTTTTGTTTGTCTACTCCCCTTGGAGTATTCCTAAGAGACTGTTGAATACGCTTATCCTTCACATATTTGCATGGAAGTGTCCTGTCAAAATGTTCCATAACTCATTCATCCATCTCAAGATATGATCACGATGATTATTCATGTCAACACTCTCAAATTTATGGTACAATAATCAAACCATGAGTTGAGTTATTGATAAGGAAAAAGTACTCTCAAAATAAAAAGAGCTATGTTCTGCTAGAATAAGCAAATTTTCTAGTTGAAAAAGAATTTCAATTGTACATTTACTTATTCCAGTAAGTCATAATAACTAAAGTAGAAAATGTTCCAGCAGAAAAATAGCTCTTCATCTTCTGCATGTACTTTTTTGTCTCTTAGAGAAAAAAAATCCAGTGATTCACATACATTGAATCTAGTAACACATGTGAAATCTTAAAATTATGCGACAAAAACTCTATATTTGAATCACATATACATTTGTTACCTTCATGACAGTTATATGGATAAGAATACTCAGATTTATCAAAATAACAATGAAGAAGTTTAATCAGGTGACATTTGTTACCTCAACGACTTCCCACATATGATCCAACTTTTCTTGTTTAATATCATTCCACGATGATACTCTCAATGGACACATATTACGATCAAGGACTATTTTTCCCAAATGCATCGAAAACAATTTGCTATTTGTTCCAACCGTTCGATTATTGTAAAATGTCACTTTCCTCTTTTTTCCAATTTAAAGTGCAACAACTTCTTTGCACATGTTTCTCCCTCGAACTCTTCTTACCTTTTTAGGATTAGGTGAACATACAGTTTCATAATTTTGTAAAGACTAGCGACCAAATTCAATTCTGCAAACTAATACATAACATATGTATTAAGAAAATCATACCTCTTTCAATTGTTTTGGTGTGTTTCATAACTTGATCAGTAGATGGAGGCAATGAGATATTGATTTGCATATCATCATTCTCACTAACGAAGGGATTTCTATCCTTTTTTTGCACTTCTTGAGTAGAAGACTTTGATGTATTTGATCTTGTTCTTTTAGAAGACATTGTAGACTCAGATCTTTCCTCTATTCCCTTTCCTGTAGCACCTGGATCCGAGAAAATGTAATATTAATGTTCCTCAAAATACAATAGTTCTAGAAAATACCACAATAGGGTTGAAAACAAACTTACTTGTTTCAACCTCTTTAGTGTATTGCTTAACTTGATTAGTACATGTAGGAGATGGAATATTAATTTTCATGTTCTCTTTCTCAAGACCCAGGGAGTTCTTGTGCATTATTTCCATTCTTTGACTACTAAACATTGTAAAACTTTTATGTCCTAGTCCTCGAGTCTTCCCTATAGAACGTAGAGAATAATATTATCAATACTTAACATAGTGTTTTGGAGAATGAGAAGATAAAGAATAACGACAAGAACTTATTTAAAATAAGAAATTCTGAAACCAAAAAAGCTAGAAATAGAGTGTAATATTTAGGTTGTACATAACGACTACTAGTTAAATGTAACTTTCTGTTTATCAAAAAAACATATCTTACTTGTTTCAATTTTATGGATGTAGTGGTTAACAAGATCATTAGAATGAGAAAATAACTTCTTAGATGGAATATTCCTTTTATCACCTGACGATTTAAGTCCTCATCCTCATCCTCGTCCTTTTCCAATAGAACCAGGCGCAACAAATGTATATCTCAAAGTACCATTCATAGTTGAAGTGTCCTCATTTTTAGTATTGAATAGTTTCATCTTGAACCTGCAAAAATGTCAAAAGTAATAAATAACAAGGAAAAATGTCTAACACTTATTGACAAAATAAATCATTTATAAAGTGTAACAATATATATATATATATATATATATATATATATATATATATATATATATATATATATATATATATATATATATATATATATATATATATCAATTCATAAAAAAAAAATACTTTACCTCATTAGTTCTTTTTCGTTTGTTTTGTGAAAGGACTTTTACAATATCATCATTCATCTGTTTGATAATCTCAATGGAATCACGAGGTTGAGTCTTCATAACGACTTGCCAACCTCTGTTGGCATTATCATTAGCAGAGAACACTTGGTATGCTTGGTTTGCTAAAATAAAGGGCTAATTAATTTTAAAAAATTCTTCTGGATTAACACTCACAAAATCATACTAATACTTTTTAACTCCTTTTATTTCATCATACACATCAAACCAATTACATCAAAATAAAAGCACTCTTTTATCCATGAGAAGTTTGAACTCAATCACATATGTTTATACACCATCATAATCAAGGTTGTCACTATCTTTATCATTCTCACCCAATACAAAAACACCACAATTCTGAGTCCTCAACTTCTTATCATAATCTTATACATGAAATCTATATCCATTGACAACATAACCAATAGAATGCCTCAAATATTGTGTAGGACTGCGTGAAAGTGTAAGGAGATCTTCCATCATACAAGTATTATCTCCTTTGTGCAATTCTGCGACCTATTAACAATATTATATTGATTATTTTAGAATTAGGATTAACATATTTAAATATGAAATTTGATGTTTATGTATTACTCACCCTATTGTTAAATCATTCAATAAGTTGTCGATTCCATTCTGCATCAGTCAAGTGTCGAGCGTTCTTATGAGTTTGTGCAAACTCTCTACAAAATTGAACTAAACAATGAATTTCATATAGAAAGGAAATTATCCTTAAGGAAATGATAATAATGAGATGATATGAAAGAACTCTACATACTCGAGTAATGGTAAGAATTCATCACATTTCTTCAGTATGTATATATGTGCTTGTTCTAATTCATTTTCTTCAAGCTCACATGGAGTTCTAGCTTCTAGAGTTCTTCCTGGTTGAAAAGATTATAGATAAGCCTCCACTACATTTTTTTAAACCACCATCAAAATTTTGGTTGAAGTTGATTGAACTTTGTATCCATTCTATGCTTATACCTCTAACATAAGGCCATGAATTCAATTGCAATATAGCCTTCTGCAATACAACCTTCAGGACATGCCCTATTACCAATGAGAGATTTCAAAAAATACAACCAACGTTCCACAAGATATATCCACCTATAATGAATCGGTCCAGCAATCTTAGCTTCACTAGCTAAATGAATAGGTAAGTGCACCATGACATCAAAAAATGAAGAAGGGAGGACCTTTTCTAACTTGAAAAGTGTTATGGAAATTTGAGCTTCAATATGATTCAAGTTATCAATTATCAAGTCCTTTTATCAAAGAACACTAAAAAATATTTATAACTCAATAAGTGGTTCACACACTTCTTTAGACAAAATTCCACGAAGTGCAAGAGGGAGTAAATGTTGAAGAAGAACATGATAATCATGACTTTTCAATCCAGATATCTTGTGATTTTTTTTATCACACATTGAGAAATGTTAGATGAAATACCATCATGGAACTTTAAGTTTATTTAAGAGAAAGCATAATTTGTGCTTATCTCCAGGAGACAATGTGTAGCATGCAGTTGGAAATTCAATTTTCTCCACATTTTGAATTGGATGCAATTCCGACCTAATGTTCATTTCTTGCAAGTCTAACAACGTTTTAATTATGTCCTTGGTCTTTCCAGTGACATTTATTATTGTACCCATAAGATTATCACATATTTTCTTTTCAATATGCATAACATCCAAATTGTGTCGCAACAAGGGACACTTCCAATACGGAGGTTTAAAAAAGATACTTTTCTTGTTCCAATTATGCTCCCTTTTATTCGTGAGAAATCTTCTTCCTTTTCTTTGGATCTTTTGACAACTAAATCCTCTCAAGATCTTGCACTTGATCAAGTATCTCAATACTAGAATGTGTTTTTGGTGCGCCCTTTCCTTATTGTTTCCATCAAATGTCTTCGTCTCCTTCTTCAATTTATGACTAAGAGAAATGTAACGCTGATGAACCATAAAACACTCATTCTTACAATTAGTCAATCGAATAGAAGTATCTTTATTACAACATGGACATGTCAATTTTCCTTTTGTACTCCATATAGATAAGTATCAATATGGTGGAAAGTCATTGATGGTCCATAACAAAGAAACATGCAACTTAATATTCTGTGTACTTGATGCATCATATGTATCAATACCAACTTACCACAACTTCTTCAATTCCTCTATTAATGTCTGGAGATATGTATCTATTGCATCTCCAGGACCTTTTGGACCAGGAACAATAATTGAAAAATTAAAATTTTCTTGTTTCATACAGAACCAAGGTGATAAATTATAAGGAAACGAACCACATGCCAAATGCTACGTGAGGATTTTGAATTCCGAAATGGTTGAAATCCATCACTAGCAAGTCCAAGTCGAACATTACGAGGGTCAAGTGCAAATAAAGGATGAAGTTCATCGAATGACTTCCATTCCATGGAATAAGCTTAATGCCTCATTATTTCGTCATCAACTCTTTCATCCGTATGCCACGTCATAAGAGAAGATATCTTTGTTGACATAAACAACCTTTGTAGTCTAGGATTTAAGGGAAAATAGCATAAGCTCTTTGATGCTATATTTTTACTTTTATTATTACTTGTTTCCCCACTATGTGTATTTATTTTTTATTTTTACGCACCACAAACTTTGCAAGATGTAAGATATACTCCTTCCAATATAACATGCAATCGTTAGTACAAGCATCAATTTTTTCATAAGAAAGCCCAAGCTCTTTAATTATATTCTTTGCCTCATAATATGAGTTTTGCAAATTAGCGCCATCAGGCAACAACTCCTCTCTCAATAGGCTGTAAAATTTTTTGTCTTTAACATTTGGTTCCTCCTCCGTTAAATCATCACAATATATGTGTAATTCCTCCTTTAAGATTAGGATATAAATCTCTTATCAATTCTTCTACTTCATCCTCACTCACATTATTCTACAACATCACCATCTTCATCATTAGATTTCAAATTTGATTTTGACAATGGCTCACCTAAACATTCTCCAAGATGATACCAAAAAAAATAGTTTCGAATTATTCCATATACTATCAAATATGTCTCAATTGTTTTACGAGTTCCATAAATTGTATTCAAACATTTGATACATGGAAATCATATTTCATTTTCTTCTCCTGTTCTTTGAAAGGAATAATTCAAAAACTTCTACACACTATCTAAGTAGATTTCATCGAGTCAGTTTTCAACAAATTGCATCCACTTCGTACTAGGTGTCATACCTTATAGTATACATAAAAATAAGATTTAGAAAAATAAAACAAAATCAAAATCAAAATATGTGCACAACTTATTACAATTAGTTTTACACAACTAAGTTGAACTTTAAGATTCCACTTTCTAGTGGACCTTATCTACTTGTTCAGTTAATGAATTATGGTATACTATCATATGACAAAGAATGATGCAAATATAATTTTTCTTATCAATATAATGACATACCAAACTTGAACAAGAAGGAGTAAACTTAACAAATTTAAGACAAGACATAGAGAAACAATAGAACACCTCGATTGGAAGAGGAACAAACCTGGAATTCTGTTTCAAGCGAAACCGCGGTGGAATTTTGTTTTGAGTAGAGCAGCAACGACACAAGCACGAAGACACGAGTAGGAGAGGAACATCAAGATTAACCAAGAATAACAAAAAGAGCAGCTTGAATACAACATTGAAAAAATGACATTAGTAAGAGAATTTTCTTGGTGAAAATGGTTATGTATCTCAAGAAAAATTGGTTGCAAGAAAGATAGGACTGTTGTTATTATTTAGCTACCAAATTACCTGCAGCCGTATTTTCTAGGCTATTGGTCCCCTTTTTATGTAGGATTACATGTAGTTATCGTTTAGATTGCTTGGTAGAATAATACTTTTAATATGGCTTGTATATAACCTGAACGCAATGAGAGTGGTCGGCTTTTAGGAGATATCCAAGAGATGGAATGTACAACGAAATGCCATGCAGCTGAATCAATCATAATTGATTAACTCAGTAGATAGTTGACGACGATATTTGTAGCAGACTGCAAGTTACTCTAACAATAATGACCTTGATGAATCATGATTTTTGAGTTTTAACTTTAAATTTAAGGCAAGGGAATCTTCTATATGTATTTGAGCTAACATATTATTACATTGTTCTTGAGTGATATAGGAGGGTTCAATTAGAAAATCTCTTTCCTAGTGCTTATGTTTTGCTCAAACTAGAAATGTTGAAGAGGAATTTTAAACTTGAAAAATCTAGTCCTTTTGGGTATTTGTAATGTAATAACTTTTCATGCATTCTTTAATGTGCACCTATATATGGGAGAAATTGAAATTAGAAATTGAAGGTAAAGAAAGGATCCAAAGTCCATATTCGTCCCACATACTTTCATCTTATATGTGTCTTTGTATATATGTTGCATTTTCACATGCATATACAGTTGAATCCCACATAATTGATTAACTAACAGATGATTGACGACTATAATCAGAAACCTATTGATTAACATGCTCCATTTAGTTTTGCCAGTTGGGAGTAAAAATAAAAGTCTAATAGTTCAGACTGCGACTAAAGCAAGTGCATCTATAGAGGTGATTCGTAAATCAGTCATTCCACATACTTTTTTTTCTCTGGTATTATTCCTGAGAAGGTGAACATGTGAATTATGTGATGTTACTCGATCAGAAGATGAACAAATCTGAATTCATTTTCGAGCAAAGCTAGGGAAGAATTCTGTTTTGAGTAGAGTAGCAACAATACAAGCCAAAAAACGTGATTAAAGCACAGGAACGTCTAGATAAGATTAAGCACAAAGAAAAAAAGAGTATCTTGAATACAACTATGAAAAATGACATCAATATTACATATATATGAAACATAACAACTCAACTGGAAGAAGAACAAACCTAGAATTCAGCTTCGAGCAAAATAGGGTGGACTAATGTTTTGATCAGAGCAACAACAATACAAGCAGAAAAATGCAATTAGGTCAGAGAAACGTCATAATTCAGCAAAAAAGTGAAGAGGTCAAAGTTATGACCTTGATAAGTTGCAATGGCAATATTAGAGCTCAAACTAGGGCATTAGGCAAAGGGCTGTTGTATTTTGTGAAAACATAGAATGACGGACTTTTCGTTTACTTATCTTCAATATACTTTAGTGCTTAAAATTTTGTTAAAAATGAAAATTTATTTTTTAATCACTAAATCATGATAATAGAGGTGAATGTTTGTTTGAGGGAATCTCATTGGGTCTTTACATTCGTTAAATTGAAGGAATGATGCATAAAAGGGTATGATTTGATGTCCTCATCTAGGTCTAATAGAAAACTGTCTTCCGAGATTCAAAAGTTGTCTACAATGTTGTCGGAATACCTTGAGTTAAGCGGATTTTTTGAGCAAAAAGAGTGAACTAACTGGTCAGTTCTTGAATGTTAGAAAGGAAAGAACAAATTTCACTCATTCAAGGTAAGACATGTTACTAGTATTACCCAACAACAAAGCAGTTGTCTGTAAGTACAACATTTTTTTTTCTTACGACTATCGAAATGTGATGTTATTATATTTTCTAATTGATGATATATTATACAGAGATTGTGGACTTTTTGTTGCTGCATACGTTGAGTTTTTGAGTGATGGGACTAGAAGTACCATCTTGTGGACTTAGTGCTGAAACCCTTCACATGAGATATGCTCCACTACTACGAAATTATCGAATTTTAAAGGCTTGGAATGACTATGTTAATAACAATTAAGACCCACAGAGGGCCTAGACCTAAAATAGCAAAGATCAATGAAAATGTTGCGGTTAGCACCACTGATTAGATGTATATCATAGTGAATTACCTTTTTGTTGATAAGTTGTATAAAACAATTGGTGAAGTGTTAATTTTTGCTGATAATATTAATATAAATGATTTTTATGATTATTTTGGAACAAATGTCAATTATGATGGAAAGGAAGAAATGTAGTGTCTGTGGCAACATATATAACTTCTATTGTAATAAACACCACATAATTATCTGCATCTGTACGAACAGAAAGGATACATGTGTCAACATATTTCACAGAAAAGAGATATGTGGTGATATATGTCACAAAAAGGACATTTGTGGCAATATTATACTATATAACATGTGTCAAAGAAAAGTGTATTTGCCCCAATAGAATGTATATATATGACATCATATGTCACACTTTGAATTTTCAAAATTCAAAATAAAAAATTGAACAACTTTAATACAATCGTCCCTTTATTTTCACTCTCTTCTCTCTCCTCTCTTCTATGAATGTTGTTTCACATTCAAAATTTTATTTATTATTACTAAGTTTAGCTTTCCTTTCTCTAGTTTCCTTTTTTCTCCTCCTCGCGTTCCATTTTTCCTTCCATCACATATCATTGTTCTTGCGATTTTTTTTAAAACATCAACAGTAATATGTTGCTATCCTCTTCTACAACAAGATGTCATTGTCCTTATCATTTCTAGTTTATCATTGATATCTTCTCAGGTAATATTTAAATAGAGTTTGAAATACTTACTTGTTTACCCTATTTTTAGTGGTTTTATCACTTTTTTGATTGGATATTAATTTTTATTAAAATATATTTTGATTTCAAAAAGCTACATTTGTAGTTCGTTGGATAAGTATTAGGGAAGGTTTAGTGCTTTTTTATTGGTTCATGTGTGGCATTGAATCGTATTTGTTGTTCGTGTTGTTGTGTATTTCAAAAAGCTTCATTTGTAGCTCATGTGTGACATTCAAATATTTTATTTTTGTGGTTGCTGATACAAGGGGTACAAATATAATGGCTCTTGTCAAAAGAAAAATTGATCCAACTGACACAACAAAGATCCAGAATAAGTCTAGGTATCACAACTCGAGACCACACCCAAGAAGTTAGCGCCAATCTCAGTTTGCAACACAGCGTACTTGACCTCTCAGAGGTCTTGTACAAGCCCTTACATATCATACATCGCATATACATAATGAAAAGTTGTGGAGATTAAAACTTTTCACAAAACATTTCATAGTCTTAAAAATAACTTTCATGAAAAGACATAGGAAATTGTAAGTCTCACTCTCATCAAACATAAGACACGAGAATACTTTTGGGACACGGCCCATACACAGTACTAATATAGAAATACTTAGTCTATTACAATACTTTGAAATAGAAGACATTAAAGACATCTATATATGCCCTCGAGTCAATTGAGTAAATACATTGACTTCACTTGAATGATGCTACAATCCAATTCCTGCTTCCCAATGCTCCTCACCTACCAACATCAAAATCTACACACAGAACTACAAACTAAGAAAAAAACTTGAATTGTTGAATGGGAAATGCATATTATGGGGAGATATGCTCAAATTCCTTTTAAAATACAATTTCTAATTTCTCATGTTTTACGGTGAAAGTCTAATTACTTTTTTTAGTCGGGCTCACAGAATTCTTTGGCGAACCACCATTTGGTCCCTTCCATCAACATTTTTCATTGGTCATTAACCATAGAGCTCCTGTAAATTTAGGCGATCATACTTGTTGTAATTGAATGGATTGACGATTTTTGTATTAGCTATTTATGTCTCCTACATGGTTACTTCCTCAGGGACTTCACACTCAAACCTTAACTGAGATAAAGAAAAACTTGATGAACCGTCTGTTGGTCCTTGGGGGTTGCACCTTAATGTTACCACAAGAAACCCTTTATTTTTAAGTACAGGGAATTACATGTACAACACTAACCCTCGCGTTAAGATCTAGTTTATACTATTAGTTTCTTGAGATAAATCTAGCCACCTTACTAAAGTAAATACTCCAACAAAGTTGTATCACAACTTGAGAGAAGTCTATCGGTGGAGTATCATGAAGAAGTGTATTTTCAGAGTTCATTGATATGTGGCTAAATTGTTAAAATTTCTAGGTAGAGCACTAGAAACTTAGTGGTATTGCTCAGAACATAGATCTTTCAAAATAGAAGTTGGAGATGATCAATATAGATTTTATTACTAGGTTACCCCGGACTTGTAGGCAACATGTTTTTATTTTGGTTATTGTAGATCAAATGACTAAATAAACCAATTTCTTATTATAACCAAATGAGAAGATGATTATGATAAGTTATATATTAAAGAGGTACTATCAATTCACGAAGTTTCAATGTTCATCATTTCCAATAGAGGTGTGAAATTTATTGCACAATGTTTGTACTACTTCTAGAAAGGTTTGGTTCAATGGTAAATTTGAGTGCTACTTCTCATCCTTAAACGAATGTTAAAGAATAGCATACGCTTCAGATATTATAGGATATGTTGTGGGTGTGTTATATCAATTTCAAGTGTAATCGGGATGACCACTTATCGCTCGTTGAGTTGCTTACTACAGGAGTTATCACTCAACCATCCAGATAGCTCCATATAAGGCTCTTTATGGAAGAAGTTGTAGGACTCACATTATATAGTTTCTGATTTGTGAGGTTAGGTTGATAGTAATAGAATTTGTTAACAAGTTCTGGAGAAGGT
Organism: Solanum peruvianum; assembly: GCA_027705065.1. Lineage (NCBI taxonomy): Eukaryota > Viridiplantae > Streptophyta > Magnoliopsida > Solanales > Solanaceae > Solanum > Solanum peruvianum. The sequence continues at coordinate 21,397,481 of JAKWJD010001761.1, forward strand.
GATGATTATTCAGGAAAGGTCGGAAAAACTTCAATGTTAATAATTATAGGAGAAAAGACTTGGATTTTTAGGTGGATGATTGGGTTTATTATAATCTTTCACCAATTAAGGGTGTTATGAGGTTTTGCAAGAAGGGAAATCTTAGTCCTGATAATTAGCCCTCACCATATTCCCAAGCAGATTGGCAATGTAGCCTATGAGTGTGAGCTACCATCAGAATTAACATTTTTCCATCCGGTGTTTCACATTTCAATGTTGAAGAAGTATATTTATGAATTTTCACTTATTATACTTATTCACGATATTGTTATTAAGGATAGCTTATGTTATTAGGATATTCCCGTTAAGATTATAGATCGTCAGGTTTGAAAATTGAGGACAAATGAGATAAGATCTGTCAAGGTCTTATGGAGGAATTAGTTTGTAAAGGAAGCTACTTGGGAGGCTGAGGAGGATATGAAGAATAGATACTCGTATCTATTGGAATAAGGAGAAGTTCCATATGTAGGTACTAATACTTTTCTTGGTATTTTGTTTTACTTGGAATACTGTGTTACTTTGCGTATCGCATGTTTGAATTTGGTGTTAGATATTATCACATTTAGCCTACTTAGAGTAATCTCATTCGAGGTTGAATTTTCCCATGGGGGATAGATTGTAAAGTCTCGGTAATTGAAACAGATAAATTTAGAAAGAACTAGTTCAAAAAAAATCAAATCTGAAATTTTTTATGTCATAATTAAGTTGTGAGTTTTTGGTCGACTTAGATGAGTATAAATTTCAGTACATAATGAGTTAGTGTCCCATAAGATATCAAATAGAAGGTATTGAAATACACTTTCCAAGACCGCTGACTTTGCCAAGTTTCTATATAGTATGATGAAGATAAGCCAGTATGAAGTTAGGCTATCCAATTAAGAAACGTTACCCAAAAATGCGATGGGTATTTTTGTCTTTTCCCTACTTAATCAGATTAAAATGACATTCAGTATTATTTTGGGGTCAAATATATTTGGGTCAATTTTTCAAATCCTAATTGCGCTTAGTATTTTTTAAGAGAGTTCAAGAATAGAAAAGAGGAGAAAAGAGGGGAGGTCCAAGGCATTCATCAAGTTTTATTGAGATTCTTTTGCCAAGGGTTTGATCCCTGAGAGGTATGTGAGGTTTTTCATAGTCCTGGATATGTTTATCCGCATGCCAAACATGTACTTATTTCAGTAAATCATCATGAAATTGTTAGTAAATGTTCTTGAAAAAATTTTAAGCTTTTACTTCATTCTTTATATATAAAGTCATGTTTGATTGTTATAGTGAGAGTTTTTCAAATGACTGTTGTTCTTGGTGTGAACTGAGTAAGTTTTCAATTAACGTTGTTGGATTTATGAATCTAAATGAGTTTTAAAATGAATCATTAGATTCCAAGTGAGTTATGACAAGAATTGAACAAGAAAAACTCATCAAAATTATGGGCTTAGGGTAGGGAATTGTGCCCCAAAGGTGTAAGATATCCAATAAGATCCCCAGTAAATAGGGGCCTGGTGCGGTGCGCCAGTAGTATTCCCAGTCGAACCCCAAGTAAAAGGGGACTAAGAGTACACGCTTGTAGGATTCTCATTCCAATCCTTGTATTTATGTCATGCCTCGAGCTATCCCCGAGACACGAACACTAAACCTAGGACCACAAGTGATCCCAAGCTAACCCAGCTGGCATGATCATAAGCATATAATAAACTAAATACCGAAACTAAATCATTATTTAAACTAAAAATATGGGGGATACCCATATTCTATAATAAAGGTATTTGAAAACAATGAGTTTAATATAAAAAAAAATATTAACTCAATACTAAGCTGAAACTATGTCTGAAATAAGACTCTAATTGACTAAAAATGTTGGGACAAGCCCCAGATAAGCCTAGCATAAACTGAAACTACATGACTAAAAGAATGAAATAAACTCATTACTATTATCCTTGGAGAATGAGGACTCACCACAAAATCTGCTGAACTGGAGATCTGGATTCTATCTAAGAGTGATATCGATTCTGAGAACCTGAACCTACATCACGAGAAGATGTAGCACACATATGCGTCAATACTTGATGGTACTGAGCATGTAGGATATAGTAAAGATGAAATAATACATAACTAAACAAGCACAAAAGCAAGTATATAATCTCAAACATTAAGAAGATTTTGAATGTTGATATAACTAAATGCAATGATCAATTAATAAATGATGAAAGTGAATACTGGATATACTAATAAATGATCAATACACTGGAATTTGACTGATCTATGGGAGGTAATAATAACCGATAGTAAAACTATATGAGCTTAATGTGGAATCTGATGTATAAGCCCCATCAAAAGGACCTAATATACCCTACAAGTGGTATAAAGGCATGCTGGTGTGATTACTAAACTGATGCCCACGCAGGGGACTTACAACCTACTTGGATAGTAGTTCTCGGACTATTGAGTACGCCGAACCCTAGTCCGAATCAGTATTAATGCTACTACCAATGAATCATGTAAGTAACTGATGATGACTGAGTTTATGTAAATACTGGATAGCTCAAAACTTAACATGCAACCTGAGAATGCAATAATTAATTTGGTAATTATGTATTTATCACTGAGGCATGTATATCTGAAGTAACTGAAATATTTGTCGTAGCATGTTTAATGCAATAATTAATGAATTATCTAGATAGGGTTATGAAATTCATGTGATAAAATGAATAATAACATGCATATCTTATTTGGAAGAGATAACTAATTAATTCATGAATCTGTAGAACTTCTATAAAACCTAGGTCTAATCATGATATAGGAATCAAGAATCTGACTTAAAACTAGGGACCTAATGGGTGAAAGGAACCCACTAGTGAAATCCCACAAACTTTGTGATGAAATCCACGGAGAAATATTTAGATTTTTGGGGCTAGAACTGCTTGAACCTTTTTCTGTTCTTGAACTTGGGTTCTTGACCTTTTTCTCCTTTCTTGCTTTTTTTCTAAGTTTTCATTTATGATTTTGACTTAGGTAAGTTTTTGTTATGTTTCTAGGCTTAAACTGACTAAAATATGATGATTTGGGGTCAAAACAACGTATATTAGGGTTTAAACCAAGTGGGAAAAGACCAAAAGACCCCTCAGTTAATTGCTGTCGGACCAAACGATGACATGGACTGACCAACTGTCGTTCAATCGACGGTCCGTAGGTTGGGTCTGTTTGATAGGACTATACTTAAGCAGGCATTAGTCTTTACCCAGAGGTCTGATTTTAGCAAAGTCGGTGTCTATGGAAAGATAATTCCATTATCTACCACATCATATTCATGGGACACTTAATTTATTTTGTTCATAAAGTTATGATCATTAGAAGTTTACCCAACTACATTTTCCCTACTTCTAAGCATTGAGAACTGAGTTTCTCACTGAATTGAGTTCCTAGAATATGCAAATACGTTGAAATTCAAGTACAAACAGAGTGAACATGATTCTAAGGCTAAATTAATGCATGAATTACTAAAAAATGAAGAGGAGAAATTACCTCAAGTTGGAGTCGATTTGGAAGGAAAGAGGTGACGATACTTGGATTTCATGGCTGCTTCTGCTTCCCAAGTAGCTCCCTCTACGGACTGACTCCTCCACAAAACGTTGACTGAAGCGACTTCTTCATTTCTCAACCTTTTAACCTGACGGTCAAATATCAACTATTACATCCTCATAATAAAGACTATCTTTCACCGAGACTTTCTCTAGTGGCACTACAGAGGCTGGATCACCCACACACTTCTTCAAGAGTGAGATGTTGAAGATCGGATGCATTGTTATTAATCTTGGTGGCAACTATAAGTCATATCCTACATTGCCAACCATTTTAAAGATCTTGTAAGGGCTTACATATCTAGGAGTGAGCTTCTCTTTCTTTCCAAATCTCATCACCCCTTTCATAGCTGACACTTTCAGGAAAACCCAATCATCAACTTAGACTCTAGTTCCCTTCTCCTTAAATCTGCAAAAGATTTTTGACGACTTTGTGTTGTCTTAGTTCTATCTCTAATGAGTTGCACTTTCTCCATAGCATAGAGGACTAAATCTGGACCTATTAAAACTGGTTCACCTACTTCAAACAAACCAACGGGAGATCTACATCTACGCCAATATAGTGCCTCATAATGGGCCATCTGAATACTGGAATAGTAGCTATTGTTATAGGCAAAGTCAATAAGAGGAAGGTGATCATCCCAACTACCTTTGAAATCGATAACACAAGCTCTCAACATATCCTTTAGGGTCTGAATGGTACATTGTGCCTGTCAATCCATTTGTTGAAGAAATGATGTGCTAAGGTTATCTTGTGTACCAAGACCCTTCTAAAATGACTTCCACAAAAGAGAGCTAAACTGAGGACCTCTATCTTAGATTATATACAAAGGAACCCCATGCAACCTCTGAATTTCATTAATGTAAAGCTTGGCTTAGTCCTATGCCGAATCTGTAGACTTGACCAGTAAAGTGCGAGAATACTTAGTCATCCTATCAACTATCACCCAAATTGAGTCATGTTGTCTGCGCATACGAGGTAATCCTGTGATGAAATCTATATTGATCATTTCCCACTACCAAGTATGAATATCAATCTCTACAGTCGTACCTCCTGTTTTTTTATGTTCTACCTTGATTTGCTACAAGTGGGGCACTTAGAGTCACCTAGAAGAATAGAATACATGGAGTTGTGGGCTTCTACAAGGATATGCTTTCTCAACTCACTCAAATCAGGAACATAGAATCTATCCTGGTAACGAAGTACATTATCTCCCACGGGAGAAAACCTCCACTCTCTGATTGTGGATTGCACCCTTAAGTTCAAGCAAGATTGGATCGCTGTCTTGGTTTTCCTTAACCTCCACTAGCAATGAAGATTTGGTCCCATTCTGAACAGTTACACCATTTTTTGATATGCTTATAAGGCGGACTCCTATGTGAGCAAGCATGTGAACATCCTTCATTAGCTCCTTACTTTAGTACGCAACATGGGCTACACTACCCTTATATAAGATGCTAAGATCATCTGCTACTACATTTGCCTTACCAGGATAGTAATGCACAATCATATCATAATCATTACGGAACTCAAGCCATGTCCTCTAGCGATGATTCAACTCTTTCTGGATGAACACATACTTAAGGATCTTATGGTAAGTGAACACATTTATGGGAACACCATAAAAGTAGTGTCTCCAGATCATGAGTGCAAACACCACTCTTTCAAGCTCGAGGTCATGAATTGGATAGTTCTTCTATGCACCTTAAGTGTTCTAGAAGCATATCCTATAACCTTATCTCGCTACATAAATACACAACCTAGGACAACTCTGATGCATCATAATATATCACATAACCATCTAAACCTTTTTGTATAGTCAGGATGGGAGCTGTAGTCAATCTAGTTTTCAATTCTGCAAAGCTTTCCTCACAATCATACGACTGTTGAAACTTGACTATCTTCAGAATTAACTTACTTAATGGTGACGCTATGGATGAGAATCCTTCCATGAACCTTATATAATAACCCGCTAGACCTAATAAAGTTCTGATGTCTGTAGCAAAGGTAGGCATGGGCCATTGTTTCACTACTTCTATATTATGTGAATCCACTCGGATCTCTTCACTAGATATAATGTGACCAAGGAAAGCAACGAATTTCATCCAGAACTCACATTTGCTAAATTAGCAAATAATTGCGATCCTTCAGAGTCTACAGAACAACTCTCAGATGACTTGCATGTTTTTCCTCATTCCTAGAATAAATAAGGATATCTTCAATAAAAATGATAACAAACAAGTCTAAGTACTAGTTGAACACTTTATTCATCAAATACATGAAAGTTGCATCAGCATTTGTTAGTCCAAACGGCATAACTACTAATTCATAATGACCACACCGAGTCATGAAGGCTGTCTTTACAATGTCACTATCTCTAACTCTAAGCTGATGATAACCCGAACTGAGGTCTATCTTTGAGAAAAGGCTAGCGCCCTAAAGTTGGTCAAACGTCATCAATCTTGGGGATCGAATACTTATTCTTTATTATGACATTGTTCAACTTTCTATAGTCAATTTACATTCTGAGACAACCATCTTTCTTCTTTACGAACAACACTTGTGCACCCCATGGTGAAATACTAGGTTTGGTAAAGCCCTTATCTAGAAGGTCTTTCAACAACTCTTTCAATTTCTTAAGCTCTATTGGAGCAATTCTATAAGGGGGAATGGAAATAGGTTTGGTATCTAGAAGGAGTTCAATTCCACAGTCGATTTCCCTTTCGGGAGGGACTCCGAGAAGATCTTCTGGAAATATTTCTAGAAATTCACAAACTAATTAACTGACTCAAGAATTGGGGTTTCAGAGATAGAATCCTTAACCAAAACTAGATGATAGAGTTAGCCCTTGCATATCATCTTTCTGGCCTTAAGGTAAGAAATGAATTGACCCATAGGATCTAAGCTACTACCGTTCTATTCTAAGATTGGTTCGTCTGGAAACTTAAAACGAACAATCCTAGTTCTAAAGTCGACTGAGGCATAAAATGAATGTAACCAATCCATACATAGAATGACATCAAAGTCTACAATTTATAACTCTACAAGATCTGCTAAGGTAAGAGACTATGACAGGGCAATTTCTATATACCCGTCAAGATATAACTAGGTCACCTACTGGAGTAGAGACTGAGAAAGGTTCTGATTGTGTTTTTGGACTAACACTGAATTGGACTGCTATGTAAGAAATTACAAAGGAAGAGTAGACCCTAGATCTAACAATGTATAAACATCAAATTTAAAGACTCATAACATACTAGTAACAATATCAGGAGAACCTTCCTGAACCTTGCAAGCTTGAAGAGCATACAAGCTGTTCTGGCGCTAATGAGTTACCCTGCTGAGTGGCGCGATTTGTTGGTGCTGATGAAGTTGTAGATTGAGCTCTACAATTACCACATCCTTGACCCTGTCTATAAGTACAATCCCTCAATTTATGACGAGACTGACCGCACCCAAAGCATCCTTCTTTTCTTGCGAGACACTCACCCGGATGGTTCTTACCACAGTTAGGGAAAGTGGGGTAAGTCTTGGTACTTGAAACACTTCCCTGAGACTTAGGGCCTGGTTCTCTAACCTTCTAGTCATACCTGTTCTTGGAGGATGGAACACTAGTTGACAAAGGGGATAGAGCTGAAAACTTTTGTTGACTCTGCGAGCGATATCAACCACCTGATTTCTACTGAAAATAGTCATAGTTCCTAGTCCTAGCCTTCTTATTCTCCTTAGCTAGTTCCCTAATCTTATCACCCTCAACTTGCTGAGCATGAGTCATAAGCCTAGATATGTTCATACCTCTAAGAAACATAGCACTTCTGCACCAAGTTTTCATAAAATTCGACACTCCATACAAGAACCTATTCATCTGAGCCCTAAAGTCAGCAACCATGTGAGGAGCATTCCTAGAGAGTTGGTTAAAGTTGAGCCCATACTCTTGTACTGTCATGTTTCCGTGCCTCAAATTCATGAATTCCTCAGCCTTTGCTTCTCTCAACTCTATTGAGAAAAAACATGTCCAGAAAGGTCTCACTAAAGAAATCCCAAGTAATATGAGCTGCATCTGTACCCCTATTTTCCTTCCACTGAGCGTACCAGATATGAGCAACATCCTTCAACTGGTATGATGCTAACTCAACCCAATCATTTCCATTGACTTGCACTAATTCAAACACCTTCTTGATATAATCCAAGAAATTCTAAGGATCCTCCTTAGTTTGTGATCCTAAGAACTCAAGTGGATTCATCCTAATAGAGTCACGGAACCTTGCTGCCACTGATCCACCATTTGCATTCATAGGAGCATGAACCTGATTGTTCTGGTTGGTCATAGTCTAAGCCAACATCTGTATAGCATTTCTAAACTCAATATTCAAGACTTTCTGATCTGGGATCGGAGGTGCTGCGTTTGAATTACTGGCATGCGCATTCTTAGTGTTAGCTCTAACAGGAGGCATGATCTGAAACGTAGAATGTCAATTTAGAGTGAAATAAAATCATAACTTACGCACGATAAAAGTAACAAGAACGTGAAGTTTTATAAAACACTTTTTACTGTACCTATCATTATATGAGGTGTACTTCGCACCCATGAAAAGGACTCTACATAGTGCGGAATTTCAGACATCATAGGACTGTTAAACATAGTGCTCTGATACAAAGTTTTGTCATACCCTGAACTAACCCAGAGATGCGGACACGGAACCTAGGACCGCAAGAGCTAACCGTGCTTGATGTTCATGAGCGTACTAAAGATAATAAACAGAATGCCGAAACAAAATCATAAATTAAACTTAAAAGATGGGGGATTTCATTATTCTATAACTGAGGTATTTGAAAACAATGATTTTAATAAAAAGGAAATATTAACTCTATACTAAGCTAACTAACTATGTTTGAAATAAGCCTCGAACTGACTAGAAATGTTGGCATAGACCCCACATAAGTCTAGCAAAAAATGAAAGTAAATGACTAAAAATATTAAATGATCTTATCACTATTGTCCTCAAAATATGAGGACTCACTACTGAATCTACTGACCTGGAGATCAGGAATCAATGTAACCATGATTATGGATGTTTAGAACCTAAAACCTACATCATGAGAAGATGTGGCGTACGTATACATCAATACTTGATGGTACTGAGCATGTAGGATAGAGTAAAGCTGAAATAATACATAACTAATAAAGAGAAAAGCAAGTATATAATATGAACATGAAATAGAATTTGGATGCAGAGATGACTAAATGCAATAACAAATTTATAACATGTGAAAATTGAAACTAGATATACTGATGAATGGTCAATGCACTGGAATATGACTAATCTATGACAGCTACTAATAACCGATAATAAAACCACACGATCTAAATGTGGAGTCCTATGTATACGCCCCATCGAAAGGACCCAATAAACCCTGCCAGACGTGTAAAGGCATGCTGATGTGATCACTAAACTGATGCCCACATAGGGAACTTACAAACTACTTGTCTAATAGTTCTCGGACTATAGGGTACGATGAACCCTACTCCAACTCGGTATTAATGATACTCCCAATGAATTATGTAATTAACTGATTATGACTGAGTTTATGTAAATACAAGATAGCTCAAAACTGAACATGCAAAGTTAGAATGCAATAATTAATCTTGTAATTATGCATTTATAACTAAGGCATGTATATCTTAAATAACAGAAATATCTGACCTACCATGTGTAATTCAAGAACTAACGAAATACATAGCTAGGGTTCTAAAATCCACGCAATGAAGTGAATGATAACATGGAAATATTATTTGGAACATATAACTAATTAATTCATAAATTTCTATTGACGGCTTATAAACCCTAGGTCTAATCATGATATAGGAATGAAGAATCTAACTTAAAAGTAGGGACCCAATGGGTAAAAGGAACCCATTAGTGAAATCCCACATACCTGGTGATTAAATCCATACAAAAATATTTAGATTTTGGGGCTGGAACTGCTGGAACCTTGTTGCATTCTTGAACTAAGGTTCTTGACCTTTTTCTCCTTTCTTGCTTTTAATTTTCTAAGTTCTGATTTATGATTTTTACATAGGTAAGTTTTAGTTATGTTTCTAGGCTTAAACTGACTAAATTATGATAATTTTGGGTCAAAATGATGTAGGGTTTAAACAAAGTGGGAAAAGAGGAAAAGACCCCTAAATTAATTCATGTCGGACCAGAGGACGACCTAAACTGATGGACCATCATTCAATCTATGGTCCGTAGGTTGGGTCTGTTCGACAAGTCTTTACTAAAACGGACGTAACATTTTACTCGGAGGTCTTAATTCAGAGAACTTGGTGGCTATAGAAAGCTAATTCAGTTATATCTTTTCATTGGTTATGGGACGCTAATTCATTTTGTGCTAAGAGTTATGATCATTTTAAGGTGACCCAACTGCATTTTCCACCTAGTTGTCTGCTAATTTCCATCTACATCCGTAGGTTCATCTACGGAACATGTTTCTGAATCGTGGTTCTTGTGAGAGAGTGGGTAAATCGAGTCTTTATCGATGGATATAGACTATAAACCGTAGTCCGACCTTCGAACCGTAGGTCCATCTGTCGTTTTACACTTAGTCAAATTTTTTGGGCTACGTCTTGGGGAAGTTTCAGTCACAATCGACGGATGTGAAGCACGAGCCATAGGTTGGGCTACGGTCCGTCGATTACACCTATTGATTTCTAAAAAGATGATTTTTGGCCTGTTTAGGATACGGGGTGTTACAAAATTGTTCCATTGAGTAGTGTTGTCATTCTCTTCTTATTATAAACTATATAAACCTCAATTAATCATTGAAGGATACTAAGCATATTTTGATCATCATTTCTAAACTCATATTTTCAATTCAACGTAAAGTAAAGAGGGAAGTTCTAAGGTTTTATTTCATGAACAGTAAAGAACTTTCAAATGCTATTTATATAACTAAATGTATACTTATGTATCTATGTTAAATATTGAACTTGAAAGATAAGTTTGAAATTACATATTTTCAAGAATGTAAATGTGTCTAATATTTGAAAAGTATTTAATCAAGTAAGAAGTCCATTTCTTGTAATTGGTGAGTTGAGCAAAATGGTATATCTAGTATTTTGGGAGCAGTATCAAGCACCGAGTTAGGTTATAGTCTCTTCTGATTTGGATTTCCCATAGAACTACGTACCCAACGTAGGATAGGATAGCATTTACTCTTCATGCGACTCATCAGTGCCTCTAAAAAGTCCGATAAGATGGACTCATAGTCACGATATCATTTTATACCCTAATAAAGTATAGATTGTCCCTAGGCAATGTGAGGAAAAATGTTTTTAAAATTGATAGGATATTGGTAATGGTTCTCTGTAAGTGAAACTCCCCATAAGTAAGATATATTATTTTCATGTGGTTTTCACTACATATTATATTGTAAAGCTTAAAAAAATTCACTTTAAATTCAAGTATTAATCTAGTTATGTTGTTTCAGCCCTTCAAAGACATATTAGTGTTTAATATAACATTTTCATGCGCCAATACATTTAATATGTTGATATAATTCGACATGCTTCATTTCATGATGAATACTTAGATAATCAGGATCATCAACAGGTTAATCGTTGAAATTGTTATCCACGCAGATAAAATATTTGATAACGCCTCATTGCTTTAAGGTAACTCCGTTTCATTTTAGTCAGTCTCCTAGAGGTGTTGTGGGTATTTTCCTAACATCCATCGAACATTGTTAGAGGCTTTGTATGTAACAGCCCAAAAACTAATAGACCAACTAAGAGCCACAAGATAGGGTTCTAAGGTCTATTAATGGGAAATAGAGTTGCATGTGAGACTTTATGTGCTTAGAATGAGGAGTTTAATGGTTTAACATCAAGGTACGTATTTTTACTAGTAACGAGATGGAATTTAAGAATTTCTTGGTGCATAGGAAGGGCAACAACCAAGAAAAAGGACAAGCCTAGCCAAAGGGCCAAGATTGCCCAACCTTGGCAGCTACTACCAAAAGGTTGACGACTTGTTATTTCGACCATGTTTGATTGATCTAAACCAAAGACTTGATTATATATAGGAGAAAGGCGTTCTCATACCCTGATACCGCTTTGTGGAAACCTAGAGCAGAAGAAAGTGATGGGGTCCGTAGATATGCCTTAGACGCTTGGTAGGTCATGCCAAGAGACCAGTGCAATATCCGATATTCACGAGACACTTCTAAAGTCGTTGGCTTGACAACAGCCCATCAAAGTGCCCGTGAAGGTGCCTTAGTATATTAGGGTGTTTAGGACATCACATGTATAGGGAGATACTGTTCAGGGGACCACGGTCACACCCACAGACTGTGGTTCCCCTCACATACTTTCCAAATAGTGGTGGTGCGTGGGATAGGGCAACCAAGTGAGGGACATTTGGGTAAATTCCTATTTAACAACGCTTAAGTGGGGGTCGTTTGGTATGTCCTTTATTCACCTTCTTATGATATTCTATGTAATTACACCCCAAATTTAATTCATTTTACATTAGACTCAATTCCTATACAGTAATCACTCTTTTCTCAAATATTTCTCTCTCTAAGAACAATCTCCATTGAAGAAGAAGCTAAGGTCAAGAACAAAGGGTTTATTTCTAAAGTATTATTCTAGGGCGTTGATTAAGGTATGTTTCGATCTTCATATGTGGTTTCTTCAACCAATAGATTTCCCTAGAAATTCCCCTAATTTTTAGAACCCCAAACAAGCTAGGGTTACTTCCAATGTACATATTTTACGTTTGTATGATTCCAATAGGTTCGATACTATTCATATATGATTAATAAAGTGTTGATTCATGATATTATGAATAATTTATGTGAATTTGATGATTTATTCTATCTTTCAAAGTATGTGGGTTTATGTCTTTTGATGAAGAATCGGTGATTCTTTCTAGATTCTCTTGGATTGTCTTCATGGATAGGTGTTGATCAATATTAGTAATATGAAATCATGAACTAAATAGTCGTATTCTAATTTTCAAGGTAGACTATAATTAAGAATGAAATAAGGGAGGTACTTAGCTTAGATAGTATTATGGGATGATATCTCCGCCTTACACAAGTAAGTTTTGAGGGGGCTTGTGTGGTATATGATTTGAATATGAAAGTCTAGGGGTTGAAGTATGAATATATGTATGTCTTACGTTGACTTGTTTTTATATGATGCTTATGTCGGAGTTTATGTTATGATTATGTTATTGTCTCTTATCATTATGAATTATATTGACTAACCATTTTGAGATGTTTTATGTTGGTATGTTATCTTTAATATTTGGTACACTTTTTACTAAAGCCTATTGCCTACATTCAAATCAAATGTAGGATGTTGGCAGATTGATTTGCTTGGAAGCTAGGATCCTAAGTGCAACAAGATTAAGATTGATGAGTCCTCATGGATTCGAGAACAAACCACTTTATGTTCCTTTTGTGTCTTTTCTTATTTTTTAGACTTTATATGGGATGCGTCACAATGACTTTTACTCATGTTATTCATAGATTGTTCAATATAGACATGTTAGAAACACTTTCGCATTTGTAAATGCTTTTCTAATGTATGCTTTAAGAAAAATTTAAATTTTCCCCTTACTTTTCTATGATCTTACGTTATGATGATACGAAAGATTGTATGCCACCTCTTAAATGTCAAGTACGCCACGTTACGTCTAGTGTGTACCCCTGGATGAGTGACAAACATGGTTTTCAGAGCAAAAGTTTTAAAATGGTTCTAATTATTGTCTTAAACCACGTCTATTAGAGTCTTATTCATCGGTGTGTGTAGCGATACATTTATTAATAGGAGGTAGTAGGATGGTTATGAAAAGTTTGACATCTTCATTCTATTAAGTCGTCCTATAGATTTTCTCTGTAGTAGGCTTGTTTTCTAACCCTTGCCTTTGATTTTTCAGGTTATGGATAATACTATGGCGATTACTAGGAGAAAATGATAAAACAATATGGATAAAGACATTCCTTACCAAGTCCAAAATCAAGATCCTCAAAAAGTTACGAATAACACTTAAATTTGGAATGTCACTCTAGTGGAGTTTAAGGCTTCTACGCATTTTTTAGCTCAATCCTTGACGGTGAAAGACAATAAGGTGGTGGATCCAGAAAATACTACAGGGTTAATGAGTGCTTATAAGATTAGGGAGTTCTTGAGAGTGGTGGACCCGCAAACCTCCGGACTTTAGTTGTGCAAAGGTAGAGGAGGATACAAATGGGTTCCTAGATGAGTTGTATAAGACACTTTCTTTCATGGGGTAACCTCTAGGGAAAAGCTGAATTAGCCTCTTATCAATTGAAAGATGTTTCCTATATTTGGTGTGAGAAATGGAAAGATTCTAGGCCGGTAAAGGCTGATCCTGTAAAGTAGGAAACTTTTAAGTCATTTTTCCTTAGGTTTTTTCTCTTCAGATGAGTGAGTCTAAGTTGGTGGAATAATAAGCCCTCTGCAAGGCATCATAAATGTCAAGGAGTATTCTTTGAAGTTTAGTCTTTTGTCTGATTATGTGTATCGTTGGTTGCAAGTCCAAAGGATTAAATGAATCGGTTCATAATGGGGGTTGTCCAATCTAGAATGAGAAGTATGTTGTATGGGAGTGCTTGTTGATGATATTACAACTGACGCCTCATGGTGTTTTCCAATAAAATAGAGAAGTAAAAAATCAAGAAGGAGAGGGATAGGGAGAAGAAGATTTTTAGGGTGGATAATTATAGGTCTGGTGGACATAGTAATTCTAGGAATCGACCAAAGTTTTCTAGACAAGGTCATTCTAATTCTCCTAAGTATAAGTATGAGAGGGTGTCTACCCCTTGGCCATAAAGGGAAAGTTAGTGACTCCTAATGTCAAACTTTCTTTAGGTGTTGTAAAAGGCATGAGGGTAAATATTTGGCCGGTAGAGATGGTTGTTATGAATGTGGTGAGAGTGGACACTGTAAGATAGGGTAAGAAAATGAGACTCCAAATAGGAATAGGTTTAAATCTCTCCAATCCAAGGATGATCAAGAGTGATCTCCACTTGTCCCTTTCTTGTATATACTTTTGCAATGCTACAAAATATTTCAAGTTTTATTTGATTTTTATGGCTTGTTATTATAGACTTAACGTTTTACTTGCATGATTGATGTTTAGAAAATCATATGTGGGCTTAATACCAAGGGGAGATAGTGTACCTATTCTATAAGGTATTTGCATGATTATTTGTTTATATGATTTCTATATGCATGTTATGATGTTGTGTAGGTCTTGTAAGTATGGATATAATTGCATTATGTTGCCTCATGTTGTAGCATCCTTTATTCAATGTAAATTTTAGGCTCCATGAATTTATGTTGACCATGTGGTAGCTAGGATATATTAGTTCCTCATTGGGAATAAGTACATATGTCTCTTGTATTCATTTTAAGGTTGCATTAGATATGTTTACCTTGGAATTAAATTCCTTGGTTGGTGGTTTACATGTAGATGTAGTGCATCCATGATTTGATTATATTCTAGGGTCATTTCCTTTAATATGTGTTCTGAATAGTAATTCGTAGAGAAGTTTACCCAAGGAGAAGATATTGTAACACCAAGGAAACTAATAGACAAGTATAAAGCCAAAAGGTAGGGTTCTAAGGTGTGTCGTATGGGAAATAGAGTTGTAGATGAGACTTTATGTACTTATAATGAGGAATTTAGAGTTTTAACGTGAATTTATGTATTATACCTAGTAGCCTGGATGACCTTTTAAACTTTGGTGGTTCATGGGAAGGGAAACCACAAAGGCAAAACGGCGAGCCTAAGCAAAAGAACAAAGGCTACACGATCTTGAAAGCTATTGCCCAAAGATAACGGCAACCTTCAGGACAAGTGGTGTACAACAAGGTCTGTGAAGTGGTCCATGGAGATGCCTTAGACATGAAAGAGGACATAACAAGAGGACAAGACACTGCCCCAACTTCACGACCCGTAGACTTAAACACGGCCCGTTAAAGTGCCCGTGAAGGTGCCTTAGTGTTTTAGGATCATGTAAAGTTGGGGTCGATACTTCTAAAGGGACGACGGGCACCACAACAAACCGTGATGCCCTTCACATACCGTCCAAGTTGTCGTGGTGCCTCGGATGGGGCTGCCATGTGAGGAACAATTGGGTAAATTCCTATTCGACTAGGTTTGAGTCGAGGTCGTTAGGTATAAATTTTCTTCACCTATTTATAATATTTTAAATAAGTAACCCCCATGTTTATTTCACATTACATTAGACTTAAATATAAAACCCAATTCACTTCTCTCTCAAATATTATGTGTGTAAGAAGAACCTCCATTAAAGAAGAAACAAGGGTTGAAGCTAACGTCAAGAACAAAGTGTTTAATGATAAATTCTTTTAGTAGGAATTTTATTCAGTTATATTTAGATCTTAATGTATGGATTATTCCACCCATATAATCCCCTAGAAATTCACCTAATTTTTGAAGAAGAAGCCCAATCAAGCTAGGGTTACTTCCAATATATGGATTTTAGGTGGATATGGTTCAAATAGCTTTGATACTACTCATAAATGATTAATTTAGTGTTTATTCATGATATTATTTAGAATATATGTGAATTCCCTTATTTACCCAAATTTCAAAGTATGTGGGTTTGTGTCCTTTGATGACAAATTGATTATTCTTGCCTTATTTTCTTTGATTTTTGTCAAGAATGGGATTGATTAAAGATTAGTAATATGAAATCATGAACTAACTAAAATTATGTATGTATTATTGAATATGAATTTATATGATTAGAATTAGCTATGCTTAATGCTTGTGACTAGTATCTATCTTGATCTAGACTAGTATGATCATTGTGGAGTACAACTTTAATATTGGAATTGAAGTCATAGTTTTGATCAGTAATGCTTAGAAAGTAAGTATATTATGATGAGACATATTGTATACATGTAGAATGTTGAAGGTCAATCACCTAAAATGAATCATGCTTGTTAGAATAGAATAGGTAGAGGTTGAGTTTTTAGATCCCCTCTTGAAGAGCTGCATTATGTAGCATGGGACGCTAGATCTCCTGCTAGCTTTGCTTGAGGAATTAATCTCTCCTACTATTTGATTTAACTACCATTGAGTGTTTTTCATGGTAGATTACATTAGTATAAGATTGGTTGCCTAAGATTGAGGACCTACAATCTCTTATGGGTGGCTTGAACTAGACCATTTAGAATGTATTTCGTTGTATCTTGACTTTTTTTAGGCCAAGACCATTTCATGGTAGCTTAAAAGAGACATCAGAATATCTTAAGGACAACTTAGGGTTGAGGATTCACACTCCCCTAAAGATAGCTTTCATCCTATTGAATGGCTGCATTTGTATCCTTCCTTTGATAGCATATATTTTATGATCGACTGATTTTCCATGGTAATTATTTATAGCATGGTAGTATGATATTCTTGCCAGACATAAATGAAACATATCTAGCATTGAGTAAGTTAGCCTGAAAAATTACTTAGTGTGGGTGATAATATGGGATGTAATTTGTACATGGCACAAGTATGAGTTGCAGCTGCTTATGAAGTGTACTCTTATGTGACGTATACCTATCTATGATTGTTGCTATAGTTGTTTTTCATGATATTAATTGACTAAACGTGATAATTCCTTGTAAAAATGAAAGTAGATCAATAGTAACACCTACAAATGATGAATAGGAATAAGGTGACTTCAAGGATTTGCTTAGTGTGTGTTGTATTATGGGATGCCCAACATGTATTGAACAAGTGTGTCTTGAGGTTACTTATGGGCATAGTGTTCTTATGATATTAAAACCTATGACTTCACTACGAAGGTGGACTATGACCAAAGAGACGTACTTAGCTTAGACAGTATTATGGGATGTCATCTTGGTGTTGCACAAGAATGCTTGGAAGTGGCTTGTGAGGTAGTTCACTTGAATATAAAAGAATAAGGGTTGAAGTATGAACTTATGTATGTATTATGTTGATTTTTTATCATATTATTCTTAAGTTGCAGTTATATTATGATTATTTTATTGTCTCTTATGATTATGTCTTATGTTGACTAATCATTTTGAGATGTTTTATGTTGGTATATGTTAGCGTTCATACCTGGTACTCTTTATTCTAACGCAGATTCCCTAAATTCTAATCAAATGTAGGGTGTTGGGAGATTAAATCTCCTCGAAGCTAGGTTCGTAAGTACTAGAAGATTGAATTGTTAAATTCTCATAGCTTCGAGGACAAGCCCCTTTACATTCATTATATGCATTTTATTATGTTTTAGACTTTATATGCATTGCATCCCAATGACTTTATTCATTTTATTCATAGATGGTTCGTGAAAAAAATGTTAGAAAGACTTTCACTTTTATTAAATGCTTTTCTAATGTATGGTTTAAGAAATCTAAAGTTTCTCCTTACTTCTCTATTATCTTATGTTATGATGATGCTGAGGGTACCCCTGGGTCGTGGCATCATAGATAGATTGAGTAGATGTTTTACATTGTTTTCTTAGGATGTTTTGGTTAACTTATGGTTAATGTTATTTCAAAGACATGAGTATTTTAAGACATTCTCAAATGTTCAAGTATTCACCTATTTAAGCTTCCACATATTGTTTAATATCATGTAAGTCATGTATCAAGGCCAAGGCTTGGTTGGGCTTCAGAAATAGTTCTCGAGAGCCGGTAACACCCAGGGCATAAGCTTGAGGCATGACGTAATCTTTAAATCTATTAACCAAAAAAAATAAAGAAACACAATAAAGATGACGTAGTGGAAGACAGAAGACGGTCTAAATTAATATGAAAACAAAATTTCTTTGAAAATGTAGAAAGCATAGGAGTTTATGCTATCACCAAAAAGGATGAAGTTCAAGTAGCCAACCAACAGAGCAATAGGATTCTCTGGACATAGATTAATTTCAAAGATCCTGCATAAATATCATTATTAGATAATTTTTAATTGTAAAAATAACATGAAAGCCATCAACTTCTCAAGTGTTCCACTAGATATCAAAAAAATTTTAATTCATGAGAGATAAAAAAATATAACACCCATGAATTATCCGTAGTTGGAATGACTTAATTAATTTTTCTTTTAAGTGTTACTTTACACATAGATTGACTGAAAAACAGCTTAAGCATATAAAAAAACATATGTGTATTTATAAGAAAAAAAGTTTCTTGTACGTTCAATCAACAGAGTCAATCTTCATCATCATCATTAATATGCATTTGTAATTATCACCAATCATTATTATTCTACCTTATCACTATCAATAATTACAATTATTATATATGGCTAATAGGTATCATAATTTTACAATAACGTTACAATTTTCTATAAATATCATCCATTACTAATTATCAACAATCAGCAACCATCTACCATAGAAACGATGTTGCCAACAACTGTGCCATACGATACTATCAATAAACAACATCATCAATCAACACCATCCCGAATCAGCAAACAAAATCAACGTCGTTAGTCATTACTATATCAATTTTCCTATAAATCATTAAAATTATTTTAATGATATAATATAAGATTAATTTTTAAAATGAATATCATATTGATTAGGTTTTAAATAAATAATTACACAAACACACATACACACGCACGCGTGTGTGTGTATATATATATATATATATATATATAGATATATATATATATATATATATATATATATATATATATATATATATATATATATATATATATATATATATATATATTTATCTATCTATCTATCTATCTATATATATATAGATAGATAGATAGATAGATAGATACATAGATAGATAGATAGATAGATAGATGTTGTTGAAAAAATTATTAGTCTTAATATTTTCAATAAAAGTTGTACGGTAAAGATAGAGTACTAGACTTATTAAGCCTCAGGTAAGTTCAAAGGTTATTGGATGTGTTTGCTATGAAGGAAAATGTTTTCCATGGATATATTTTCCTAGAAAATGTTTTCCTGGAAAATATTTTCCTGGAAAATGTTTTCCTGGAAAATATTTTCCTAGAAAATAAGTAGATTTTGGACTTATTTTCTCATTTTGGTTGGTGAGTTGAAAATATTTTCCGGAGATGATTTCTAGTGTTTGATTTATGACTGAAAAATATTTTTTGAGGGACATCTTTTCTTTTTACTAGACTAAAAAATAATTTATTCTATTTGTATTCCTAGGAATTCTATTTTTTTTATTATTTCTGCTTTCTTTTTGCTTAAACTTATTCCTGAGTGTTGTATTATACATATAAATTTTTCTAATAATCTTATGTGTTCATCTTGTGTTTTATAATATAATAATATATCATCAATATATACAACACAATTTTCTAGTTGTTTAAAATAGTTATCCATAAAATGTTCAAATCTAACTGGTGCATTTTTATATTCAAATGGTAATACATTCCATTCGTAAAATCCTTGTGGTACTGTGTATGCTGTAAGTTTTTTAGATTCTTCTTCTAATTTCAAATGATAAAATCCTGATTTACAATCAAATTTACTAAAGTAATTATATCCCTGTATTTGTCTTATTTTTAATATTTTATTTGGTATTGGATAATTATATGTTTTAGTTTTTGCATTTAAATTTCAATAATCAATGACCATTCTACTTTTTCCTCTTTTTTGTTCACTATATTTATTAACAATAAATTCCGGACTTGTATGTTTACTATTACTTTCTTGTATATATAAATTTTTTAGTAATTCACTTATATGTAATTTAAATTCATTTAAGTCATTAAAATTATATTTTAATGGTTTTGTCATTATTATACAATTCAGTTCAATTTTTACTTCTGTTTTATGTTTTTCCCATTCTTGTAAAGGATCTCTATCATACAATAGTTCTAATTTTTCTTGGATTATTTTTACTTTATTTAAGGAAAATATAATTAATTCTATTCTAGGGTCTTCTTCTTTTATATTTTTTATTTTTTGTGTAATTTTTCAGTGCCTTTAATCGATTTTGTTGTTTTTCTTCTTTTGTTACCGACTCTTTTTGCTCCTATCTTTTGTTTACATGGTGTTGTGAACCACCAGTGTGTTTTTGTTATTATATGTGGATATAATTTTTCTAAAAATGACATTCCTAATAAAATATCCTTTGTTGTTAGTTCAAAATTATATATTTCGTTTACATTTAATATTTTATCCCATATTTGTATTTTTATACCTTTTGTCTTGTATGTGATCATACTTCCTTCATAATTAAATCCTGTTACTACTATTGGTGTTTTTAACTTTTCCCACTTTTCTTCTAGTAAACAATTGTATTTACATATATTAGCCTCTGCTCCAGTATCTATCATTGGTGTATAATATCTTTTATAATATCCTTCTATTATTATCTTCGCGAGTATATTTATTTTCATATATTTATATTAAAGTTCTTTTTATTATGAATTTTTTATTTTGATAATTTATCGTTAGTTGTTTATATTTTATATTATATGGCTTTACTTGTTGTAGCCATTTTATTCCTAGTGTTATATTCTCATTTCCTTGATATATTTTAAATTTTATTATCATTGGTATACGTCCAATTATTATTTCTTGTTCTGTTATCTCTTCAATATTTATTAATTCTTTCGGTAACTTTTGGCATGAGTGTTATGTAGTTATGATTTTATCTTCCATTACTAACTCTCTTGTAATATAGCTTTCTTCTTGTCCTGTATTTGTTAGTATTAAATATTTCCTTTGTTCTATTATTCCTGTTATATAATAAGGTGTGGTTTTATTTCTTCTTCTATTAATCTTTGTGAACTAATATTTATTCTTTTGGAAATAAATTGAAGAACTCATTTTTATGAAGTTTGTGATATATCATTATTACTTATTCTTTTTTATGTGCTTAGTCTTTCTTGTACTATGTCTAAATCTCCTTCTATATCAATTTCGTTATAACTATAGTCATTATTATCTATAACCGTAACTATTTTTTCAAAGAGGTTTTCTATCTTAATTTTTTTTTGTTATTTTTTTTTGCTGTTATTTTATGTTTTGTTGTTAAAACAAATAATTTTTTACATCTAGCTGTAAATATTTTACTTCCGAGTGCTAGCTCTATTCCTGGCATCTTCCAATATAATACTAATGATTTATCTATGTTCCTATCATTAATTGCTACTGAATAATTATCACTTATTATAAATTTAATTTTTTGGTATATTAAATTACCTTTTACTGCACTTATTTTACTTTTTTCTATAGGTTGTATAATTCTTTCATCTGCTAAATATATTTTTATAGGTGTATTTATTCCTTCTCTAAAACATGCGTTTATTAATATTTCATGTCACGACCCAAAACGAACCGCGAGTGGCACCCACACTATCCTACTATGTGAGCGAACCAACAAATCTAAACCCCAACATTTACCAATATTTAAACCATAATGAACAAAACACAATGCGGAAGACTCAAAATCTTATTAATATAACCAATAATAAGCTTCTACAGTTTTATCAACTATCATCCCCAAAATCTGGAAGTCATCACACCAAGAACATCTATCCTCAAATTACTAAATCTAAGAGTATTTAAAAAGCTAAAATAAGTAAAAGAAATGGTCCATGTCCGAACTTCAAGACATCAAGACGTGAAGGAGATAATCTAGTCCGAGCTAGGAATAATAGCTCACCCTGAAATATGATATGCTGGAGACTTGCTAGAGTTGAGGACGAGTCGAAGTCGATGGTACGTTTGCTGCACTCCACAAATAACAAAGAGAAAAATACAAGTAGGGGTCAGAACAAGGAACACGTACTGAGTAGGTATCATCGGCCAACTCAAAATAGAAAGCAATATATATCGAATAATAAAATAAAATCAACTACAATACTCAACAGGTGACAACAACAAGGACAAGAACCATTGACCACAACACCAAGCACACCTATGAGGACTCAAACCTCCACACCATACTCATTTGGGAAATTGGTTCTTTATTGAGTATATTACCATAATTCAAGTTTCATTCTCTTTATTCTTCTTGTGTCGGAACATGACACTCCGATCCCCTAATACTACATGTCGGTACGTGACACCCGATCCCCTAATACTACGTGTCGGTTCGTGACACCCGATCCCCTAATACTACATGTCGGTTTGTGACACTTGATCCCCTAATGCTACGTGTCGGTTTGTGACACCCGATCACCTAATACTACGTGTCGGTTCGTGACACTCGATCCATTAACCTCATTCTTTTAGTTCACCAAGCCTTCTTTTATGTCAAGGCGTCATCATTAATAGAGTGGATTTAAGGTTTTTGAGATTCCACAGTATCATCATTATAATCCATCATTATTTACATAATCACAATCATGCAACAACACAATTATGCGCATAGAAGACTTTACAATACCACCCAATACATATCAATCGCTATTTAGAGTTTACTATGAAATAGCATAAACCATAACCTACCTCCACTGAAGAATCGTGATCAAGCAAGCTACTTCCCAATGCCTTTGCTTTCCTCTTCGCTTCTCCCTTCTCTCGCTCGTTCTCCCTATTTTCCTTCTCCAAATTCTTTTTCTTTTACCCTAATTATCATATAATTCATTATGATGAAAGTAACCCATTATTTATTTTAAAGTTATCTCCTTTAAACCCCATTTAATTAAATTATTAAACTTACCACACTAATTTCCTAATTATAATCAGGAATAGTCCAAAACACCCCTTAAAACTTTTAGCAGAAATCCGACCCAGTCGAGGTTACGCAACTTGTGACGGCCCATCGTGCCTGCGACGGTCCGTCCTGCAGGGTCGTCACAGAGTTCAGAGACTCAAATTTTGTAAAGGGATTTGCGATGGTCTGTCGTATCTACGACGGTCCGTGCTGCAATTTCATCGCGAAGTTCAGAGAGTTGATCCCCGTACCCAGATTTCAGAGTTTAAATGTTTTGTAACGGAGATCCTCGATGGACCTTTGTGCTTATGACGGTTCGTCCTACCTGTCATCGAGGGTAATGAGGAGGGCAGCAGGAGAATTACACAAGTGTGGGACGACGGAGTCCGTCACGGTCCGTCGTGACCATGACGGTCCGTCGCATGAGCCATCGACCTAGTCAGCTTTTTATCAAAAGTAATTCTACTGCTCGAAACGACTAAACAGGTCGTTAGATTTCAGTTCCTCCTAAATGAACATATTTAATTGGGTTTTTTGCATTTATATATTGTATTTCTTTATTAATTATTCTCTTATTTATTATTGGTATTTTAGCTTTTCCTTTGGTATACTTACAATCTATGATATATTCTCTTTGGCTTACTACATAATATTCTTCCTTTTGTCTTTTAAACTTATTTTTTTATTTTTGGTACTTCTAATATTTTTTCTACACTTAGATCTAATTCTTTTCTTTTTATTTGTTCAAATATACTATTAAATATTATTTTTTCTTCTAAAGTTTCTTCATCTTGACATTCTTCTTTATTTATTATTTGTATATATGCTTCAGTCATCTATATTATAAAGTTCATTATCTTATTCTAATTCTATGTCATTACTTATTTCATTTTCTGACATTACATATATACAATCTTCACTTTCTAAATCGTAATCGATATATTCTATTTGTGTATATTTTTCATTTTCCATAATTATTCCAGATATCTGTTTTTTTCTTTGGATTTTTAAGTAGCCAGTACATTCCGTTATTTTTCTTTTTGGTCTATATGGTCTTTTAGTTTTATAATTTTTTATTTAATACTTCATTCTTGATTTTTTATATTTATATGTTGATCTATATTTTTTATAATTCTTATTTTTATTATACTTCTTTTTATAATACCTATCTGTGCAACCAAATTGAGGTGCTATTTTATTTTTGCAACATGCTAAGTGTTTTAGTAATACTTTTTCCATTTTTATGTCTTCTTTATGCTTTTCACATAATTCTCTAAACCATCTTCTTAAGAATTTCATTCTAGCTCCTAAAGTATCTGTTAATTCAGCTTCTTTCCAAGTTTTTATTATTTTTGAACTAGAAGGTTCTGGTAATTTTGTAAAATATAATTTTCTGATTTCTTTACTTTCTTCCATGTTATATGTTCCTTTATAATAATATTCTCTAAATGCGCATGTATATTCATTTATATAAAACACATTCCAAATTGCCAATTTTGCCATTAAATTTCTATGTATAATTTTTTTTTTTTTTTTTGTTCTTCTACTTCTGTTGTCATACTACTAAATTCATTTCTTATGACTATTTATGTTTATTTAATATTTCCATGGATGTTGTAGCTATTTCTCCATTAAATTTTTTATTATTTCTTAAAGTCTTTATACTCTCTTCTGTTAAATTTTGTAACCATAATTTTACTGTTCCTATAAGCGTCCTTTCAATATATCCTGCTGTTTCCGTCATTCCTATTTTATTATCTATTAATTTGTCATGACCCAAAAATGGACGTGATGATACTCGTCTTATCCCACCAAGACAAGTCATCCTAAAACTCAACCATTTCAATAAGTGCGGAAGCAAAATATAAGTAACTTAATAAAAACCCCAAAACCTGGTAGTCACGTGTACAAGCCTCTAAAATATTACAATTGATTCAAACGAAAACTCAAGTCTCAAATGAACTTGTTTCTAGAATAAAAGAAGATCATGATTAAGGAGAAGAAAGTCTGCTGAGATGGAAACAGCTACCTCACAAATATCCAAGAAGCCTGGGAAAAGAAGAGAATGACAAGTACAACAAAAATCCAGGCTCATAACCTACAAAAAATTTTGTAGAAGCAAGGGGTGAGTACCAAACCACATGGTACTCAGCAATTAAACTTCTAAACACAGGCTAAAGGGATGAAATACAGGTACTCCTACCACCCCCAACCGAACCTCCACAACTACAACCTTCATTAAAATCAACCTAACCTAACAGCTCACAGTTTACATAGCACGTAGCTCAATAACAACAGTTAGAAAAATTACATATCATCAACAACGACACTTTAACAAATTACATATCCTCAATAACAATACTTAAACAAACTACATATCCGCAATAACAAGCTCAATATTGATCAATCACAAGTTCCGCAGAAAGGCAATCAGAAGATCAGCAAAACACGATATGAAATTACTAATGATAAGTATGTGCAATGCAATGGAATGCAATGTCAAGTATAATGATGCATGTCTGACCTAGTGTTACACACCCGCAGTCTCTCAGTCCGGGACCCATGGGAGACATTATCTGTCCATGCATCTATCGTGGCGCACGACATGACCCTCGATATTAGTAACCATCGCGGCACGCGATACATCCCTCGAAATATAGTATCCATCGCGGCGCGCGATACGTCCCGCGAAGTGGTGCATCCTCTTAAGTACCCATTCTTTCTCAATGCACATAACACTTGTCACAACCAATGCCTCAGAATAATGCAGGTGACAAGTTCACACAAATAATAAGGTGATGACCATTTTCATAACATCGCACAATTCACAACCACACAAACATGAAGTTACATCAACAATGATTCAACAAGCCTTCAACCCTTTCTCAACACAACACACATAAACAATTAATTACATTGCCTTTTGTTATCCCCATTTTTTTAATCATTAGAATTAATCAATGTGGACAAGTCAACCCATCACCAATTCTGTTACTCCCACACATATACCACAAGGAAATACACACATTTCATACACTAAACCAAAGTTTAGAAATCCACTTGCCTCAAATAGTCGAACAATGACTCCAAAACTTGAGCCTTCCTCTTTTGGTTGACTTTCAAACCAATAAAATCTATTCAAATAAATAACCACAATATAATTTCAAAACTAACAACATTCATATTGCTATATCTCTATCTTAGGCCCAAAACTCATCCAAATTTATAATAAAATTTCTAAATCTTTATTCCAACCAATTGATCAAATCTCATATTTTCTGAATTTCAAGTTTAGGGTTAAATCTTAATTCTCCGAATAACATAATTATAATTATTTTTATATATCATAATGCACCCACTATTTAACACATATATCAATATATCAAAACTTGAACACTAATATGATAATCAAATGAAAATAATTAAAGCCGAAACTAACTGCCCAACACATCAATGGCAGACTACAAAACTATGTGCTGAAACCACTTATTTTTAATGTTCCAATTCATATTTATCGTTCCACTATTAATAATCCTAATCTTGGAGTAATCATTGTCCAATGATTAGGACTAATCATTGTACAATGATTGAACCATAATACTTATACACATTTATAACACCAAGTTCACAAGTTCACATATTAGTATAAATTATACACGTTTTAACCTAAAAATCTATTCCTAGTTACACAAAAATTTAATAGAAAGGATAAGAATAATTACCTTGATATCTCGAGATAAAAATATCGTTGTTTCTCCTCCTTTTTCCTTTTCTTTTCTCCCTTTCTTTTCTTTTCTCCCTTTCTTTTATTTTCTTATCTGCGTATTCTTTTTTCCACAAATCGTTCCATTTTTTTTCTCATAAGTTGTGTGCGGCTTCAACCATTTAGGGCACTTTGCCCTTTTATTATTTTTTTTTTATTTATTTGATTTTCTTTTTTCCTATTTTTTTCTTTTTTCATTATTCTTAGCAACAAAATAATCCTTTATTAAATCTAAAAATTATGTCACTCATTCTTATAAGTCATATAAATTATTTAAAAAATCTACTAAAAAGGTTAATACAATAATGCTGGTTAAAATTTCTAAAACGACTAAGAGGATCATTACATTATCCACCACTAAAAATCATGTTCGTCCTCGAACATAAAGTAGGAGAAGGAAGAATAACTAACACGACCAAAAACTTGAGGTATGATTTTTAAAGTCGTGTTCATCTCTCCAAGTGATCAATTCATCTTTAGCACATTCCATTAAATATCAACTACCAAGAACTGAAGTTTTGAATGAAACTTCGGAAGATTTACATATCACGCAATAAACCAACCAATGAACCTAATCTATACAGAAGCCCATTGGAACGTAACACAATCATCACAACAAATCTTTACTTACATAACAAGGATAACGTTCTGAATCCATACCCACTACAATCTGAAGTGTACCTAGATCAACGATCACATACACCTACTACACAAACCATCATTGACCTTATTAAGATTCCCTTGTCACAACCTAATGTTTTCATGAGCTTAAACTTTGAAAATCTGATCTTTAGACATTGAATACTCATCAAGGGATAATCAAACATATATAATTCAATTAAGAACAAGATCAAGTAAGCACCCAACAAATGGTACACGCTAGTATGCAGAACCTTTTACAACACTGTCGGATAACCATAACTATTCATGAAAGCTCTTTTGTAAGTTCTCATAAGCAAGGTTGTGCATATAAAAATAGTGGTATATTTCTAATTTTTCAAACAACATCAAATATGCCATAACCGAAGTGAAGAAGTCTAACCAAGGATCCTACCCTATCAAGAAGACATAGGAGGATTGGTATATCCGATCCACCACTAGGAATTCACCAAGAGATGTAAAAAAAAAAATTGGGCATATGCAATGAATCATACTCCAAATCATGTCCGAAATGAAGTAGGTGGTCAACTTAAGAATATATGGAATCAAGGTCGAATAACACTAGATACTTTCTCCATAATTCTCATATCAATATATTCATTCGTCTGACTACATCCCTCAACTAATTTTTTTTTATTTAATTTTTTTTCAACCCAAAATCAACCAGTCTGATCTCCATTACAATTTTACACACGCTGGATTTGCCAAACCTTGCATATTTCTCACAGTACTCCATCAAAGCCAACACTATTAATATTAACAAATATCATAACCACACCAACCATTTACCTTACTTTCATACCGTCATTACGTATCACATTCTCCTTAGAAAGCACATTGTAGTCTCCAAGACTTTGAACCATGGTTTCTTATCTTTCCATTTAAGCATCCCATAATAGATATAAGTCACACCCAAGACCGATAACACTAATTTCAAATCTATATTTCTCCTTTAGGGTGAAATAATTATGTCACACTTAATGTCAAGTTCACCTAAACTTTCACATACCATTTTCCACCGCCATCTGTACCATCATTTACCTCATGCGATAACTCAAAGAAACCCTTGATCACTCCAATATTTATGTATACTATAATCTCATAACTTCTACTCACCATAAAATGCCTATGTAACACATTATAACTATCTATTTTGTCTCGTCAACAAAATAATTTTAATCCCCTCCAATCCTCATTAATTATGTAAAACTGTAGGTCCACACTATTTAACATCCATTTGTTACTTAATCACATTCTGAACAACCTAGCTCGACATAACCATGTATAATCTTCCTTACATCATTTATTGTAACCCAATCAAAACATAATATTTAGAAACGTTAATAATAAACCCATAGTAAGTAGGTGCCGAACTAGTTCACATCTCATAGTTATATCTAAACTCAAAGGAGAAATCACTACAACCATCACCTCCGAATCCAATGTTTGTACGAGAGGTCTTAATGTTCCTTTGCCTTTCTTAAAATCTTTTCACGACGGAAATTTCAATAACTTGAACTCTTCAATACACCATAATTTTTCTACTTTTTGCTAACTCACTTACCAATTTTTTTTTTTTTAGCCAACAACATGGGAAACCTTAGGTATAACAATCAAAAGTAACCAAATGTACTACTCAATTGTAAGTCCTTCTAAATGCTTCATACTCAATGTGATCGATCATTTCTTACCTTACCAATTCATACCTTGACAAGATACACTATCACAAATCTAAACTTTCCATGTAAACTTGAAGTTTTGATCCTAACCATGTAACACAATCCCATTACGTT
Organism: Solanum peruvianum; assembly: GCA_027705065.1. Taxonomy (NCBI): domain Eukaryota; kingdom Viridiplantae; phylum Streptophyta; class Magnoliopsida; order Solanales; family Solanaceae; genus Solanum; species Solanum peruvianum. The sequence continues at coordinate 21,427,011 of JAKWJD010001761.1, forward strand.
ACAGCATTAGCTCATACCAAAAAAAAGATTTACTTAATGTATTTTACTTATCGTTGATCGCCTCTTCATTGACCCTACCATATCTTTTTCTAAAAATCTTATCGTACTCCTTACCAAATCAAAACCACAAAAGAACTAATCATCATACTCGAGTTGAACATCCGTACACTACTTTCTCAAGTTTTATCCAATAGTTTATTTTTGTTTAACAATCTGTTGAACTTGTGACACTATATTATATCATAATCTGGAAGAAATAGGTAAAATCACTTGTCTCTGAACCCAATTCTCCAAATTCCTTTGAAGATACATCCTCAACCCTTGCAAACAATGTAAAATAGCCTAGTTTTATCCTCGCTATGAAAGTTAAACTATTTACCACTAATTCATTCCATTATAGCTCTAGCTCCTTTTAATTTTATTTGATGACATCCCAACTCCTTTTAAACATTGCCATAAAACCACACTACTTATGAAATAGAAACAACCATAACCTTAGATACTCAAAATTCATCATTACCATAAAAAATTCGTTTTGACCAACACCCGTATCATATAGTTGCATTTCAATCATAATGCGTCATAAAATAATCATCACGCTTAGTTCGTCATTTCCCTCACTACGAATTTAGCCTCGCCATTAACATGAAAATCCAAACCTAGTTATGCCAACCATCCAAGGTACTTACTCAATTTATATGCACTTTCTTACTAAAATCCTCAATTACATTCACACAAGTATACTTTTTGAGACTTAATTTACCTATAAGTTTATCATCCATATTTCCACTTCCATGGAATTTAGGATGAAATGAACACTCATTTTCAATCCACAAAATGCATTTTACAGCCTGAACATATCAATATCATACCAAAAATCCACCACTAAAAGCTTCCTTATAAATAATGCTTTACACATCCACTCGTACTAACAAGCTAGTTGGTATCTCGAATATGAATTCAACACCAAATCTTATCGTATGAGCATGTAATACAACAGATAACTCCTAAAGTAGTTAGTATTTGCACTTAACATCAACATGTCAGTTTTCATGTACCCCTAGAAACACATCTTGAAAATTCGTTACATCCACCATAAGAACATATCATATCTATTGAGAAGATTATTTTCAAATAGGTCACACACTTTATCCATCAAATAGCTGTAAAATATTACCAGATTAGTTTTGTATCTAACCCAAGCTATATGTATTCTTTCGTAAGCAAGGTCAATATCAGAAGTAACAAACTCCATAATTCTAACCAAGTACCCTCAGTACCATTGTAGTAGTCGTATCATGACCTTCTTTGGTATACACTCAATCTGTGAAACCACATAAGGGATTCTGACCTGAATTGGTGCAACATCATTTGTTGAGTAACTCATTAATGGTATGACAACTATATCAATTGTATTTTCAAGGTTACACTATTTATTATCTAGTTAATTCTTCAAACATTTAACTTCTAATTGTAGAATCACTCCATATTTTGCTTATACCAGATAAGTACTATATTTATTATTATTATTTTACAATGATAACTAACCTTACTCAACTCTTTCAAATATGATCACACATTCATTTCATAAGTATATTATTTCCACCTTAATACCAGATCTAACACCAAACCAATACACGACATGCCAATGATTCACAAAATGAACTACGCACGACTCATCACATAAATGAGAGAGAATGGAGTAAAGCGATAAGAATATAAATGGGACCAAGTACGCACAATAGTGATCCAAGAAGTGAAGATATTTCCTAAAAGTCACAATAGCCTCTCGAAGATAGGTACAGACGTCTCGGTACCTGTAACGACCTGTTTAGTCGTTTTGAGCAACAGATTTTATTTCTGGAAAAACTGGCTGGGACGACGGATGTAACGACGGACAGTCGTGGTCACGATGGCCCGTCGAGGAGGTTCCGTTCCATGACACTTAGAATTCTTCAATTTGGATATTAAAATCGACTCTCTGTAATCTGTGACAGACCTGCAGGACGTGCCGTCACATCTACGACGAACCGTCGTGAGGCACCGTTTCAATATACTTAGGAATTCTGAAATTGGATACCGAAAAACGAGTTTCTGACCGTCAGGACGGAGGTGCAGGACGGACCGTCACAGGTGTGACGGGCCGTCACAGTCCACCTGAATTTTGGGGGGGTTGCGACGACCTGTGTGACGGACCGTCGCAGGCACGACGGGCCGTCACAGGTTGCGCAAATCCCAGGCAGAATAGGATTCCTCTACACATTTTAAGGGTCGTTTTGGACTATTCTTTCCTTAATTATAAAGATTGAGGGTTAATATTAATAAGTCTAATTACTTGGGAGTTAAAAGAGGTAACCTTACGTTAATTAGTGGGTTCTATTGTCCTCTTTTAGTCTTAATTATATGATAATTAGGGTAAAGAAAAGAGGGTTTGAATAAAACAAAACAGAAAGAACCAAGAGAAAGAGAGGAATCGATCGAGAGGCTGAGGAGAAAACAAAGCTTTGGGAATTCTTGCTTGATCACTAGTCTTCGGTGGAGGTAGGTTATGGTTATTTTACGATATTCGTAGTGAACTCTTAATAGTGAATGATATGTATTGGTGGTATTGTAAACCTGTCTATATGCTTAATTGTATGCTTGCAATGAATATGATTATGTGACTTTGATATAAAACAAGCATGATGAAAACCTTTGAATCCCAAATCTTGAAAGAAACTTTAATCTCCTTATTAACGATAATGCCTTAGTATAAAAAGAAGGCTTGATGAATTAAAGTAATGGGATTGATGATGCCTTGGTATAGAGAAGGCTTGATGAACGGATATAATGAGATTAGTGGATCGGAGTGTCACGTTCCGACACATAGTATTAGTGGATCGGAGTGTCACGTTCCGACACATAGTATTAGTGGATCGGAGTGTCAGGTTCCGACACATAGTATTAGTGGATCGGAGTGTCACGTTCCGACACATAGTATTAGTGGATCGGAGTGTCACGTTCCGACACATAGTATTAGTGGGACGGGTGTCACGAACCAACACGTAGAATTAGGGGATCGAAGTGTCACGTACCGACACATATAGGGGATCGGAGTGTTACGTTCCGACACATATAGGGGATCGGAGTGTCACGTTGCGATACATATAGGGGATCGGAGTGTCACGTACCGACACATAGTGGTAGGGGATCGGAGTGTCACGTACCGACACAAGAGGAAGAAAGATAATGAATCCTGAAAGATGATAATATACTCAACATAATGAACTTAATTCCCAAATGAGCATTGTATTGAGGCTTGAGCCCTCATGGATGAACTTAATGGTACTTACTAATGATTATAGTACTTGTTGTTGTGACATGTTGAGTTTATAGTTGATTTATGATATTAACTGATATATACTGTTTTCTATTTTGAGTTGGCCGATGATATCTACTCAGTACTTGTGGTTGGACTGACCCCCCCTACTTTTATGTTTTCTTCTTTGTTATTTGTGTAATGCAGCAAAGGTTCCGTCAACTTCAACTCAACAGTAGATCTAGCCAGTCTTCACTCGATCGGAAATTCAGGGTGAGCTAACGCGTCTAGCATGGACTGGATCTCCTTCTTCAAGTCTTGATGCCTTGAACTTCCGGCATGGACTAGCTTTAGTTGTTTGTTTTAGTTTCCTAGACATTTTTAGTTTAGTAATTTGATTCATAGATGTTCTTGATGATGATGACTTCGAGATTTTGGGGATAATAATAATAGTTTTGAATTGTTTTTATTAATGAGTTAAGTCTTCCGCATTTCTTTTGTTGATATTGTATTATTAAATGTTAAAAGTTAGATTGGTTGGTTCGCTCACATAGGAGGGTAAATGTGGGGTGCCAGTCGCGTCCCCGATTTGGGTCGTGACAAACTTGGTATCAGAGCATTAGGTTAATTGGTCTCATCACACAAAACAGGTCTAGTAGAGTCTTAAGGAACGGTAGGGGGAACGCCTTTACTTTTCCTTGAGAGGCTATAAGACTTTAGGAAAACTTCACTCTTTCATTCTTTCTTTCGTGCTACTACTTGAGTCCAATTGGTATCTAGGCGATACGAATTGGTATCTGACCATCTCACTTTATTTCGCAGATGGTTAGAACTAGAGCAACGAACCGCAGCATCAAGCGACAACGGAAAGACAAGAAACGACTGAGCCTGCCACTGGGGCTGTGGCTCAAGGGGAACAGCGACAAGAGGCCGTGGAAGAGGTCGTGGGAGGACGTCCTCTAGAGGAAGGACGAGCCCTAGCCCATCTGATACTAGGGCGGTGACCCCTCCACCGACCGAGGAGGTGATAGAGAGGGGTGAGGAAGGGGAGAATGAAACAAGTGCAAAATGAGGAAATGCCACCCCAACCTACCCCAGAGATGATCAACCAAGTACTTGCTTATCTTAGCGGATTATCTGATCAGGGTCAGGCACCTCAAGTGGTTTCTGCACCAACACCCTCGGTTTCAGAGATACGACATGCGGCTACTATGGCTCCCCGCATGGATGCAACATTGGGGATAGGCACATTTCCACGTCTGACTACCGGGCCTATAATGACAAACGATCAGCATGAACTTTTCAGTAAGTTCTTGAAATTGAAACCTCCAGTCTTTAAGGGTGCAGAATCAGAGGATTCCTACGATTTTCTGGTTGATTGTCATGAGATACTACAAAAGATGGGTATAGTAGAGAGGTTTGGTGTCGAGTTCGTGAGCTATAAGTTTCAAGGGAACGCCAAAATGTGGTGGCGTTCACATGTTGAGTGTCAACCAACAGAGGCACCACCTATGACTTGGGAATCATTCTCTAGCTTGTTTATAGAGAAGTATATCCCAAGGACTTTGAGAGATAGAAAAAGGGATGAGTTCTTGAGTCTTGAGCAAGGAAGGATGACGGTTAATGCATATGAGGCTAAATTCCGCCATTATCTAGGTATGGCACCCAACTTTGTTTCAGTCCACAAGAACGGATCCGCCGTTTTGTAAAGGGGTTTGAGGTCAGAAATTGCGGATTTCAGCCTTACAGATAGCGGCAACGGCAACATCCTTCCAAGAGGTGGTAGACTTTGTGATAGAGGTGGAAGGAGTGAAACCAGATGACTTCACCACGACATCGACATCAAAAGGTTTTCGAAGGGGAGGTGAGTTTAATGGTTCTTACTCTAGAGGACAGAGCTCCGGAGGTCACTCAGTTCGACCAATTCAGTCTTCACTACAAGACTGTAGCTGGGGGTCCACCTAAAAACGGTCAACACTACTCCGAGAGACCTATGCCTAACTCCAGAGAGTCTATGGATGTGGGGAGAATTGGACATATTAGGAGAAATTGTCCAAAACAGAGTTACAGACCCCCAATAGCTTAGGTAGAGGTGGTCATGGTAGAGGCCGCTTTTCTGGAGGGACGTGGTGGTCGAGGTAATGGTGGTCACCAAAACGGCAAGAGGTGATGGGCCAAAACGGAGCCACTACTACACACATGGTAGGGGCAACGGACAGACAAATGATAGGGCCCATTGTTACGCTTCCCTGGGAGATCTGAAGCGGAGGCGTCTGATGTGTTTCACAAGGTAATTTTTGGTTTGTGATTGCATGGCATCTGTATTATTTGACCCTGGCTCCACGTTTTCATATGTATTATCTTCATCATTTGCTAATGGTCTAAATTTACATTGTGAATTACTTGACATGCCTATTCATGTTTCTACTCCGGTGGGTGAGTCTGTGGTAGTTGAAAAGGTATATAGGTCTTGTGTGGTGAACTTTGTGGGGAGCAAAGCTTACGTAGACTTGGTTATTTTAGAAATGGGTAAGTTTGATGTAATTCTGGGTATGACTTGGCTTTCTCCAAATTTTGCGATTTTGGATTGTAACGCTAAAACGGTGACGTTAGCCAAGCCTGGGGCAGATCCGTTAGTATGGGAGGGCGACTACACTTCCAATCCGGTGCATATCATATCCTTTCTTCGTGCTAAGAAAATGGCTAGTAAAGGGTGTTTAGCTTTCTTGGCACATCTCAAGGATGACACTACTCAAGTACCTTCGATTGAGTCAGTTTCGGTAGTCCGTGAGTTTTTGGAGGGGTTCCTTGCAGATCTTCCTGGTATGCCACCGGATAGGGATATTGACTTCTGTATCGATCTTGAACCGGACACACGCCCCATTTCTATACCCCCGTATAGAATGGCTCCCGCCGAATTAAGAGAGTTAAAGGCTCAACTTCAAGAGTTGTTGAGCAAAGGCTTCATTAGACCAAGTGCATCTTCTTGGGGTGCTCCGGTTTTATTTGTGAAGAAGAAGGATGGGAGTTTTCGGATGTGCATAGACTACCGGCAGTTGAACAAGGTAACTATTAAGAACAAGTATCCTCTTCCTCGCATTGATGACTTGTTCGATCAGTTACAAGGTGCTTGTGTCTTCTCTAAGATTGACTTGAGATCCGGTTATCATCAATTGAAAATACGGTCAACGGATGTACCAAAGACTGCTTTTCAAACTAGGTATGGACATTATGAATTTGTGGTGATGTCCTTTGGTCTTACGAATGCCCCTGCTGCGTTCATGAGCTTGATGAATGGGATTTTTAAGCCATACCTGGATCTCTTTGTGATTGTGTTTATTGATGATATACTGATTTATTCTAAAAGTAAGAAGGAACATGAGGAGCATTTGAGGATTGTTTGGAAATGTTGAGGGAGAAAAGCTTTATGCCAAGTTCTCTAAGTGTGAGTTTTTGCTAGATGCTGTGTCCTTCTTGGGGCACGTGGTTTCGAAGGAGGGGGTGATGGTAGATCCTTCTAAGATTGAGACAGTGAAGAATTGGGTAAGACCCACTAATGTGTCAGAAATAAGGAGCTTTGTTGGGTTAGCTAGCTACTACCGCCGATTTGTCAAAGGATTCTCTTCTATTGCTTCCTAATTGACGAACTTGACTAAGCAGAATGTTCCATTTGTATGGTGGGATGAGTGCGAAGAAAGCTTTCAGAAACTCAAGACTTTGTTGACTACCGCACCTATCCTCACCTTACCGGTAGAGGCTAAGAACTTCATTGTTTATTGTGATGCATCCTATTAGGGTTTGGGTGCAGTGCTAATGCAAGAGAAGAACGTGATTGCTTATGCTTCAAGACAATTAAAAGTGCATGAACGTAACTATCCAACTCATGACTTGGAATTGGTCGCGGTAGTGTTTGCATTAAAGCAATGGAGGCACTATTTATATGGGGTTAAGTGTGAGGTCTACACGGATCATCGTAGCCTTCAGTATGTCTTTACTCAGAAAGATTTGAACTTGAGACAAAGGAGATGGATGGAACTACTGAAGGACTACGATATCACTATCTTGTATCATCCGGGGAAGGCGAACGTTGTGGCAGATGCCTTGAGTAGAAAGGCCGGAAGCATGGGAAGTCTAGCTCACTTGCAAGCTTCTAGACGCCCATTGGCTAGAGAAGTGCAGATTTTGGCTAATGACCTTATGAGGTTAGAAATAAATGAGAATGGAGGATTGTTAGCTTGTGTAGAGGCAAGATCTTCTTTCCTTGACCAGATCAAAGGAAAACAGTTTGATGATGAGAAACTAAGGCGAATTCGAGATAAAGTGTTGCAAGGAGAGGCTAGGGAAGCAATAATCGATGGGGAAGGTGTTTTGAGGATTAAGGAAGGGTATGTGTACCCCGCATCGATGATTTGATCACCACTATTCTGACAGAGGCTCATAGTTCCGGATATTCTATACATCCTTGTGCAACCAAGATGTATCGCGACCTAAAGCAACACTTCTGGTGGAGTAGAATGAAGCGTGATATTGTTGAGTTTGTTGCCAAATGTCCAAACTGCCAACAAGTAAAGTATGAACACCAGAGGCCCGGAGGAACGCTTCAGAGAATGCCCATTCTTGAATGGAAGTGGGAGAGAATCGCAATGGACTTTGTGGTTGGCCTTCCAAAGACAATGGGTAAGTATGACTCCATTTGGGTGATTGTTGAGAGGTTAACTAAGTCTGCTCATTTTATTCCGGTCAAGGTGACTTACAATGCGGAGAAGTTAGCAAAAATCTACATCTCAGAAATCGTTCGATTGCATGGAGTTCCACTATCCATCATATCAGATAGAGGTACGCAGTTTACTTCTAAGTTTTGGAAAACATTGCATGCTGAATTAGGTACTAGATTGGACCTTAGTACTGCATTTCATCCTCAGACCGATGGTCAGTCTGAGCGAACGATTCAAGCGTTGGAGGATATGCTTCGTGCATGTGTGATAGAGTTTGGTGGCCATTGGGATAGTTTCTTACCTTTGGCAGAGTTTTCATACAATAATAGCTATCACTCCAGTATTGATATGGCCCCATTTGAAGCATTGTATGGGAGGAGGTGCAGATCTCCCATTGGGTGGTTTGATGCATTTGAGGTTAGACCTTGGGGTACTGACCTCTTGAGGGATTCGTTCGATAAGGTGAAGGGCATTCAAGAAAAGCTTCTAGCGGCGCAAAGTAGACAAAAGGAGTATGCAGACCGAAAGGTTAGAGACTTGGAGTTCATGGAAGGTGTCACGACCCAAATCGGGGACGCGACTGGCACCCACATTTACCCTCCTATGTGAGCGAACCAACCCATCTAAACATTAACATTTCAAGATATATCAACAGAAAACAATGCGGAAGACTTAAACTCATTTATAAAACAATTCAAAACTATTATTATTATTCCCAAAATCTAGAAGTCATCATCACAAGAACATCTATGATCAAATTACTAAACTAAACTATCTAAGAATGTCTAAGAAGCTAAAAATACATAAGAAACTAGTCCATGCCGGAAGTCAAGGCATCAAGACTTATAGAAGAAGATCCAGTCCAAGCTAGAAGCGTTAGCTCACCCTGAGATCCGGTATGACGAAATCTGGCCCGAATTACTGTTGTGTTGAAGTTGACGGAACGTTTGCTGCATAACACAAATAACAAAGGAAAAACATAAAAGTAGGGGGTCAGTACAACCACACGTACTGAGTAGATATCATCGGCTAACTCAAAATAGAAGATAATACATATCAAGTAATATTATAAATCAACTATAAACTCAACATGTAGCAACAACAAGTATTATAATCGTCAATAAATACCATCACGTTCATCCATGAGGGCTCAAGCCTCAATACCATACTCATTTGGGAATTAAGTTCATTATGTTGAGTATATTAACATCTTTCGAGATTCATTATCTTTCTTCCTCTTGTGTCGGTACGTGACACTCCGATCCCCTACTTCTATGTGTCGGAACGTGACACTCCGATCCCCTATATGTGTCGGAACGTGACACTCCGATCCCCTATATGTGTCGGAATGTGACACTCCGATCCCCTATATGTGTCGGAACGTGACACTCCGATCCCCTATATGTGTCGGAACGTGACACTCCAATCCCCTATATCTACGTGTCGGTTCGTGACACCCGTCCAACTAATACTATGTGTCGGAACGTGACACTCCGATCCACTATTACTATGTGTCGGTACGTGACACTCCGATCCACTAAATTCATTCTATCCGTTCATCAAGCCTTCTCTATACTAAGGCATCATCAATCCCATTACTTTAACTCGTCAAGCCTTCTTTTATACCAAGGCATCATCATTATTATCATAGATTAAAGTTTCTTTCAGATTTGGGATTCAATTGTTTTTCATCATGCTTGTTTTATCAAAATCACATAATCATATTCATACAAGCATACAATAAGCATATAGACAGGTTTACAATATCATCAACACATATTATTCACTATTAAGAGTTCACTACGAATATCCTAATATAACCATAACCTACTTCCACCGAAGAATTGGAATCAACAAGAATTCCCAAGCTTTGATATCCTTTTCCCCCTTGTTCGACTCTCTCTCTCAATCGATCAATCTCCCTCTCTCTTTCTTTTGTTTTGTTTTATTCAAACCCTCCTTCTTTTTACCCTAATTAAAGTATAATTAAGTGTAAAGGAGGACAATAAAACCCACTAATTAACTTAAGGTTACCCTTTGAACCCCCAAGTAATTAGACCTATTAATATTAACCCTCAATCTTTATAATTAAGGAAAGAATAGTCCAAAACGACCCCTAAAACGTGTAGAGGAATCCTATTTTGCCTGGGACTGCGCAACCTGTGACGGGCCGTCGTGCCTGCGACGGTCCGTCACGGTGGTCGTCGCAGCTCCCTCGAGCTCAAGTGGCCTGTGACGGCCCGTCACAGCCGTGACGGTCCGTCCTGTTCCTCCGTCATGACGGTCAGAAACTCGTTTCTTGTACCAAATTCTCAAAAGTTGAAGTGTTTTGCAACGAAAACTCACGACGGTTCGTCGTGGATGTGACGGCACGTCCTGCAGGTCCGTCACAATTTACAGAGAGTCGATTTTAATATCCAATTTGAAGAATTCTAAGTGTCCTGGAACGACACTCCCTCGACGGGCCGTCGTGACCACGACGGTCCGTCGTGACCCTCGTCGTTCCAGCCAGTTTTTCCCAGAAATGGACTCTGTTGCTCAAAACGACTAAACAGGTCGTTACAATAGATACCAATTTACCCATCGTTCGTCCCCGAACGATCAAAAAGAAGAAAAACAATGGCGAGAAGGAGTACCTGAATCTGTGAACAGATGTGGGTATTTTTCTTGCATATCTGCCTCCTTCTCCCAAGTAGCCTCTTCAACCGGTCGATTCTTCCATTGAACTTTGATGGATGCAATCTCTCTCGACCTCAACTTGCGAACTTCTCTATCTAATATAGCAACCGGTTCCTCTTCATAAGTCAAGTTTTCATCCAACAAAACTGAATCCCAACGGATAATGTAGTTTCCGTCTCCGTGGTATCTCTTCAACATGGACACATGAAACACCGGATGCACTCCGGACAGCCCTGGGGGCAAGGCTAATTCATAAGCCACCTCCCCTATTCTCTTAAGTACCTCAAATGGTCCAATGTACCTTGGACTTAACTTACCCCTTTTTCCGAACCGCATCACCCCTTTCATGGGTGAAACCTTCAACAGGACTTGTTCACCTTCCATGAACTCCAAGTCTCTAACCTTTCGGTCTGCATACTCCTTTTGTCTACTTTGAGCCGCCAACAGCTTTTCTTGAATAGCTTTTACCTTCTCCATACAATCTCTCAACAGATCAGTCCCCCAAGGTCTAACTTCAAAGGCATCAAACCAACCAATGGGAGATCTACACCTCCTCCCATACAATGCTTCAAATGGAGCCATGTCAATACTGGAGTGGTAGCTATTATTATATGAAAACTCTGCCAAAGGTAAAAAGCTATCCCAATGGCCACCAAACTCTATCACACATGCGCGAAGCATATCCTCCAAAACTTGAATCGTTCGCTCAGACTGACCATCTGTCTGAGGATGAAATGCAGTACTAAGGTCCAGTCTGGTACCTAATTCAGCGTGCAATGTTCTCCAAAACTTAGAAGTAAACTGCGTACCTCTGTCTGATATGATGGAGAGGGGAACTCCATGCAACCGAACGATCTCTGAGATGTAGATTTTTGCTAACTTCTCTGCATTGTAAGTCACCTTGACCGGGATGAAGTGAGCGGACTTAGTTAACCTATCAACGATCACCCAAATGGAGTCATACTTACCCAAGGTTTTTGGAAGACCAACCACAAAGTCCATTGCGATTCTCTCCCACTTCCATTCAGGAATGGGCATTTTCTGAAGCGTTCCTCCGGGCCTTTGGTGTTCATACTTTACTTGTTGACAATTTGGACATTTGGCAACAAACTCAACAATATCACGCTTCATTCTACTCCACCAGAAGTGTTGCTTTAGGTCGCGATACATCTTGGTTGCACCAGGATGTATAGAATATCCGGAACTATGAGCCTCGGTAAGAATAGTGGTGATCAAATCATCAATGCGGGGTACACATACCCTTCCCTTAATTCTCAAAACACCTTCCTCATCAATTATTGCCTCTTTAGCCTCTCCTTGTAACACTTTATCTCGAATTCGCCTTAGTTTCTCATCATCAAACTGTTTCCCCTTAATCTGATCAAGAAAAGAGGATTTTGCCTCTACACAAGCTAACAATCCTCCCTTCTCGTTTATTTCTAACCTCATAAGGTCATTAGCCAAAATCTGCACTTCTCAAGCCAATGGGCGTCTAGAGGCTTGCAAATGAGCTAGACTTCCCATGCTTCCGGCCTTCCTACTCAAAGCATCTGCCACAACATTTGCTTTTCCCGGATGATACAAGATAGTGATGTCGTAGTCCTTCAGTAGTTCCATCCATCTCCTCTGCCTCAAGTTCAAGTCTTTCTGAGTGAATACATACTGTAGGCTACGATGGTCCGTGTAGACTTCACACTTAACCCCATACAAGTAGTGTCTCCATTGCTTTAGTGCAAATACTACCGCGGCCAATTCCAAGTCATGAGTTGGATAGTTACGTTCATGCACTTTTAATTGTCTTGAAGCATAAGCGATCACGTTCTTCTCTTGCATTAGCACTGCACCCAAACCCGAATAGGATGCATCACAATAGACAATGAAGTTCTTACCCTCTACCGGCAAGGTAAGGATAGGCGCGGTAGTCAACAAAGTCTTGAGTTTCTGAAAGCTTTCCTCACACTCGTCCGACCATACAAATGGAACGTTTTGCTTAGTCAAGTTCGTCAATTGGGAAGCAATAGAAGAGAATCCCTTGACGAATCGGCGGTAGTAGCTAGCGAACCCAACAAAACTCCGTATTTCTAACACATTAGTGGGTCTTACCCAATTTTTCACTGTTTCAATCTTAGAAGGATCTACCATCACTCCTTCCTTAGAAACCACGTGCCCCAAGAAGGACACTGAATCTAGCCAAAACTCACACTTGGAGAATTTCGCATAAAGCTTTTTCTTCCTCAACAACTCTAACACCATTTTCAAATGCTCCTCATGTTCTTTCTTACTTTTGGAGTATATCAGTATATCATCAATAAACACAATCACAAAGAGGTCCAAGTATGGCTTGAAAATCCCGTTCATCAAGCTCATGAAGGCAGCAGGGGCATTCGTAAGACCAAATGACATTACCACAAATTCATAATGCCCATACCTAGTTCGAAAAGCAGTCTTTGGAACATCCGTTGCTCGTATTTTCAATTGGTGATAACCGGACCTCAAGTCAATCTTTGAGAAGACACAAGCACCTTGTAACTGATCGAACAAGTCATCAATGCGAGGAATGGGGTACTTGTTCTTAATAGTTACTTTGTTCAACTGTCGGTAATCTATGCACATTCGGAAACTCCCATCCTTCTTCTTCACAAATAACACCGGAGCACCCCAAGGAGATGCACTTGGTCTAATGAAGCCTTTACTCAACAATTCTTGAAGTTGAGCCTTTAACTCTCTTAACTCCGCGAGAGCCATTCTATAAGGAGGTATAGAAATGGGGGGAGTACCTGGTTCCAAATCAATGCAGAAGTCTATATCCCTATCTGGTGGCATACCAGGAAGATCTGCAGGGAACACATCCAAAAACTCACGGACTACCGAAACTGACTCAATCGAAGGTACATGAGCAGTGTCATCCTTGAGATGTGCCAAGAAAGCTAGACAACCCTTACTAACCATCTTCTGAGCGCGAATAAAGGAGATGATACGCACCGGATTGGGAGTGTAGTCACCCTCCCACACTAACGGATCTGCCCCAGGCTTGGCTAACGTTACCGTTTTAGCATTACAATCCAAAATCGCAAAGTTTGGAGAAAGCCAAGTCATACCCAGAATTACATCGAAGTCACCCATTTCTAAAATAACCAAGTCTACATAGGTGTTGCTCCCCACAAAATTCACCAAACAAGACCTATAGACCTTTTCAACTATCACAGACTCACCCACCGGAGTAGAAACACGAATAATTCACAATGTAAATTTAGACCATTAGCAAATGAGGAAGATACATATGAAAACGTGGAGCCAGGGTCAAATAATACAGATGCCATGCAATCACAAACCAAGAGATTACCTGTGATAACAGCATCAGACGCCTCCGCTTCAGACCTCCCAGGGAAAGCATAACAATGGGCCCCATTATTTGTCTGTCCGTTGCCCCTACCATGTTGTGTAGTAGTGGCTCCGTTTTGCCCATCACCTCTGCCATTTTGGTGACCGCCATTACCTCGACCACCACGTCCTCCAGAAAAACGGCCTCTACCATGACCACCCCTACCTCTAGCTAGTGGGGCTCTGTAACTCTGTTTTGGACAATTCCTCCTAATATGTCCAATCACCCCACATCCATAGCACTCTCTGGAATCGGGCATAGGTCTCTCGAAGTAGTGTTGACCGTTCTGAGGTGGACCCCCAACTACAGTCTGTAGTGAAGACTGTATTGGTCGAACTGAGTGACCTCCGGAGTTCTGTCCTCTAGAGTAGGAACCATTAAACTCACCTCCCCTTCGAAATCTCTTTGATGTCGATGTCGTGGTGAAGTCATCTGGCTTCACTCCTTCCACCTCTATCACAAAGTCTACCACCTCTTGGAAGGATGTTGCTGTTGCCGCTATCTGTAAGGCTGAAATCCGCAATTCTGACCTCAACCCCTTCACAAACGGCGGATCCGTTCTTGTGGACTGAAACAGAGTTGGGTGGCGTATCTGGATAGTGCGCGAAATTTAGCCTCGTATGCATTAACCGTCATTCTACCTTGCTCCAGACTCAAGAACTCATCCCTCTTTCTATCTCTCAAAGTCCTTGGGATATATTTCTCCATAAATAGGGTAGAGAATGATTCCCAAGTCATAGGTGGTGCCTCTGTTGGTTGACACTCAACATGTGAACGCCACCACATTTTGGCGTTCCCTTGGAACTGATAGCTCACGAACTCGACACCAAACCTCTCTACTATCCCCATCTTGTGTAGTAGCTCATGACAATCAACCAGAAAATCATAAGCATCCTCAGATTCTGCACCCTTGAAGACTGGAGGTTTCAATTTCAAGAACTTACTGAAAAGTTCATGCTGATCGTTTGTCATTATAGGCCCAGTAGTCAGACGTGGAAATGTGCCTATCTCCAATGGTGCATCCATGCGGGGAGCGATAGTAGCCGCATGTCGTATCTCTGAAACCGGAGGTGTTGGTGCAGAAACCACTGGAGGTGCCTGACCCTAATCAGACAACCCGCTAAGATAAGCAAGTACTTGGTTGATCATCTCTGGGGTAGGTTGGGGTGGCATTTCCTCATTCTTCCCTTGTTCGGTTTCCCCTTCCTCACCCTCTCTTACTACATCCTCAGTCGGTGGAGGAGTCACCGCCCTAGTATCAGATGGGCTAGGGGCTCGTCCTCTTCCTCTAGAGGACGTCCTCCCACGACCTCTTTCACGGCCTCTTGCCGCTGTTCCTCCTCGAGCCACAGCCCCAGTGGCTGGCTCAGTAGTTTCATGTCTTTCCGTTGTCGCTGCTGGTGCGGTCGTTGCTCTAGTTCTAACCATCTGCGAAATAGAGTGAAGATGGTCAGATACCAAATTGTATCACCTAGTTACCAATTGGACTCAAGTAGTAGCACGAAAGGAAGAATGAAAGAATGGAATTTTCCTAAAGTCTTATAGCCTCTCAAAGAAAAGTAAAGGCGTCCCCCTACCGTTCCTTAAGACTCTACTAGACCTGTTCTTGTGTGATGAGACCAACGAACCTAATGCTCTGATACCAAGTCTGTCACGACCCAAATCGGGGACGCGACTGGCACCCACATTTACCCTCCTATGTGAGCGAACCAACCCATCTAAACATTAACATTTCAAGATATATCAACAGAAAACAATGCGGAAGACTTAAACTCATTTATAAAACAATTCAACACTATTATTATTATTCCCAAAATCTGGAAGTCATCATCACAAGAACATCTATGATCAAATTACTAAACTAAACTATCTAAGAATGTCTAAGAAGCTAAAAATACATAAGAAACTAGTCCATGCCGGAAGTCAAGGCATCAAGACTTATAGAAGAAGATCCAGTCCAAGCTAGAAGCGTTAGCTCACCCTGAGATCCGGTATGACGAAATCTGGCCCGAATTACTGTTGTGTTGAAGTTGACGGAACGTTTGCTGCATAACACAAATAACAAAGGAAAAACATAAAAGTAGGGGGTCAGTACAACCACACGTACTGAGTAGATATCATCGGCTAACTCAAAATAGAAGATAATACATATCAAGTAATATTATAAATCAACTATAAACTCAACATGTAGCAACAACAAGTATTATAATCGTCAATAAATACCATCACGTTCATCCATGAGGGCTCAAGCCTCAATACCATACTCATTTGGGAATTAAGTTCATTATGTTGAGTATATTAACATCTTTCGAGATTCATTATCTTTCTTCCTCTTGTGTCGGTACGTGACACTCCGATCCCCTACTTCTATGTGTCGGAACGTGACACTCCGATCCCCTATATGTGTCGGAACGTGACACTCCGATCCCCTATATGTGTCGGAATGTGACACTCCGATCCCCTATATGTGTCGGAACGTGACACTCCGATCCCCTATATGTGTCGGAACGTGACACTCCAATCCCCTATATCTACGTGTCGGTTCGTGACACCCGTCCAACTAATACTATGTGTCGGAACGTGACACTCCGATCCACTATTACTATGTGTCGGTACGTGACACTCCGATCCACTAAATTCATTCTATCCGTTCATCAAGCCTTCTCTATACTAAGGCATCATCAATCCCATTACTTTAACTCGTCAAGCCTTCTTTTATACCAAGGCATCATCATTATTATCATAGATTAAAGTTTCTTTCAAGATTTGGGATTCAATTGTTTTCATCATGCTTGTTTTATCAAAATCACATAATCATATTCATACAAGCATACAATAAGCATATAGACAGGTTTACAATATCATCAACACATATTATTCACTATTAAGAGTTCACTACGAATATCGTAATATAACCATAACCTACTTCCACCGAAGAATTGGAATCAACAAGAATTCCCAAGCTTTGATATCCTTTTCCCTTGTTCGACTCTCTCTCTCAATCGATCAATCTCCCTCTCTCTTTTCTTTTGTTTTGTTTTATTCAAACCCTCCTTCTTTTACCCTAATTAAAAGTATAATTAAGTGTAAAGGAGGACAATAAAACCCACTAATTAACTTAAGGTTACCCCTTTTAACCCCCAAGTAATTAGACCTATTAATATTAACCCTCAATCTTTATAATTAAGGAAAGAATAGTCCAAAACGACCCCTAAAACGTGTAGAGGAATCCTATTTTTCCTGGGACTGCGCAACCTGTGACGGGCCGTCGTGCCTGCGACGGTCCGTCACGGTGGTCGTCGCAGCTCCCTCGAGCTCAAGTGGCCTGTGACGGCCCGTCACAGCCGTGACGGTCCGTCCTATTCCTCCGTCATGACGGTCAGAAACTCGTTTCTTGTACCAAATTCTCAAAAGTTGAAGCGTTTTGCAACGAAAACTCACGACGGTTCGTCGTGGATGTGACGGCACGTCCTGCAGGTCCGTCACAATTTACAGAGAGTCGATTTTAATATCCAATTTGAAGAATTCTAAGTGTCCTGGAACGACACTCCCTCGACGGGCCGTCGTGACCACGACGGTCCGTCGTGACCCTCGTCGTTCCAGCCAGTTTTTCCCAGAAATGGACTCTGTTGCTCAAAACGACTAAACAGGTCGTTACAGAAGGTGAACAAGTCTTGTTGAAGGTTTCACCCATGAAAGGGGTGAAGCGGTTTGGAAAAAGAGGTAAGTTAAGTCCAAGGTATATTGGACCATTTGAAGTGCTTAAGCGAATAGGGGAGGTGGCTTATGAATTAGCCTTACCTCCAGGGCTGTCCGGAGTGCATCCGGTGTTTCATGTGTCCATGTTGAAAAGATACCACGGAGATGGAAACTACATCATCCGTTGGGATTCAGTTTTGCTTGATGAGAATTTGACTTATGAGGAGGAACCAGTTGCTATTTTAGATAGAGAGGTTCGCAAGTTGAGGTCGAGAGAGATTGCATCCATCAAGGTCCGATGGAAGAATCGACCGGTTGAAGAAGATACTTGGGAGAAGGAGGCAGATATGCAAGAAAAATACACACATCTGTTTACAGATTCAGGTACTCCTTTTCGCCATTGTTTTTCTTCTTTTGATCGTTCGGGGACGAACGATGGGTAAATTGGTATCTATTGTAACGACCTGTTTAGTCGTTTTGAGCAACAGATTTTATTTCTGGAAAAACTGGCTGGGACGACAGATGTAACGACGGACAGTCGTGGTCACGACGGCCCGTCGAGGAGGTTCCGTTCCATGACACTTAGAATTCTTCAATTTGGATATTAAAATCGACTTTCTGTAATCTGTGACGGATCTGCAGGACGTGCCGTCACATCTACGACGAACCGTCGTGAGGCACCGTTTCAATATACTTAGGAATTCTTAAATTGGGTACCGAAAAACGAGTTTCTGACCGTCAGGACGGAGGTGCAGGACGGACCGTCATAGGTGTGACGGGCCGTCACAGTCCACCTGAATTTTGGGGGGGTTGCGACGACCTGTGTGACGGACCGTCGCAGGCACGACGGGCCGTCACAGGTTGCGCAAATCCCAGGCAGAATAGGATTCCTCTACACGTTTTAAGGGTCTTTTTGGACTATTCTTTCCTTAATTATAAAGATTGAGGGTTAATATTAATAAGTCTAATTACTTGGGGGTTAAAAGAGGTAACCTTAAGTTAATTAGTGGGTTCTATTGTCCTCTTTTAGTCTTAATTATATGATAATTAGGGTAAAGGAAAGAGGGTTTGAATAAAACAAAATAGAAAGAACCAAGAGAAAGAGAGGAATCGATCGACAGGCTGAGGAGAAAACAAAGCTTTCGGAATTCTTGCTTGATCACTAGTCTTCGGTGGAGGTAGGTTATGGTTATTTTACGATATTCGTAGTGAACTCTTAATAGTGAATGATATGTATTGGTGGTATTGTAAACCTGTATATATGCTTAATTGTATGCTTGCATGAATATGATTATGTGACTTTGATAAAACAAGCATGATGAAAACCTTTGAATCCCAAATCTTGAAAGAAACTTTAATCTCCTTACTAACGATAATGCCTTAGTATAAAAGAAGGCTTGATGAATTAAAGTAATGGGATTGATGATGCCTTGGTATAGAGAAGGCTTGATGAACGGATATAATGAGATTAGTGGATCGGAGTGTCACGTTCCGACACATAGTATTAGTGGATCAGAGTATCACGTTCCGACACATAGTATTAGTGGATCGGAGTGTCACATTCCGACACATAGTATTAGTGGATCGGAGTGTCACGTTCCGACACATAGTATTAGTGGATCGGAGTGTCACGTTCCGACACATAGTATTAGTGGGACGGGTGTCACGAACCGACACGTAGAATTAGGGGATCGGAGTGTCACGTACCGACACATATAGGGGATCGGAGTGTCACGTTCCGACACATATAGGGGATCGGAGTGTCACGTTCCGACACATATAGGGATCAGAGTGTCACGTACCGACACATAGTGGTAGGGGATCGGAGTGTCACGTACCCACACAAGAGGAAGAAAGATAATGAATCCTAAAAGATGATAATATACTCAACATAATGAACTTAATTCCCAAATGAGCATGGTATTGAGGCTTGAGCCCTCATGGATGAACTTAATGGTACTTACTGATGATTATAGTACTTGTTGTTGTGACATGTTGAGTTTATAGTTGATTTATGATATTAACCGATATATACTGTTTTCTATTTTGAGTTGGCCGATGATATCTACTCAGTACTTGTGGTTGTACTGACCCCCCCTACTTTTATGTTTTCTTCTTTGTTATTTGTGTAATGCAGCAAACGTTCCGTCAACTTCAACTCAACAGTAGATCTAGCCACTCTTCACTCCATCGGAAATTCAGGGTGAGCTAACGCGTCTAGCTTGGACTGGATCTCCTTCTTCAAGTCTTGATGCCTTGAACTTCCGGCATGGACTAGCTTTTAGTTGTTTTAGTTTCCTAGACATTTTTAGTTTAGTAATTTGATCATAGATGTTCTTGTGATGATGACTTCCAGATTTTGGGGATAATAATAATAGTTTTGAATTGTTTTTATTAATAAGTTAAGTCTTCCGCATTTCTTTTGTTGATATTGTATTCAAATGTTAAAGGTTAGATTGGTTGGTTCGCTCACATAGGAGGGTAAATGTGGGTGCCAGTCGCGTCCCCGATTTGGGTCGTGACAGTACCGATCATCGAGACTCTATTTATACTTGACATGTACACACGTGAGACCTATGAACCTGGGGCTCTGATACCATTTTGTCACGACCCAAAAATGGACGTGATGATACTCGTCTTATCCTACCAATACAAGTCAGCCTACAACTCAACCATTACTAGAAGTGCGGAAATAAAATATAAGTAACTTAATAAAAACCCCAAAACCTTGTAGTCACGTGTACAAGCCTCTAAAATATTACAATTGATTCAAATGAAAACTCAAGTCTCAAATGAACTTGTTTCTAGAATAGAACAAGATCATAATTAAGGAGAAGAAAGTCTGCTGAGATGGAAACAGCTACCTCCCAAATCTCCAAGAAGCCTGGGAAAAGAAGAGAATGACAAGTACAAAAAATATCCAGACTCATAACCTATAAAATATTTTGTAGAAGCAAGGGTTGAGTACCAAATTACACGGTACTCAGCAAGTAAACATCTAAACACAGTCTAAGGGGATGAAATATGGGTACTCCTACCACCCATAGCCGAACCTCCACAACTACAACCTGCATTAAAATCAACCCAACCTAACAGCTCACAGTTTACATAGCACGTAGCTCAATAACAACAGTTAGACAAATTACATATCATTAACAACAACACTTTAACAAATTACATATCCTCAATAACAATACTTCAACAAATTACATATCCGCAATAACAAGCTCAACATTGATCAATCACAAGTTCCGCAGAAAGGCGATCAGAAGATCAGCAAAACACGATATCAAATTCACTAATGATAAGTATGTGCAATGCAATGGAAAACAATGACAAGTATAATGATGCATGTCTTACCTAGTGATACACACCCGCTGTCTCTCAGTCCGGGACCCATGGGGGACATATCAGTCCATGCATCTGTCGCGGCGCACGACACGACCCTCGATATTAGTAACCATAGCGGCACGCGATACGTCCCTCGAAATATTGTATACATCGGCGCGCACGATACATCCCTCAAAGTGGTACATCCTCTTAAGTACTCATTCTTTCTCAATGCACATAACACTTGTCACAACCAATGCCTCAGAATAATGCAGATGACAAGTTCACACAAATAATAAGGAGATGACCATTTTCATAACATCGCACAATTCACAACCACACAAACATGAAGTTACATCAACAATAATTCAACAAGCCTTCAACCCTTTCTCAACACAACACACAAAAACAATTAATTACATTGCCTTTTGTTATCCCTATTTTTTTCATCATTAGAATTAATCAACGTGGACAAGTCAACCCATCACAAATTCCGTTACTCCCAAACATATACCACAAGGAAATACACACATTTCATACTCTTAACAAGAGTTTAGAAATCCACTTGCCTCAAATAGTCGAACAATGACTCCAAAACTTGAGACTTCCTCTTTTGGTTGACTTCCAAACCAATAAAATATATACCAATAAATAACCACGATATGATTTCGAAACTAACAACATTCATATTGCTATATCTGTAGCTTAGATCCAAAACTCATCCAAATTTATAATAAAATTTCTAAATGTTTATTCAAACCAATTGATCAAATATCATATTTTCTGAATTTCAAGTTTAGGGTTAAATCTTAATTCTCCGAATAACATAATTATAATGATTTTTATATATCATAATGCACCCACTATATAACACATATCTCAATATATCAAAACTTGAATCCTAATATGACAAACAAATGAAAATAATTAAAGCCGAAACTAACTGCCCAACACATCAATGGCGGACTACAAAACTATCTGCTGAAACCACTTATTTTCAATGTTCCTATTCATATTTATTGTTCACCTATTAATAATCCTAATCTTGGATTAATCATTGCCCAATGATTGAACCATTATACTTATACACATTTATAACCCCAAGTTCACAAGTTCACATATTAGTATAAATTATACACGTTTTAACCTAAAAATCTATTCCTAGTTACACAAAAATTTAATAGAAAGGATAAGAATAATTACCTTGATATCTCGAAATAAAAATATCGTTGTTTCTCCTCCTTTTTCCTTTCCTTTTCTCCCTTTCTTTTCTTTTCTTATCTGCGTATGCTTTTTTCCACAAATCGTTCCTTTTTTTTTCTCATAAGCCGTGTGCGGCTTCAACCATTTTGGGCACTTTGCCCTTTTCTTTATTATTATTTTTTATTTTAGTTATTTGATTTTCTTTTTTTCTATTTTTTTTCTTTTTTCCATTATTCTTAGCAACAAAATAATCCTTTATTAAATCTAAAAATTATGTCACTCATTCTTATGAGTCATATAAATTATTTAAAAAAATCTACTAAAAAGATTAATATAATAATGCTGGTTTGTAATGACCCGTGAGGTTATTTTTGGAAAATTTAAATTATTCGTATAACTTGAGTTAATTTATTTATGTGTAATTTTAGATAAAAAAAATTAATAGATAGTTAGTGGGCTAAAGTGATCAGTTATTTAAGATTTTATATTATTAGGGTCTTGTATATAAAAAAAATATAAGTTAGTGGTTTTGATCAGTTTAATAAATAATTAATTTAGAAAAGAAGGAAAGGCAGAAACCTTACCTGAGCGACGCACGAGAGAGGAAAGGGAAAGAAATTCGATCTCCAGGTAACAATTAATAGAGAAATTTATCGCAATTGTTTTGTCATATTGACTCTATGTCAAATGGGAATTTTGTATGAATTGAGAATTTGGTTTAGGGGAGTGGTTAATATTTTATTTTGATTTAGTGTGCCATTCGTTGGATTTTGGGACTACTGGAAGCACTATTATTTTATTTTTATTATTATATATAATTAGTATAGTGATAGTTCTTATAAAGTGTTGGTTACAGGGGTGATTTATGATGCTGTGCATCTTTCTGGAGGGTTTGGGATAATATGATACAAAGAAAAGAAAACAGTGTTGTGGCTATAGATACTATTATATATTCTTAGGTTATTAATTTTGTGTGGAACCCTTATAAAAATAATTGTAATTAGTTGAGTCTTTTTTTTAGTATTTCAATGTGTAATGGTTGTTGTACATGTGTGTATGGAAAATAAGTATTTGGAAAAGTGTATTCAAGGGGTATGAGTAAACTGTTGGGGACGGAGGTTGTGCTCCTTCCGTGAGTAATCGGTAATTTGGATTAAAAATTTTATTATCATCACATTCTGGTACATGGGGTAGGTAATTAAATATTAGATTTATAGTATCATATAAAAACCATTTTAATATGATACTTAAAATATTAATTAACGTCACTTGATTATAAAGTTGGGTGAATTTTTAGGTCAAGTTTATACACATAACAATGTGGGTGTTGTTAGTTCCGAAACCTTATTGTGAATATATACTTGAATAGGTTGCATCGATTTGGAATCTCAACGGAAAGGAAAGACTAAAGTCACAAAGTGATTATTTGATTGGCTAAGGCAAGTGGATTTCTAAACTCTTGTTACGCGTACGAAATTCGTGTATTTCCTTGTGTGATGTTGAGAATGATTTGGAGACTTGTTGCTTATTTGTTGGGGTTGTATTTCTTGTTGCAAATTGTGCTTTGTTATCAAATGGTTATCTCCTCCTTTTCATTTGAGCATGTCATTTGCATTGTATCTGAGACATGGTTGTGGTAAGAGGATGTACTATTTTTGAGGGTCGTATCGTGCGCCGCGATGGATATTATATTTCGAGGGACGTATCGCACGCTGCGAAGGTTACTATTATCGAGGGTCGTGTCGTGCGCCGCGATAGATGCATGGACAGATATGTCCCCCATGGATCTCGGACTGAGAGACAGCGGGTGTGTATCGTTAAGAAAGACATGCATCACGATATTTGACATTGCATCTCATGGCATTGCACATTTTTTTTATTTTATGAACTTGAACATGTGTTTTGCTGATCTTGTGATTGTGTCTCTGTGAAGCTTGTGACTGTTGAATATTGAGTTGTTATTGAGAATGTGTAAACTGATAGAGTGTGGTTATTGAGTGGTGTGTTTGGTAAACTGTTAGGCTGTAGCGTGGAGATTTATATAGGGCGTAACGAGTACCCATATTTTGTTCACTTAACTTCTGTTTAGAGGTTTGCTTGTTGAGTACCGCGTGGTTTGGTACTCACCCCTTGCTTCCACAAATTTTTGTAGGTTACGAGCCCGGATTTTGATACCTTTCATTCTCTTCGTTTCCGAGGCACCTTGTGGAGGATTGTGAGGTAGCTACTTGTCATCTCTGCGAACTGTCCTACTCCAGTTTATGACTTTGTTTTTACTTGAAAGACAACTTCATTTTAGACTTCTATTTTGTTTCGATTCTAATATTTACATTAGAGGCTTGTGCACGTGAGAACCTGGTTTTGGGGATTAAATTAATATGACTTGGTTTCATAATAGAAATTGTTGTTGGATTGTCATTTACTTCCGCACTTTGTTAGATATTGGGTTTTAGGCTGACTTGTCTTGGTGGGATAAGACGAGTGCCATCACACCCATTTTTGGGTCGTGACATGGTTAAAATTTCTAAAACGACTAAGAGGATACTTACATAATTATTTTGATATATATCGCATCCACAATTTAATTGTTTTATTTATATCTGCTACACAGTCTAAATCTAAAAAATTATGTTTCAGTTGTTGGTTTGGGCATCCATTTATTTAATCTTTTATCCCATATAATTTTTTCTCTCTCATATTTTTCATAACTTACATTATAATATGTTGGATTTAAGTATTTTGGATTTTTAACTCATGATGTACTAGGTTTTTCATTCATGTCTATATCTCCTGTATAAATTTCTACATTTTTTGTATTGTCTATATTATCTAAAAGTTCTGTATATGTTTCACTTATCTCTGAGTGTTGTTCTTCTATATTATTATTGATGTCATCAATTCTTACTTCTGGTAGATTAATTATATTATCTTGATAATTTTTCTTCTAATTGCAATCTTTCTTGAGAAGAAAGTAATCAAGATAATAAAATTAATCTACCAGAAGTAAGAATTGATGACATCAATAATAATTTAGAAGAACAATACTCAGAGATAAGTGAAACATCTATAGAACTTTTAGATAATATAGAAAATACAAAAAATGTAGAAATAAATATGGGAGATATAGATATGATTGAAAAACCTTGTTCATCAGGAGTCAAAAATACAAAATACTTAAATCCAACACACTATATGGGATAAAAGATTAAATAAATAGACGCCTAAACCAACAACTGAACAACATAATTTTTTAGATTTAGACTGTGTAGCAGATATAAATAAAACAATTCAATTGTGCATGGGATATATTTCCAAAAAATTAATAGATAACAAAATAGGAATGACGGAAACACCATGATATATAGAAAGGACGCTTATAGGAACAGTAAAATTATGGTTACAAAATTTAACAGACGAGAGTATAAAGACTTTAAGAAATAATAAAAAATTTAATGGAGAAATAGCTACAACATCTATGAAAATATTAAATAAATATGAAATAGCCATAAGAAATGAATTTAGTAGTATGACAACAGGAGTAGAAGAACAAAATAAAGAAAAAGATACAAATAGAAATTGAATGGGAAAATTGACAATATGTAATATGTGTTATATACATGAATATACATGCGCATTTAGAGAATATTATTATAAAGGAACTTATAACATGGAAGAAAGTAAAGAAATCAGAAAATTATATTTTACAAAATTATCAGAACCTTTTAGTTCAAAAATAATAAAAAGTTGGAATGAAGCAGAATTAACAGATACTTTAGGAGTTAGAATGAAATTCTTACAAAGATGTTTTACAGAATTATGTGAAAAACATAAAGAAGATATAAAAATGGAAAAAATATTAGTAAAAAACTTAGCATGTTGCAAAACTAAAATAGCACCTCAATTTGGTTGCACAGATAGGTATTATAAAAAGAAGTATAATAAAAATAAGAATTATAAAAAATATAGATCAACATATAAATATAAAAAAAACCAAGAAATAAGTATTATGTAAAAAATTATAAAACTAAAAGACCATATAGACTTAAAAGAAAATTAACAGAATGTACTTGCTATAATTGTGGAAAATTAGGACATATAGCTAAAGATTGTAAATTACCTAAAAATCCAATGAAAAAAAATATTAGAAATAATTATGGAAAATGAAAAATATACACAAATAGAATATGTCGATTACGATTTAGAAAGTGAAGATTGTATACATGAAATATCAGTAAATGAAATAAGTATGACATAGAATTAGAATCAGATAATGAACTTTATAATATAGATGATTGAAGCAGATATACAAATAATAAATAAAGTAGAATGTCAAGATGAAGAAACTTTAGAACAAAAAATAATATTTGATAATAATATATTTGAACAAATAAAAGAAAAGAATTAGATCTAAGTGTAGAAAAAATATTAGAAGTACCAAAAATAAAAAATTGGTTTAAAAGACAAAAGGAAGAATATTATGTAGTAAGCCAAAGAGAACATATCATAGATTGTAAGTATACCAAAGGAAAATCTAAAATACCAATAATAAATAAGAGAATAATCAATAAAGAAATACAAGATATAAATGCAAAAAACCCAATTAAATATGTACATTTAGGAGGAACTGAAATATTAATAAAGACATGTTTTAGAGAAGGAATAGATACACCTATAGATATATATTTAGCAGATGACAGAATTATAAAACCTATAGAAAAAAGTATAATAAGTGCAGTAAAAGGTAATCTAATATACCAAAATTTTAAATTTATAATAAGTGCTAATTAATCAGTAGCAATTAATGATAGAAACATAGATAAATCATTAGTATTATATTGAAAGATGTCAGGAATAGAGCTAGCACCCGGAAGTAAAATATGTACAGCCAGATGTAAAAATTTATATGTTTTAACAACAAAACATAAAATAACAGAAAAAAATAAAATAAATAAAATAAAGATAGAAAACCCCTTTGAAAAAATAGTACGGTTATAGATAATAATGAATATAGTTATAACGAAATTGATATAGAAGGAGATTTAGACGTTGTAACGACCTGTTTAGTCGTTTTGAGCAGCAGATTTTATTTCGGGAAAAACTGGTTGGGACGACAGATGTAACGAAGGACCGTCGTGGTCACGACGACCCGTCGAGGAGGTTTCATTCCATGACACTTAGAGTTCTTAAATTGGGTACTGAAAATCGACTCTCTGAACTTCGTGACGTAATGTGCAGGACGGATCGTCACATGTGTGACGGACCGTCACAGTATCCTTGGTGAAAAATAAAAGTCCTGGCCCTTACGATGACCTTCGTGACGGACCGTCGCAGGCACGACGGCCCGTCACAGGTTGCGCAAATCCCAGGCAGAATCGGATTTCTTCACACGTTTTAAGGGACGTTTTGGACTATTCTTTCCTTAATTATAGATTTCGTGGGTTTACATTAATAACTCAAATTCTTGAGGGATAAAAGAGGTAACTTTGGGTTAATTAGAGGGGTATTATTGTCATCTTTTACACTTAATTATATGTAAATTAGGGTAAAAGAAAGAGGGTTGAATAAGAAAAAAGAGAAAAGAAAAGAGAGAAAAAAGATTGATCGATGGAGAGAGAGTCGAACGAGGAAAAATATCAAAGCTTGGGAAATTGCTTGTTGATTCAATTTCTTCGGTGGAGGTAGGTTATCGTTATTTTACGATATTCGTAGTGAACTCTTAATAGTGAATGATATGTATTGGTGTATTGTAAACCTGTCTATATGCTTAATTGTATGCTTGCAATGAATATGATTATGTGAATTTGATAAAACAAGCATATGAAACCATTGAATCCCAAATCTTGAAAGAACTTTAATCTACTTATTAATGGTGATGCCTTGGTATAAAGAGAGGCTTGATGAATTAAAGTAATGGGATTGATGATGCCTTGGTATAGAGAAGGCTTGATGAACGGTTAGAATGAGATTAGTGGATCTGAGTTTCACGTTCCGACACATAGTATTAGTGGATCGGAGTGTCACGTTCCGACACTAGTATTACTGGATCGGAGTGTCACGTTTCGACACATAGTATTAGTGGGACGGGTGTCACGAACCGACACGTAGAATTAGGGGATCGGAGTGTCACGTACCGACACATATAGGGAATCGGAGTGTCACGTTCCGACACATATAGGGGATCGGAGTGTCACGTTCCGACACATATAGGGGATCGGAGTGTCACGTACAGACACATATAGGGGATCGGAGTGTCACGTTCTGACACATATAGGGGATCGGAGTGTCACGTACCGACACATATAGGGGATCGGAGTGTCACGTACCGACACATAGTGGTAGGGGATCGGAGTGTCACGTACTGACACAAGAGGAAGAAAGATAATGAATCTTGAAAGATGATTAATATACTCAATCTAATAAACTTAATTCCCAAATGAGTATGGTATTGAGGCTTGAGTCCTCATGGATGAACTTGATGGTACTTGTTGATGCTACATGTTGAGTTTATAGTTGATTTATAATATTAACTGATATATACTGTTTTCTATTTTGAGTTGGCCGATGATATCTACTCAGTACTTATGGTTGTACTGACCCCCTACTTTTATGTTTTCTTCTTTGTTATTTGTGGAATGCAGCAAACGTGCCGTCAACTTCAACTCAACAGTAGATCTAGCCAGTCTTCACTACTTTCGGAAATTCAGGGTGAGCTAATGCGTCTAGCTTGGACTGGATCTTCTTCTTCAAGTCTTGATGCCTTGACTTTCGGCATGGACTAGCTTTCTACTATTTTGTTTTCATAGATATTCTTAGTTTAGTAATTTGAGGATAGATGTTCTTGTGATGATGACTTCCAGATTTTGGGGATAATAGTAATAATTTTGAATTGTTTTTATTAATGAGTTTAAGTCTTCCGCATTACTTTTCGTCGATATTATATTGAAATGTTAAGGGTTAGATTGGTTGGTTCGCTCACATAGGAGGTTAAATGTGGGTGCCAGTCGCGTCCCTGATTTGGGTCGTGACAAACTTGGTATCAGAGCATTAGATTCGTTGGTCTCATCACACAAGAACATGTCTAGTAGAGTCTTAAGGAACGGTAGGGGGACGCCTTTACTTTTCTTTGAAAGGCTACATGACTTTAGGAAAAATCCATTCTTTCATTCTTCTTTCGTGCTACTACTTGAGTCCAATTGGTATCTAGGTGATACAAATTGGTATCTGACCGTCTTCATTCTACTTCGCAGATGGTTAGAACTAGAGCAACGACCGCACCAGCAGCAACAACGGAGAGACAAGAAACGACTGAGCCAGCCACTGGGGCTGTAGCTCGAGGAAGAGCAGCGGCAAGAGGCCGTGGTAGAGGTCGTGGGAGGACGTTCCTTAGAGGAAGAGGACGAGCACCTAGACCATCTGATGCTAGGGCAGTGACTCCTCCACCGACTGAGGAAGTGGTAAGAGAAGGGGAGGATGGGGAGAATGAACAAGTGCAGAATGAGGAAATGCCACCCCAACCTACCCAGAGATGATTAATCAGGTTCTGGCTTACCTTAGCGGGTTATCTGATCACGGTCAGGCACCTCCAGTGGTTTCTGCACCAACACCTCCAGTTTCAGAGGTACGGCATGCGGCTACTATGGCTCCCCGCATGGATGCCTCATTGGAGATAGACACATTTCCACGTCTGACTACTGGACCGATAATGACAAACGATCAGCATGAACTTTTCAGTAAGTTCTTGAAATTGAAACCTCCAGTCTTCAAGGGTGCAGAATCTGAAGATGCTTATGATTTTCTGGTCAATTGTCATGAGCTACTACACAAGATGGGGATAGTAGAACGGTTTGGCGTTGAGTTCGTAAGCTATCAGTTTCAAGGGAACGCCAAAATGTGGTGGCGATCACATGTCGAGTGTCAACCGACAGAGGCCACAGCATGACTTGGGCATCCTTCTCTACCCTGTTTATGGAGAAGTATATCCCAAGGACTTTGAGAGATAGAAAAAGGGATGAGTTCTTGACTCTCGAGCAAGGTAGGATGACGGTTAACGCATATGAGGCTAAGTTTCGTGCTTTATCAAGGTATGCCACCCAACTTTGTTTCAGTCCACAAGAGCAGATTCGCCGTTTTGTGAAGGGGTTGAGGTCAGAATTGCGTATTTCAGCCTTATAGGTAGCGGCTACGGCAACATCCTTCCAAGAGGTGGTAGACTTTGTGATAGAAGTGGAAGGAGTAAAGCCAGATGACTTCACCACGACATCGACGTCAAAAAGGTTTCGAAGGGGAGGTGAGTTTAATGGTTCTTACTCTAGAGGACAGAGCTCCGGAGGTTACTCAAGTCCACCAATTCAGTCTTAACTACAGACTGTAGTTGGGGGTCCACCTCAGAACGGTCAACATTACTCCGAGAGACCTATACCTGACTCCAGAGAGTGTTATGGATGTGGGGAGATTGGACATGTTAGGAGGAATTGTCCAAAACAGAGTTACCGACCCCCAATAGCTAGAGGTAGAGGTGGTCATGGTAGAGGCCGCTTTTCTGGAGGACGTGGTGGTCGAGGTAATGGTGGTCACCACAACGGCAGAGGAGATGGGAAAATTGGAGCCACTACGACACAACATGGTAGGGGCAACGGACAGACAGGTGATAGGGCCCATTGTTACGCTTTCCCTGGGAGATCTGAAGCGGAGGCGTCTGATGCTGTTATCACAGTTAATCTTTTGGTTTGTGATTGCATGGCATTTGTATTATTTGACCCTGGCTCCACGTTTTCATATGTATCTTCATCATTTGCTAATGGTCTAAATTTACATTGTGAATTACTTGATATGCCTATTCGTGTTTCTACTCCGGTGGGTGAG
Source organism: Solanum peruvianum (assembly GCA_027705065.1). Lineage (NCBI taxonomy): Eukaryota > Viridiplantae > Streptophyta > Magnoliopsida > Solanales > Solanaceae > Solanum > Solanum peruvianum. Next base: position 21,458,179 of record JAKWJD010001761.1, read on the forward strand.
TCTGTGATAGTCGAAAAAGTGTATAGGTCTTGTTTGGCTAATTTCGTGGGGAGCAACACTTTTGTAGATTTGGTTATTTTAGAAATGGGTGACTTTGATGTAATTTTGGTTATGACTTGGCTTTCTCCGAATTTTGCGATTTTGGATTGTAATGCTAAAACTGTAACGTTAGCCAAGCCTGGGGCAGATCCGTTAGTGTGGGAGGGCGACTACACCTCCAATCCGGTGCGTATCATATCCTTTCTTCGTGCTAAGAAAATGGTTAGTAAAGGGTGTTTAGCTTTCTTGGCATATCTCAAGGATGACACTACCCAAGTACCTTCGATTGAGTCGGTTTCGGTAGTCTGTGAGTTTTTGGATGTGTTCCCTGCAGATCTTCCTGGTATGCCACCAGATAGGGATATTGACTTCTGTGTCGATCTTGAACCGGGTACTCGCCCCATTTCTATACCCCGTATAGAGTGGCTCCCTCCGAATTAAGAGAGTTAAAGGCTCAACTTCAAGAGTTGTTGAGCAAAGGCTTTATTAGACCAAGTGCATCTCCTTGGGGTGCTCCGATTTTGTTTGTGAAGAAGAAGGATGGGAGTTTTAGGATGTGCATAGACTACAGACAATTGAACAAGGTAACTATTAAGAACAAGTATCCTCTTCCTCGCATTGATGACTTATTCGATCAACTACAAGGTGCTTGTGTCTTCTCGAAGATCGACTTGAGATCCGGTTATCATCAATTGAAAATATGGGCAACGGATGTGCCAAAGACTTATTTTCGGACTAAGTATGGGCATTATGAATTTATAGTGATGTCCTTTAGTCTTACAAATGCCCCCGCTGCTTTCATGAGCTTGATGAATGGGATTTTTAAGCCATATTTGGACCTCTTTGTGATCGTATTTATAGATGATATATTGGTATATTCTAAAAGTAAGAAGGAACATGGGGAGCATTTGAGGATTGTTTTGGAAATGTTGAGGGAGAAAAAGCTTTATGCCAAGTTCTCTATGTGTGAGTTTTGGCTAGATGCAGTGTCCTTCTTAGGGCACGTGGTTTCTAAGGAAGGAGTGATGGTGGATCCTTCCAAGATTGAGACAGTGAAGAATTGGGTAAGACCTACTAATGTGTAAGAAATACGGACTTTTGTTGGGTTAGCTAGCTACTACCGCCGCTTTGTCAAGGGATTCTCTTCTATTGCTTCCCAATTGACGAACTTGACTAAGCAGAATGTTCCATTTGTATGGTCAGATGAATGTGAGGAAAGCTTTCAGAAGCTTAAGACTTTGTTGACTACCGCACCAATTCTTACCTTGCCGGTAGAGGGTAAGAACTTCATTGTCTATTGTGATGCATCCTATTCGGGTTTGGGTGCAGTGCTAATGCAAGAAAAGAATGTGATTGCTTATGCTTCAAGACAATTAAAAGTGCATGAACGTAACTATCAAACTCATGACTTGGAATTGGCCGCGGTAGTGTTTGCATTAAAGCAATGGAGACACTATCTATATGGGGTTAAGTGTGAAGTATACACAGATCATCGTAGCCTACAGTATGTCTTTACTCAGAAAGATTTGAACTTGAGACAAAGGAGATGGATGAACTACTGAAGGACTACGACATCACTATTTTGTATCATCCGGGGAAGGAGAATGTTGTAGCGGATGCTTTAAGTAGAAAGGCCGGAAGCATGGGAAGTCTAGCTCATTTGCAAGCTTCTAGACGCCCATTGGCTAGAGAGGTTCAGACTCTGGCTAACGACTTGATGAGGTTATAAATAAATGAGAAGGGAGGATTGTTGGCTAGTGTGGAGTCAAGATCTTCTTTTCTTGACAAGATTAAGGGAAAACAGTTTGATGATGAGAAACTAAGGTGAATCCGAGATAAAGTGTTGCAAGGAGAGGCTTAAGAAGCAACAATCGATGAGGAAGGTGTGTTGAGGATTAAGGGAAGGGTATGTGTACCCCGCGTCGATAATTTGATCAACACTATTCTGACAGAGGCTCATAGTACAAGGTATTCTATACATCCGGGTGCAACCAAGATGTATCGTGACCTAAAGCAACACTTTTGGTGGAGTAGAATGAAGCGTGATATTGTTGACTTTATTGCCAAATGTCCAAACTGTCAACAAGTAAAGTATGAACACCAAAGGCCCGGAGGAACGCTTCAAGAGAATGCCCATTCCTGAATGGAAGTGGGAGAGAATCGCAATGGACTTTGTGGTTGGTCTTCCAAAGACAATGGGTAAGTATGACTCCATTTGGGTGATTGTTGATAGGTTAACTAAGTCTGCTCATTTTATTCCGGTCAAGGTGACTTACAATGCAGAGAAGATAGGCTGATGCATGTCCAAATCCAGTTATATCAGATTCCATTACCATCTATCTATTGTTAGCAGGACGATAAGGTACGCATTTACTTCTAAGTTTTGGAAAAACTTGCATGCAAATTGGGTACTAGGTTGGACCTTAGTACCGCGTTCCATCCCCAGATCGATGGTCAGTCTGAGCGAACGATTCAAGTGTTGGAGGATATGCTTCGCGCATGCGTGATAGAGTTTGGTGGCCATTGGGATAGCTTCTTACCCTTGGCAGAGTTTTCATACAACAATAGCTATCACTCAAGCATTGATATGGCCCCATTTGAAGCATTGTATGGGAGGAGATGTAGATCTCCCATTGGTTGGTTTGGTGCATTTGAGGTTAGACCTTGGGGTACTGATCTTTTGAGGGATTCATTAGAGAAAGTGAAGTCTATTCAAGAAAAGCTTCTAGCGGCGCAAAGTAGGCAAAAGGAGTATGCAGACCGAAAGGTTAGAGACTTGGAGTTCATGGAGGGTGAACAAGTCTTGTTGAAGGTTTCACCACATGAAAGGGGTGATGCGGTTTGACAAAAGAGGTAAGCTAAGTCCCAAGGTATATTGGACCATTTGAGGTACTAAAGCGAATAGGGGAGGTGGCTTATGAATTAGCCTTGCCCCAGGGCTGTCCGGGGTGCATCCGGTATTTCATGTGTCCATGTTGAAAAGATACCATGGAGATGGAAACTACATTATCCGTTGGGATTCAATTTTGCTTGATGAAAATTTGACTTATGAGGAGGAACCGGTGGCTATATTAGATAGAGAAGTTCGCAAGTTGAGGTCAAGAGAGATTGCATCAATCAAAGTTCAATGGAAGAATCGACCGGTTGAAGAGGCTACTTGGGAGAAGGAGGCGGATATGCAAGAAAAATACCCACATCTGTTTACAGATTCAGGTACTCCTTTTCGCCATCGTTTTTCTTCTTTTGATCGTTCGGGGATGAACGATGGGTAAATTGGTATCTATTGTAACGACCTGTTTAGTCGTTTTGAGTAGCAGATTTTATTTCGGGAAAAACTTGTTGGGACGACGGATGTAACGATGGACCGTCGTGGTCACGACGGCCCGTCGAGGAGGTTTCGTTCCATGACACTTAGAGTTCTTAAATTGGGTACTGAAAATCGACTCTCTGAACTTCGTGACGTAATGTGCAGGACGGTATCGTCACATGTGTGACGGACCGTCACAGTATCCTTGGTGAAAAATAAAAGTCCTGGCCCTTACGACGACCTTCGTGACGGACCTTCGCAGGCACGACGGCCCGTCACAGGTTGCGCAAATCCCAGGCAGAATCGGATTTCTTCACACGTTTTAAGGGACGTTTTGGACTATTCTTTCCTTAATTATAGATTTCGTGGGTTTACATTAATAACTCAAATTCTTGAGGATAAAAGAGGTAACTTTGGGTTAATTAGTGGGGTATTATTGTCATCTTTTACACTTAATTATATGTTATTAGGGTAAAAGAAAGAGGGTTTGAATAAGAAAAAGAGAAAAGAAAAGAGAGAGATAGATTGATCGATGAGAGAGAGTCGAACGAGGAAGAAGAATATCAAAGCTTGGGAAATTGCTTGTTGATTCCAATTCTTCGGTGGAGGTAGGTTATGTTATTTACGATATTTGTAGTGACTCTTAATAGTGAATGATATGTATTGGTGGTATTGTAAACCGTCTATATGTGCTTAATTGTATGCTGCATGAATATGATTATGTGATTTTGATAAAACAAGCATGATGAAAACCATTGAATCCCAAATCTTGAAAGAACTTTAATCTACTTATTAATGGTGATGCCTTGGTATAAAAGAAGGCTTGATGAATTAAAGTAATGGGATTGATGATGCCTTGGTATAGAGAAGGCTTGATGAACGGATAGAATGAGCTTAGTGGATCGGAGTGTCACGTTCCGACACATAGTATTAGTGGATCGGAGTGTCACGTTCCGACACATAGTATTAGTGGATCGGAGTGTCACGTTCCGACACATAATATTAGTGGGACGGGTGTCACGAACCGACACGTAGAATTAGGGGATCGGAGTGTCACGTACCGACACATATAGGGGATCGGAGTGTCACGTTCCGACACATATAGGGGATCGGAGTGTCACGTTCCGACACATATAGGGGATCGGAGTGTCACGTACCGACACATATAGGGGATCGAGTGTCACGTCCGACACATATAGGGGATCGGAGTGTCACGTACCGACACATAGGGGATCGGAGTGTCACGTACCGACACATAGTGGTAGGGGATCGGAATGTCACGTACCGACACAAGAGGAAGAAAGATAATGAATCTTGAAAGATGATTAATATACTCAATCTAATAAACTTAATTCCCAAATGAGTATGGTATTGAGGCTTGAGTCCTCATGGATGAACTTGATGTTACTTGTTGATGCTACATGTTGAGTTTAAAGTTGATTTTTAATATTAACTGATATATACTGTTTTCTATTTTGAGTTGGCCGATGATATCTACTCAGTACTTCTGGTTGTACTGACCCCCTACTTTTATGTTTTATTCTTTGTTATTTGTGGAATGCAGCAAACGTGCCGTCAACTTCAACTCAACAGTAGATCTTGCCAGTCTTCACTACTTTTGGAAATTCAGGGTGAGCTAATGCGTCTAGCTTGGACTGGATCTTCTTCTTCAAGTCTTGATGCCTTGACTTTCGGCATGGACTAGCTTTCTACTATTTTGTTTTCTTTGGTATTCTTAGTTTAGTAATTTGAGGATAGATGTTCTTGTGATGATGACTTCCAGATTTTGGGGATAATAATAATAGTTTTGAATTGTTTTTATTAATGAGTTTAAGTCTTCCGCATTACTTTTCGTCGATATTATATTGAAATGTTAAGGGTTAGATTGGTTGGTTCGCTCACATAGGAGGGTAAATGTGGGTGCCAGTCGCGTCCCCGATTTGGGTCGTGACAGACATAGTACAAGAAAGACTAAGCACATCAAAAAGAATAAGTAATAATGATATATCACAAACATCAGAAAAAATGAGTACTTTAAATAGTTTCAAAAGAATAAATATAAGTTCACAAAGATTAATAGAAGAAGAAATAAAACCACACCTTTATTATATAACAGGAATAATAGAACAAAGGAAATATTTAATACTAATAAATACATGACAAGAAGAAAGCTATATTACAAGAGAGTTAGTAATGGAAGATAAAATAATAACTACAGAACACTCATGCCCAGAGTTACCGAAAGAATTAATAAATATTGAAGAGACAGCAGAACAAGAAATAATAATTGGAGGTATATCAATTATAATAAAATTTAAAATATATAAGGGAAATGAGAATATAAGACTAGGAATAAAATGGCTAGAACAAGTAAAGCTATATAATATAGAAGATAAACAACTAACGATAAATTATCAAAATAAAAAATTCATAATTAAAAGAACTTTAATATAAATATATGAAAATATATATACTTGCGAAGATAATATTAGAAGAATATTATAACAGATAGTATACACATATGATAGATAAAGGAGCAGAGGCTAATATATGTAAATACATTTGTTAACCAGAAGAAAAGTGGGAAAAGTTAAAGACACCAATAGTAGTAATAGGATTTAATAATGAAGGAAGTATGATCACATAAAAGGTAAAAGATATAAAAATACAAATATGGGATAAAATATCATCTGTAAACGAAATATATAATTTTGAACTAACAACAAAGGATAAATTATTAGGACTGCCATTTTTAGAAAAATTATATCCACATATAATAACAAAAACACATTGTGGTTCACAACACCATGTAAACAAAAGATAGGAGCAAAAAAATTAGGTAACAAAAGAACAAAAACAACAGAATAAATTAAAGGCAGTGAAAAAATTACACAAAAATTAGAAAATATAAAAGAAGAAGACCCCAGAATAGAATTAATTATATTTTCCTTAGATAAAGTAAAAATAATCCAAGAAAAATTAGAACTATTGTATGACAGAGATCCTTTACAAGAATGGAAAAAACATAAAACAGAAGTAAATATTGAACTGATTGATGAAAATAGTATAATGATGCAAAAACCATTAAATATAATTTTAATGACTTAAATGAATTTAAAATACACATTAGTGAATTACTAAAAAATGGATATATACAAGAAAGTAATAGTAAACATACAAGTCCGGCATTTATTGTTAATAAATATAGTGAACAAAAATGAGGAACAAGTAGAATGGTGATTGATTATAAAAATTTAAATGCAAAAACTAAAACACATAATTATCCAATACCAAATAAAATATTATAAATAAGACAAATTGTAACGACCTGTTTAGTCGTTTTGAGCAACAGAGTTCATTTCTAGGAAAAACTGGCTGGAACGACGAGTGTCACGATGGACCGTCGTGGTCACGACGGCCCGTCGAGGAGGTGTCGTTCCAGGACACTTAGAATTATTCAAATTGGATATTAAAAATCGACTCTCTGTAAATTGTGACGGACCTGCAGGACGTGCCGTCACATCCACGACGAACCGTCGTGAGTTTCCGTTGCAAAACACTTCAACTTTTGAGAATTTGGTACAAGAAACGAGTTTCTGACCGTCATGACGGAGGTACAGGATGGACCGTCACAGGGGGTGACGGGCCGTCACAACAGCCCACCTGGAAATTGGGGAGGCTGCGACGACCTTTGTGACTGACCGTCGCAGGCACGACGGCCCGTCACAGGTCACGCATCCCAGTCAGAATAGGATTTCTCTACACACGTTTTAAGGGTCGTTTTGGACTATTCTTTCCTTAATTATAAAGGTTGAGGGTTAATATTGATAAGTCTAATTACTTGGGGTTAAAAGAGGTAACCTTAAGTTAATTAGTGGGTTTTATTGTCCTCTTTTTTCTTAATATTTTTAATTAGGTAAAAAGAAGGAGGGTTTGAATAAAGAAAACAAAAGAAAAGACAGATTGAGAGAGAGA